>WHYT01017532.1:76252-99253 GCA_009806455.1 Tetrax tetrax
AAGGAAATAGTTTCTTTTTTTTTTTTTTTTTAAGTGGTGAGATGATCTATAAGGCCCTGACAGCTCCTATCCTTCAGTAGAAACACAATCTGATGATATCAGGAAGGACGTAAGGTCTGAAGACAAGAATCAAGTAAATGGAGGAGAAGAGTATGAAGTGGAAAAATAGCAACATTGGAAAAGAACAGGGAAAATACTAGATACAATCAATGGATAGTGAAGCATATCTGCAAGTCAGGGCAGTCGATACAACAGCAAATACAGAACAATGAAAATGGCTCAAAATACCACATAAAAGTGACACGGAGCCGAAATAAGGTAGGTACAACATTAGAGCACTGTTTCCATCTGTTCTAAAAGTGCTACCATATTTAAATAACACAAACTGCACTAGAAATGAGGACTTCAGGAGAAGAACATTGCTGTCAGGGGAAAGACTTTGGAGCATAGGATGCAAGCGACATCTGTAACACACGCTACTTGCATTGCTGCTGAATGGCAGAATCTTGATTGCTCATGGAGCGTCCCATGTCAGCGTAAGGCTCTCTAGCAGGGAATATGCTTCAAGCACCTGTATGTTCTGATACAATAAAAGTAAATTCCACTTACTTGCATATGGCAGTAAAAATGCTTCTAGGTGAAATCTTGGACCCACTCAAATCAGACTTCTGCCCTCTTTCTCTCTCAAAGGGCAGCCTCTGCTCTGAGCTTCAGCTAAAGCACAGGGTCATTCCAGGTCCCTACAGCTCTGCAGCTTGCCCTTTTCTTACAGCAAAACTGGGAACCCAAAGGTTGATTGCTAGCATGGCCAGCTAAGCTAAGCTCTACAGCTACCAGGTAGCAACTTTCCAGGGTGATGTCCTGGAGCAGACTGTGCATCATGTGTATGCCTACCTCCACAGGCTGTGGAAACAACCCTGAGTCCCCTTGGCAGCACTTGGTCTCCCACTATGGCCTAACTAACAGGGGTCATTCAGCCCACTAACGCTCCAGTCACTCTTACCTTACAGCTTTCAACCGACACACACCACACAGCACCAAAAAAAAATAGCAAGTAGTTGAAAACAGGGTAACAGAATAGGAAGAAAGGGGAAGTCTTAGAGAGTTCAGGCTACCAGAGTTGGAGATATTGAGCCTTTGGAAGATGAAAACAAGCTTGGTCTGGAGAGAAGGACCATGCAAATCGCCCATGACAGGATGGACTGCCCTCAGGTGAGACGAACTACCTTTGCTATGGTGCCAAGTTGCTCTCCTTCTCAACTTCTCCTGTTAAAAGGAGGGTTCTTTTGTGCTCGGCTAGATCTTGTAATCACATCCATACCTCTTTACTGTCCTCAGTCTTGTTCCTCTTGTGCTCATTGCATGTTGAACTTTTAAGAGACATACTCAACTCCTAGGAAATCCAGGACTCAACCCAGACTAATCTTAGCTCGTTTCAGAGCCCTCTTTTTGTCTACTCAGCTGTGCCTAGCCCTCCTTCCCACTCTACTCTAGGAGTCCTTCCAGGACTACCTGCTCTTAGGAACGCCATGTTTTTAAATAGTGTTAGCTATTTTCAGCTAATCAGGGCCTGCTTTACTTGAAAGCATATTACACCTGCTGGTATTTAAAGTAACTTTAAAAAAGGAAACAAAGCACTAATACATGCTTCTGCCCATCTGTTCTCACCTCCACATGGACTCATGGACCATTTAGCATCTCTTTCTGATATAATAAGATGTCCTTTTGTTAGGACAGAAGAATAAAAGTAATTGGATTGTACTTGGAGGCTCTCTTTTAAAGGAAAACATTTTTAACACTGTAACAAAATTGGTCTGTCAGCAAAATTTGTGAGCTGCAGTTTATATTTCTGTAATAGTACTTTCCTAGTTCTGGATTCCATCTCTTCCTATTTTTGTTCTGTTTGGTTTAGCTGATCAGTTACATAACTGTTCTCTTTAGTCAGTAAACTTAAAAGTCAGTATAACATAACGTCAAAATCAGGATTATATCATGTGAAGGGGCAACATAACAAACTAATATGCTTTGAACAGTTGACCCCATGTAATGTAGCTGACTAGCTCCTCCCCACTTCCTGTCTGTGATTGTCCCTTGACTTGCATCTCACTGATACCAGTCAGAAAAGGAGCATCTGTGCCACCGCTCAGAGTTAATGCTTTGAGATGCCATTAGTTCCCAAAGAAGGAATATTTTCCAAAATTACTGGAAACTCGGGAAACAGGGTATCTAAAAAAATACAAAGGTAAAAACAAGGAACAATGGTTGCTAGGAAATTCAGTGGAGTCAACAGGCATGGTCATGCTCTTTCAGCCCTCAGAAATGTATCATCTGAATGAAGTACTGGATCTCTTCCAAACTAAAGTAATAGGAACAAGGTAGTGCAAGTATAGACCTCCTATACATTGTAGAGACCACTTCTACTGTATATGTTCCGGTATGTCCAAATACAGAAAATACTTTATTTCAAAAAATAAATAAGTCAGCTGTGAATTTTTAAAGAAGTAGAACAGTGAAAAGTCAGTGAACAAGCTCCCAAGTAGCACAAAAAAAAACCCCTGTCAGATCCTCTAGGCAAACAATACAATTTCAGAAAGAAAGTTTGCAAACAAGAATGCTCTGTGTGAATTTAAGAACCTTCACCTGAAAAGAAAAGTATCAGGATATGGATAATTTCCCAGTTCTTCAAGAGGGTCAATCTCATATCACTTGCATTTTCACACAGGAGAATATACATTGGCTTATGAAAAGGAGATACCCATTGTCTTAAGTAGCGTGTTTCTACTTAACTTCTACTGTTCACTTCTAGTCATGTGCAAATTTAATCTCAGTTGACCTTAATCTTGGCACAAGCCTTTCAGACTTCTTTGACTTCACTGGAATTTTCCTGTGTGTTTAAAATTTTGCAGTATTAAGAAATAAAGCAGATTAGAGAGGCTACATTTCTTTCTATGAGTTCTACAGTTCTAGACATATTGGTAACAAACCATTCACTTGCCACTGAAATTTTAGAGATAGCCACAAGCAAACATGAACACAGGAAGATGAGACTTAAAAGAGAGATGGTGAACAGATCTTAAACAGTCAGAACTTTAAAGACTGACTCAATCACCATCATTGCTACTCACTTACTTTTTTTCGGTAAAAATACCAGAACCATTTTTCCAAGTGTAAAGCACCATTCATCTTCCAGCGTAGACACACCACTGTCACATTACAGTCTCTAAATCATTGTTGTTAATCTAGTTTAACATCACACTAGCTATCCTTCATGAACAGAAAAGTTTGTCTGTGACAAAGAAAAGTTAACATTCCAAAGCCACTCAATTTTGCATATTCAAATTCATAGCAAATTAAATTCTACTTTAACCTCTGACACGAGGGGACAGAATTATGGCTCTTCCACAAACAGTTTCCAAGTGTTTGACTTAAAGCTGAGATAAATCATCTTACGGTAGGCCTATTTTGTTATTTGTTTTGATGTGCAATATAATATTTGCTTAGGCTAATGAAAATCTATAATGCATTGTCTGCCTGTGAAATTTTTAATGAATCAGCCCCTGATCATAGCTTTTGTTTTTGTTCTTTCTTATCAGGCGAGAGATGGAGTCCATGGAGGGAGATGATGACAATAAGCTCTCTAGAACATACCAAGTTGGATGATTCAGCACAGTGTCTCCACACACTGTAATTAAAAGGCAGGCAGACACACATTTTCAATAATGTGAAGGAAAGTGTTTTCTAATTGCTGGGTTTTTTCCAATTGAAATACATTTGTTTAACCTATAGTGCAATCCATCCCTTCCTACTATTATTCACCAGTGAATCTGAAGGTTTTTTCAAACTGTGCTATACTCCCCCAACCATTTCATATAGGGAAGCTTTAAAGCACGTGTTGGCATTCTGCAGAATTGTCTCAGACAGTCTGTACAGGCATTTTCAGTACCTTTACAAAAAATTCAGAAAGGATGGACGAATCCATTTGAAATCAGGTCTGATAGTGTTTAATAATTGTAGATGAGAATCATGCTATCATCAAGTCCTGTGTGGAGTAGATGCATCTATTTACACCTCTCTCTGTAGGCGGAGTGGTTTGTTCTCACATACCCTTGCAATGATACATTTACATACAGAGCCTCCTCACAGTTCATACCAACTCTGTAGCATTTGGCACCACATTGCATTATATTTAATGTTAACACTTATGTTAAGGAAGGGTATACCAGGAATACAGAACAATAGTGTAAAAACATTGCTTTCTTTCAGTTTCTTTCCCTTTCTAGCTTGCTCTCGCCATATTATTCTGTGCCACACAACGCTAATTTATATTACATTTTAACTTTTGTTTCTATAAAGCATAAATAAGGCTTTTTTCCCCCTTACTTTGATTTTGCTGATTCCCAATCACTCAGTTGATGTTTAGTCCTAGGAAGATGTGATTAGCGTATGAAGTATTTTTTCATTCAGTAATATTTGCACACATGAATACATTTAGATTTGTACGCAGTCTAATGTTCCAGAGCCACACATTTCATGAGCTGTGCTGAAGCAATTATGCTGGTTAAATTAACTGAAGAACTCTTGTACTGCTGCTGTTTCAGGAGATCTTGAATTTTTCAGCCACTTTTCAGTGAAGGCCCAGGAAATAGTTTCTAGATTGAGATTAGGATCTGAAATTAAATCAGAAAAGGGCAGTCAGCACAAAGAGAAGTATATCATTTTAGTAACTTTTTTTTTTATGTCCCAAGTATAAAATAAACATTCCTTTTAAGCTAAGGCATTATTTCAGCTGTAACTTAAAACGTAGAATAACCCCACATAGTCAGAAAAGGAAAGAGGTGAAGAGTTACGCAGTGAGGAGGAGAGTTCAATACTGGCATTTTGACCTGCATTGATAGTTCTTAGATTTCAACACTAGTCTAACAGAGACTCCTATTTTTTTAATACTTTATCTTAAAGATTATTTTACTGAGGAAACCATGATGGAGCTTAAAGTCTTAGTAAACATTATTCCCATGATTAAATGTTTTTCCTATGATCAGTGTAGACTGAATAAAGCCTTAGGTTGTGGAGGAGCCAGCACAGAAGAAAAATTTGCTGCAGCTTATTTTGTTCCTAAATAATGAGGGGGTAAAAGAGCTCATCTGTATGATGAGTCCACTTAGTTAGCGATGCTCAGGTCCAGGCTGTTATTGAAAAAGCCCCAGGGTGTGGAGCTGTATCAGGTAGATTAGGTGAACAGACCTCTGCTAGGTTTCTGGTGCCTACTCAGTTTACAGTCAGCAATAAATATTAAAGATCATCCTGGCACGTCACACAAATAGCCTTGGGCCATATCTACTGGTGGGGATTTGTTCTTTTTGCAGTTGTTGGTAACCATGCCATGGAGCTGCTGCATCAACACTGTCCTCAGGCTCAACAGACAGGGCTGGAGCACGAACAAAGGTAGCTCACACTGGCTGCAGGCAGAAAGAGCAAATCACTGCTTGTATGTAATGGGTCTGTCTGGGTCTATGTGCCTACAGACAGAGGCAAATGACAACCCCCCCATACAAACAGGGACAGAAACCCAAACCGGATCTCCCTTCCTGTTGACATAGATCTACCTCTTGATTCGCAATTTTCCTGGCAATTCCTCTGCACGCCTTTGAAACACTGAGAATACCTAATTCTGAAAGCAGGCTTGGTCCTGCTCCTAATGAAATCATGTTGCTGCTAACATTGATAGGTGCAGGACCAGGCCTGTAGCTCACATGCATCGTGTTTCCTGAAATATTAGCTAGACCTTGAGTTGCAGGATGCCACATGGTGTCCCTGCCAATCCCCATCCCTCCAGGAGCTGTTTACATGGAAAGGAAACCAGACTGGCACACTCGATCTGCTTTAGCTTACCAGTGGTTAAGGGAATTGAATGAAGTCTATAAACAATTATAATTTCTTGCACTTGGAATTGAAAAGGTGACTTGGAACGGATTTTGCTTTTGTTTTGAGATTATACTTGCCTTCTTCCGGGTTTCTTTAAGAACACCATAGTGAAAAAGTTGAAGTTTTCATTGTGTTTTTAGATCATATTTGATAGCTCTTTGCCTTCTTTTGTCTACAGGGAAGACTCTCCTCACTGTCTCACAGACAGAGCATTAAATTCCACAATTTCACAGCTAAAGGCTCAACATACCCACTGACTTCCTTCCTCCAAAGTACTACTGAAATAAAATAGAGGTGAACAAGGGCACCAAAAGGTAAGGAAGCAAGAAATCTACCGGCTACCCTTTCTGTTCCTAAATGCGTCTGAAAGCACACCTTCCTTAAACAGTCTTTTCTTCTACCTCGTGTGAGCAAGTTAGGTGGAGTAAACATGTCTGTGCAGTAACAATACAAAGAGAGCCACGTATCGTTTGATCCTGAGGGAAGGAGCATCTGGTGCATCACAGATTTGTCAGGAATTAGGTTGGGAGTCATAGTACTATGGTTTTTAATGTTTGACTTAAAACTGTATTTTGTAATCAGTGTAATAGCAAGGCACCACTGAGACACAGGGATTAGCTGTAGAGAAGAAAAACAGTAGTACACACAGCTCTTTGATCTATTTGAATGAGAAAGTGCCACTTTAACAGCTCAGGGAGCTGCATATAAAATCTCGGCATAGTAATCACACTGTTCAGCACTTGAACTTCTTGCAAAGCATTGTCCAAGTCAGACAGAAGCAAACCCTGAGCAATTTAGGAATGCAACAAAGGATTCAGTATGTAATAAATCACAAGAAACATGGATTATATTGGGTGGCTACAGCTATCACTGATGTCAAGCATGTGAGTGGAAAGGAGTATTTGGCAATGAAAATAAAATATTTAATGTAAGATATTTAATGAAAGAATGCTTATTCTTTAATTAGGGACAGTGGAAAGGAATTGGGGCAAATATTACATATTACTTTAGACTTTGCTTTTGTGTGATTTTTTTTTGAATCCTGGCTTATGAACACAGAATGATCATGGAGACCTTCCGTCTGTGGAACATAAACTGGGATTTATCGCCCTAGAGGAACTGCCACTGTAGAAATGCCTGTTTCAACATTGTTAAAAGCTGAACATATTTGGCAGCAGAGTAAAGCATTAGGAATTCTTTAAAACCCATCTTTTGATCCAAACTTGTGTTGTAAATAACACAGCAGCAGCTGCAAAAGATTCTCAATTTCCACCATTAATTTGGTAGGCAAAGACTTTTCTTTCCGTAAGTACATTTAAAATTTACTAAGTTGATTCCACAAAGCTTATACACATCCATAAGAGCAAATAATGCTTTTTATTATTATTATTTTAGAGCATCTTCTCCTACACTATTACACTAGCAAATCCTTGTTAAATAATAGAAGAATTTGTGTTACGGAATCAAAGCTAAGTGTACACTGAATGGTTCCTTTCAACTGAGAGTCAAGTTGCATGCCATCAGCATTCCATGCAAAAAAAAAAGAAAGTGTTTAATTTGGAATTCTACAAATTAAGTATAAGAAGAGAATATGGCCCAAAACTCTCCACTTTGTGGCACATAAGCTCTGAGATGCTCTGTCTGAGAAAATGGCTAATAAGGCTAATTTTGGAAATCTGCTTTAGGCTGCATCAGAGAGAAAGATTCAGAAGTTCAACTTAAGTGGAAAACCTAAGACTGTACTCCCTGAGGTACAAGCCAGTGATCAGTTTAGCTGTGGTCAGTTCTGTTTCTATCCATGCTCAGCTGTGTCTTGTTCTTCCAGTACTAATGGACCAATACCTGGTTCATGACTCAGTCTACAAAGATATACAATGCAGACAAAGTCTTTGCTATCTCCTAGAGGATTGCTCTTTCCTTCTAGCAAAGGCAGAACCTTCACTTTTCCTCAGTAGCTTAGAGTTCAACTGAACAAGCAGAGTTCCTTTGCGCACAAGAAAGAACCCACACCATTCCTTAGTAAGAGAGGACCCTCACCACCCAACTGTAGATTGCTGTAGTGTGGCTGCATAGCAGACGCCTCTCTCCTCATCAGTTTGATACTCCAGGGGGCCTATATCCATTAAAAATAATTCAGTAAAGTTACTTGCAGTGTGAAGACATGAACTTAGTTCTTGTTCTAAAAACATTAAATAATCTGGAACAAGGAGTATAACCCAGGCTGTCTCCATTCTCTCAGGAATTCAGGTTGCTGACCATAGACTTGGAGAAGCTGATTCCCCTGAACGTGAGAAGGTAACTTCTTTTTTTCACCTACGCTGTCTTCCATCTTTTCTTTTTCATGGTCAGGTAATGATCAAGTTACTTCATGATCTGTTGACACCTCTAGGAATTGACCATTTCAGACATTAAACTTGCACCTTCCCCTTTTCACAAGCCAACAGTTTTGCTTATAACTGAAATCTTAAGTTACCTCATAAAGCACAAGGGTTTGGGTGGAATGCCTGCAGGCACTCTCCTGGCAAGGCTGAGTGCTTCCCATGCCCAGTAATGAGGACAGCCAGTTACAGTAATATGGTGAAACCATATAGGAAATGTAATTGCTGCTAAGAAAGGTTTACCCTACTCCCAGCAGCAGTCAGGGGTGAAATAGACCCTTTTTGTTTCTGCAGAAATCCAAAAACTGCCTACACAGAGAGAAAGCTGAGTCTCAGTAGAGAATTGATGGGAATTGTGAATCTAGAAAGATATATAAGGAGGAGTTTGATTTTCTTCTTTTCTGAGACTCAGGGAACAAAGTAATCAGCAAATATTTGGTGTATTTAAGTCTTCTGTTTCCTTTGATCTGTCAAAAAAACCTTGCCTTTTTTAAAATTTGTCAACACACACACCTTATTCTAATTTTAGCTTCTATGATTTTACCCTGAACTCTCACTACTCAGTAAAGCAAACTTTCACCTGTTATGTGACTATTTTGTAGTACACATACCTTGCTAGCTGTATCCAGAGTAACATTAAGGTAGTTGGGGTGGATGGTTTGTTTGTCAGTAGAAAAGGATAATATGTCTGTCTCTAATGTTTCAGGTCCAGTTTAAGCATTTGAAAACTTACGTGGATCAAATAGGTGTCTATAATCTAGATCTCAATGAACAAGTTCCATGTAACAAAAATCCCTTTCTATCAGAAGTAGACGTAGTCCATCACCTGTTCTGATTGTCATCAGTGGACAGAGCTGAAGCCTACCTTAAAGAAGACTTGTAGATCCAGTCAGAGAAGCTAGTGTTGGTTTTCCAACAACATAATTGTTGACAGCCTGCCATTCAAGAGCACTATATACAGCTGGACAGAAAAGTAAATGCAAGGAATATCCTATAGCCTACTTAGACATGAGATACCGCAACACTTACCTCTCAACCTTTCTGATTCTCAGCTGGAGATCAGAGAGGTCACCCTGCCTATTTCCATTTCTTTCAAGGTAAGTTCAATGAAACTATGCCAGTTTTCACCTGATGGAGATTTGTCTCACTGAATATGAGACTAATGGCTTCAGAAAACACTTCAGCCTTGGCAGCTATGATAGTAAACACAGTTTCATGTTAGTTACGTATACCTCACACACTTAGCTCTAACTTACTGTAAACAGAACGAAGAGTGCCTTGTTGTTGAATAATTTATTACACATTAAATATGGCCCAAGGCAATAGTTTTCAAGTTCCACAAAGGCCTTGTATATTTCCTGCTGTTATAATTATGTAAAGGAAATACTGACAGTCTGGATTATGAAATATAGATTATTCATTCAGTAACAGTTCAAAGATATATTGTGTGTGAGGGTAGTGAGCAAAGATGGGGGATTTCAAACATTATGTGTACTCTTATGGTAGGTACAGCATCTGTTTAAAAACCTCCTTACCGTGTAGCAAAGTTGCAGAATGTGAAAACCTTTGGTTACCCCAACAAATGGCATGGCTGACACTACTGACTCATATCCCTTTTAGAAACACTTTTTTTTTTCTCTTTGCTCTGTTTCCTAGTCTCATTTTATCCTTTTTTCATGTTTCGTGAGACAAAAAAAAACCCACCTTTACTTCACTGGGTATCTTTCATCCAAGCAGCTCAAAGAATACCACGTTAAGACTCACAGCACCTCTCTGAGGAAGGCAAAAGGTACCCAGAGATTTTTTTTCACCTACCATAAAGCGTGTGTGTATCTCTGAAGTGGAGGGTAGTAATGCTTCTGAGAAGCAATGTATCTCAATATTACTCTTAAACAGCATATTACATTGATCTAGTTCTGCAAGATGCTGCAGAACAGATCCCCAAGTCAAGAAAAATGCTCAATACTCGTGCTTAAATTAGATCTGTAGATTTGTTGGAGCTACTAATTCTTAAAATGTTGGGTGATTGAAAGTTTCATTTCTACACTTCAAAAAACCAAACATTTTAGGAAATAAGGACCAATGGCTTCTGAAATCTCAATGAGACCTGAAGAAAATACCAGCTAACATACATAGGTTTTTAGCTATGTACAAATTTTAAGAAGGATATTTTGCAATTCTGCAATGACTTCCATCAGAGTTCAATATGCCTTATAAAATTTATGAAGCACATTATCTCTGTTCTACAAATGAGGAGGCTATGCACAAACAGATGATGTGATTTCCAAAGGCTGACAGCAAACTAGCATGGTAAGAACAGGAACATCTTGTTGGCTTCCTGGCCCCTACCTTTCACATGTGGTTGTACTTCCTCTCCTGTACGTTTTTAGAGATATTTATATGCTCCCTTTTGAATTTATGCAAAGCTATCCATTGATCTTAATGCTGGAAACTGACCTGGGATTTTTTTTTTTTTGCTAGAAAAGCCAATAGGAGGAAGACATATATTTTTAAAATTATAAACATGTACAAATATATTTTTCTCTTGATTATTCAGGAGTGGGGTGTTTTTTTTCTGTTTCTTTGCTTTTAAAAACAGATATTTAATGGAAGGCTTTCACAAAACAGGTAGGAAATTTGCTAGCTTTTCCAGATCCTCCCAAAACATTCCTTGCCAAATGGAATTATGAAACTTTCCTATGATACTTTTGAGTGATGTATAATGACATCTACAAAGATGACCCGGGCAACTACAGGCCAGTCAGCCTCACCCCTGTGCCTGGCAAGGTCATGGACCAGTTTTTCCTGGAAACCATGCTAAGGCGCATGGAGAGCAAGGAGGTAGTTGGTGACAGCCAACATGGCTTCACCAAGGGCAGATCATGCCTGACCAATTTGGTGGCCTTCTATGATGGGGTGACAGCATCGGTGGGCAAGGGACCAGCAACGGATATCATCTACCTGGACTCATGCAAAGCTTTTGACACTGTCCCGCATGACATCCTTCTCTCTAAACCAGAGAGGCATGGGTTTGATGGATGGACCACTCGGTGAATAAGAAGTTGGCTGGATGGCCGCACTCAGAGAGTGGTGGTCAACGGCTCAGTGGCCAAGTGGAGACCAGTCACGAGTGGCATCCCTCAGGGGTCCGTGTTGGGCCCGGCCCTGTTCAACATCTTTGTTGGCGACAGGGACAACAGTCCATGGACAGTGGGGTAGAGTGCACCCTCAGGAAGTTCACCGATGACACCAAGCTGTGTGGTGCTGTCGACATGTTGGAAGGGAGGGATGCCATCCAGAGGGACCTGGACAGGCTGGAGAGGTGGGCCCATGCCAACCTCATGAAGTTCAGCCAGGCCACGTGTAAGGTCCTGCGATCACAGGCACAAATACAGACTGGGCGGAGAATGGATCAAGAGCAGCCCTGAGGAGAAGGACTTGGGAGTGATGGCGGACAAGAAGCTCAACATGAGCCAGCAGTGTGCTCTTGCGGCCCAGAAAGCCAACCGCATCCTAGGCTGCATCAAGAGTAACGTGGCCAGCAGGTCAAGGGAGGTGATTCTCCCCCTCTACTCTGCCCTGGTGAGACCCCACCTGGAGCACTGTGTCCAGTTCTGGAGCCCTCAACATAAGAAGGACATGGACCAGTTGGAGAAGGTCCAGAGGAAGGCCACGAAGATGATCAGAGGGCTGGATTACCTTTCCTATGAGGACAGGCTGAGAGAGTTGGGGCTGTTCAGCCTGGAGAAGAGGAGACTCCAGGGAGACCTTATAGTGGTCTTCCAGTACTTCAAGGGGGCTTATAAGGATGATGGGGAGAGGCTGTTCAGTGGGGCCTGTTGTGATAGGACAAGGGGTAATGGTTTTAAAATAGAGGGAGGTAGATTCAGACTGGATATAAGAAAGAAATTTTTTACACTGAGAGTTGTAGAATGCTGGAGCAGGTTGCCCAGAGAGGTGGTTGATGCCCCATCCCTGGAAATGTTCAAAGCCAGGCTGGATGAGGCTCTGAGAAACCTGATCTAGTCAGGGATGTCCCTGCTCCTTGCAGGAGGGTTGGACTAGATGACCTTTGAAGGTCCCTTCCAAGTCTAACCATTCTATGATTCTACGATTCTATGATTCTATGATGCATCATAAGACTTCTGTATTTCAGAGCATGGAAAAAGAAACGGTTTGACAATCAATGACATGCCAGCATTTTAACACAAAAACTACTTGTGCTGAGTGACATTCATTATCCAAATGTCAGATCAAATGCACTTTGTTCTATATATGGCATATATAACCTTAGTCATGCAGTCATGGAACTTCACCCTTGCTATAACACTGTGTGAAAGGAAAACAGGCTGAGGAGGCAATTCCAGCTCTTATACTGAGGCTAGGTTGGATTAAGTTTAACTGAACGAGAAGGACACTGCAGTTACTGGAAGGGGAGAGTGAGAGAAGGCATTCATGGCACCTGCGAAAAATAGCAAAACAAGTGTGATTTGACTAAATGGCAGATTTAGGGAAGAGGGCTTGATTTGCTCATATAGCCTCTCTGATCTTTTTTGTGCTTAAGCATTGTGATTAAATATTTAATTATATTGATCATGTACTATTTTTTTTTTCAATTCTGCAGAATTCCTGTCTCGTTTAGTGGGTGGTACTCAGTAAACAAGGCAGCTGTTCAATATTCCTTTTTATTCGCTTTGTTCACTGTGTGTGGTCTCATGCCTTATTTAGTTCACACAATCCGAAATCGGCCTTAGGTTTGGAATTATTCACCAAATAGTATGTGATTATGCAATTAAAGACTGTACCAAAACACACAAAAGGGTAGAATTAGGATTGCACACAGTTGAATTTAAGTAAGTTGAATTCCCTACATTTTGAGTGCTTGATTTTTCCACCTTAATAAACTTTTGGTAGTTTTATTTTTTCTAACCTTCTGAGAAAAAGTCTGCAGCAGGTCTTTGTAAGTCTCAGCTACTAGAACTGCAAAGTTGTGAATGGTTTGCTATGTGGAGCTGAAAAGCCTTAATTCTCAGCATATCCCCAGAAAAGCCTCAGGACTTTCTCTGCTGAGCCATTGCCTGATGCAGCAGTGTCATTCTTTCCTATGCCATTCTCCTAACGGAGCCTCCTGAGAAACAACCTCATCTTTGCTGAAGGAGTAAAAAGGCTCATTGTAGATCCTACCTAATATAACACTGTGCCTTATTCAAGGAAACCCACAAGGGTCTGGTGAGAGATGACGCATCCTGTTCAACACGCCGCAGCCAGATGGTGGTACCTCAGGTACGATGGCATCCCTGATCACAAACTACAGACTCTGCTTGTGGGTTTCCGGGGACATCCCTTCTTCCTCACCCAGCAAACAAAGGGTATAAGCTGACCTTCTATAATATTAGAGATAAAAGACCTATCCTGCCACCTACTTCGTTTTCCTTGTGGTTTTCACATGTTTTCGCTCTGTTCCCATATATAAGGGATCTCAGTGTTAGCAAGGTTGTTTTTTCATCCTGCTTTTTTTTTCCCTCTTCGTTTAATCCAAGTCTAATTATACCCAAGTATGTCTAATTATATCCCCTAATAGCAGGCTAAATAATTTCCAACCCTTCTTGGCATTTACCCTGTTCAAATATTTAAAACTAGGGCCAGAATCTCCTCTCATTTCTACCAGGCTATGTCAGAGAGTAAAATTTAGCTTAGACCAGTGGAGCTGCAGACTCACAGTAGTGGCAACATGGTGTGAGAAGAGGGCAGCAGTGTCTCATACTCCAGGATAATCCTAGGATATAATCGCTTTGGTAATTCAAGCCTAAATTGATTCAATTTGGCAATTTTCCATAACCTAAATTTCTGAGGCTTTGTGGGGTCTGGGAGAGAGGATGTGGAAGAGAGCAGGAGAATTAACTCATCAAAGGACAAACTAATTGTTTTGGATTTCAAGAGACTTTGGTAAATGAATGTACAGAGGGCTCCAAGCCCACACATAGAAATACTGGGTTGCAGGGACGACAAAAGGCTAGCTGTTAATTAATCATTATCACATATGTGTGGATTGTTAAACCACCATTACTCTCACACTAGAGTACGGTTGGAAATGTCACCCTTCTTCTTGCTTTACACAACCTGGTGCAAGACACAGATGAACATTCATCTGCCTTGTGTGAAGTAGCCTGTGTGCTGGCTGCTGCTCATATTTTTTTTCCTCTTTATCTTGGCTTTCTTCCTACACGTATTGCAAAATCCAGTGTCCTCCACTTACCACCACTGCCTCCTCTTCCTCCTATTCCACCTCAAGCTATGAATAAAGAAAAGCAGCTGGATTTTCTGCCACTTCATGCATTTCACAACTATGCATATTCACCTCAAACCCACCTACTCGAGACCACACCTCGACAGTGGCCTGGACCTGTTCCCACAGAAGGAAACCTAAGTAATACTGTTGACCAGTATCCAATACCAAGTATCCCATACCAAAATTGAAAAGCTAAACTAATACTAAAGGAGCCTCTCTGTTGAATAGAAGACAAAGTCCTTGTTTTGAAGTAAACACCTAAAGTTCTTGTTTCCTACAATTTCAGGGGAGGGTTATCCCACACATTTAGTAGGAAGTTATACCTTTGGAATAGGATGTTGAGGAAAAAAATCTATAAAAATAGTTTTAGTCAATATTCAAAGATTTCTAGATCTATAACAGGAATTCTTTTGGCTGTTTCATAAAGATTGGTCTTCAAGCACCAATATAACCGACTTGTTGAACATTAGAGTATGAAAATAAATGAAAAATACAGCATTTCCACTTTTGTTTTTAGCTCACACAGAAACGCCTTACAGTATACAAGTACATTAGTACACGTGTAAACTTAAATTAATTTTCAAACACAGCCTTTAAAGAATTGTGGACTTTGTATCTTTCCTTTTTTTTTAAGTAATTCTGTAACTGGGATATGTAAGACAAATATCTTTTTTATACTTATTTCTGTTTCTGAATGACTGTTCTCTGCAGACCCGGAGTCAACTGTTCTTTCACAGAGAATAATTTCCTTCTTTCAAATTACCTCTTCAAATCTCACTGTCTTCCAGGGGAAGGAGGTTGCAGAGATGACACTAGCAAACATTATTCTTCAGAAAGGCTTTTTTTCTGCATTCTCCTTTTCTGAAACAATTTCTGAAAACAATGCACCTTTGAAAAATATGGGAGCCCAAATATGTAAATATATAGAAATACACAACTATGACATCTGAGTGTCATGGAATTTTCTACATGAGGAAAAAAAAAATCCAACATATTTTTTAAAATCAGTTGCATTTACATCAAGACTGCAAAGACTACTGCATTCACATACTAAGCGTTTTGCTATTTCTTTACGTCACCACGACACAAAGCCCAAGGTATGTAGGCACGCTGACAGCTCTGACTTGGTTAGATGTCTTTTATGTTAATCTCACCTCTGATTTTCAAATGTTGTAAACATTGATTTTGGAAAACTTGCTATTTGTTTGTACTTGTGTTTCTCCATGTGTACTGAACTTTTATCTAGCATCATGGAGATCCTATCTATAAAATCCCATTTTTCTCTTTCACTACTGAACATGCACCTAACATACACTTTTCAAGCACAAAGTCTGGAGTGATTCTTTGCTTGAAGATTTGCTCATCGTTCTGCAACAATTCCAAACTCTGCAAAGGCTAAACCAGATACTTCAGTCTTTGAGTGAAACTTCCAGAGATCTGCAAACTAAGTTAGTGACAGCTGATGAACTCCTGCTATAACCAGTAGGTTTATATATGGATCATGATAAATCTTCCAACAACAGAATACTGTGTTCCAAAACTTTGGACCTTGCATTAACTTTGGACTATTTTATTTTCCAAACAACTTCTTGTATTCATTCTGTTCATAATTTTTACAGTTGGCATGGTAACTGCCTAAAAATGTGCTAGAGGCATTACAGCACTAAGCTTTTCTTATAGCCTATGGTGCTTAATCAAAAAGTTTGCAATACATCCCAGTACTGTAAGTGGTAAAGCTAAAAATATTGCTCTCTTCAGAGCATAAACAACTGCAATATGCTTTCAAAAAGAGTTTGTGCTTACAATGAAATGGAAAAACACCAACACTTATCCCTTTATCCATTTCTGTACTTTAGCAGTGTGCAGCAATCTTAGAAGTCTTGAATGTCTGGTATTGAGTAAATTTTTCCTTTACAGCACTATATACTTTTAAGATTGAGGTAAGTATGTAGGTTGAAGGATGGTACTGAAACTGAGGCTATCATAAGTACAAATTGTATGAAAATGGAGCATTCCTTGCTAGTGAAGTTCCTTGTATGAATAAGGTGCACAAAAAGGTTCCAGCCTTTGCTCCAACACACAGGGTAAACATCTCGTAGAGGCAAAAGACATCCCTCACATGGCTTGTTTATGCCTGTAATGCGGGTAAGAATTTTACCTACGGGGAACGCATTCCTTTTCGGTACTGTTATATATGGTTTTGTAAAACCAGGGATCACACATTAGTTTCTTTCTAGAAGATTAGGATAGTTCACATTTGTGCACCCTGAATTGGCACTCATGCCCTCAGTGTGAGGCCTGATGAACCCTGCTACTTAAGCTAACGTGTTTTTAGAAGGCATGTGCCTGGTTTCTAGGGTTATGGCCTGGTTGTGCATTCTCTAGAACAGAGCAAAAGGGATACAGCTATTTGCAAGATGTGTTACCTCTCCTGAGATGCTGGTCTTTCTGTTCTCTCTTCTTTTTCTGACAATTTCCAAACAGGGATATTATGTCTACTCATGTGTAAGAGGCATGACTAGCAGTGCATTTGCGGCAGCAGTGGCAATGGTGGTGACAGCAACCAAAGCTGACTCTGAAAAAGTTGTTTAGATTTGCCAGAAAATCTTACACTGTAAAGCCTTACAATCTTAATATCTGGCAGTCTCAATGTTTGGATGCGAGTCAGAGGTGCTCAAGCTTCTGAGGATCAGGTTTCTCAGTGAGGTGTCGTGGATGACTTGGGTAATATGTATTTGAAAAACTTGCTTTGAAAGCTTTGGCCTCAGAACTCACTATTGTACTCTAATGAGAACAAGAAAAGCTTTTTGACTGTCATATACAGCTCTAATGAGGGTATATGTAAAATTTTTTTCTAGTCTCAATTGACAAACAATAATTGCAAAAGAGGAAGGTTGTTTTCACCGTTCCAAATTTTTGGATGCAGTTAGTTTCCTTCTCTGTACATGACCAACTTCTTGCAATACCTTTGATAAGACCTTTAAATGACCTTTAAAGGTCCCTTCCAATCCAAATCATTCTTTGATTCTATGAAGACAGGAGCAGAAAGAGTGGTGGTCAACAGCTCAATGGCCAAGTGGAGACCCGTCATGAGTGGCATCCCTCAGGGGTCCGTGTTGGGCCCGGCTCTGTTCAACATCTTTGTTGGTGATATGGACAGTGGGATAGAGTGCACCTTCAGCAAGTTCGCTGATGACAAGCTGTGTAGTGCTGTTGACATGCTGGAAGGGAGAGATGCCATCCAGAGGGAACCTTGACAGGCTGGAGAGGTGGGCCCATGCCAATCTCATGAAGTTCAACCAGGCCAAGTGTAAGGTCCTGCACCTGGGTTGTGGCAATCCCAGGCACAAATAGAGGCTGGGCGGAGAATGGATCAAGAGCAGCCCTGAGGAGAAGGACTTAGGAGTGCTGGTGGATGAGAAGCTCAACATGAGCCCGCAATGTGCTCTTGTGGCCCAGAAGGCCAACCACATCCTGGGCTGCATCAAGAGGAGCGTGGCCAGCAGGTTGAGGGAGGTGATTCTGCCCCTCTACTCTGCCCTGGTGAGACCCCACCTGGAGTACTGTGGACAAGGGATAATGGTTTTAAAATAGAGGGAGGTAGATTTAGATTGGATATTAGGAAAAAATTTTTTTACAATGCGAGTTGTAGAACACTGGAATAAGTTGCCCAGAGTGGTGGTGGATGCCCCATCCCTGGAAACGTTCAAAGCCAGACTGGATGAGGCTCTGAGAAACCTGATCTAGTCGGGGATGTCCCTGCTCCTTGCAGGGGGGTTGGACTAGATGACCTTTGAAGGTCCCTTCCAACTCTAACCATTCTATGATTCTATGATTTTATGAATAGGCTCTTAAATAGCATCTTTTTCTTTTTGTTAAAAATGTTTCTTCTAGGAACAACTTTAAGGCATTAGTAAGTATTACACTTTCACAGAAGACATAACTGTGTTCTTCATTAATGCTATAAAGTTACTGAAAAAAATATTATTTATTATTTCGTAACTTTTTTTAACTTTTAAATATAGTTTTCTAAGGATGAGGGGCCAAAGTAACCATGATGCACTTACCTGTCCATCAGTCTCACTATCATTCTGTCTGCCTGGCTTCACAAATAGATTTTGAACTTCCTGGACAATTTCAGAGAAATAGAAACTTCAAAGTTATCATATTGATAAAAGTTTTTTGAAAATTTGGAACTGGGTCGGGCAGAGATATAGTGTTAGCTGTCCCCAGGAGTGTGAGGATACAATGTGAGCTCACTCCTGATTACACATCAGAGCATCCACCCAAAAAAACAGAAGTGTCCCAGTCATTAAAAAATTTTGCTGTGAGTTTGTGCCTTAATTGATGCTGGAGAATCTGTTTCTCAGTTACAGCGTCTCACTGGTGTGGTTTCACTGACCTGCAGCAAGAGCTGAGCTGGTGCTGCAATTTTAGTGGAACTCAGTTGAAAATTGTGCCTCAATTTCCTGTTTATGGGCACAAAATGTCCAATAATTTTGTAAAGATGCTAATTTTAAGTCCATTTTGATTGTCTACAACTTTGTCTATGCTACATTTCTATCCCATGAGTGTGGTGAACATTGTTTCAGGAATCTGGGGGTCTCCTGCAATTGCACATGCTAGCAAAACCTCAATCTTTTCAACACTCAGGTGGGCTGCCACCCAGCCCTAAGGGGGCACAGGCACCACTCCAGCTTTGAGCTCCATCCAGGAGAAGGGTATGGCTGAATAGAGACTTCAGTTGATAATTCTGTGATCACCACAGCTTGTTTTAACACCATTCAGTGGAAAGTATAAAAAAGGCACTTAAAACATGCTTTATAAATAGGTATTTTAAAATCCAAGAGAATCTCTATGGAGACATTTTCATTACATTGAGCTTCTGCTCCTACTGGGAAAGATAATATTTCAGTTTGGAGAGAAGTGGGGACCAACTGGTAGTTGTGTTTTTCCAGATTTTGTCCAATTCACTTCAAAACCCTGAGCATACAGTGAGGTACTTTTGACTCTTAAGATGAAGGAAGTTTTGTCTTAATTACTGGTCAAATTTTACCAGATAACAATTTAAATTATTTCAAGCCAATTTTAGAAATACTAAATGTTACAGAAAATTAATTATAAACTTAGAAGAAGTAGGAATTGATTCTCAAGCCTTATATTGTTTTCAGATATTTTACCATTCCTCACTCTGTGCAGCTACTCTTTCCTGAAAACGAGACAAAGTTTTTAGTTGAATTGCTTTTTAATCAGAGAAAGTTCCCAGTAGCTGCGTGTCTAACACAGAGGTTGAATTCAAAGCGGTGGCTCCTCCGACTCAAACAAAACAAGGCAGGGACCCCTTCTCCCTCAGACTCTAAGTGACCAACCCAATTCTGAACAATGAGAGTCTTGGGATAACAACACATTAAAACCACTGGCTTTCATTTACATACACATTTAAAATACACCTAAAAGAAAACAAAACCCCTAGGATTTTCTAGATATTTAATTACTATGCTTGTGAATATATATTTTCCATTTTAAATATAATTTTTTTTATATGTAAATCATGGAATACTTTGTCAAGGAGATTGCAGGAGTTATTTTAACTTCTTCCTTATTTTGCAACTCTTCCATGGCAATACTCAATTTATTTGGCTTATTCAATGGTTAAGACTTTCAGGAGCATGACTTCCTGTTAAATGCTACCTGTGCCACGTTAGCCAGGAAAGCCTCTCTCCTTCCATGGGTCTGATTCCTGCAAGAGAATCCAAGACACAAACAGCTCCAGACCCTGCAGTCATGTAACCAGGTCTACCCTTCACAACATCAATGTGAAGTTACATAGGTGAGTAAAATATGTGGATACAGGCCAGAGTAATATCAAGGGACGTTTGCCAGATCCTAATTGAGCAATAAGACAGGGTGTAGACTCTGATCCCATGCTTTGGTATGTTGCTAGGCAAAGGGCAACAGCCCCACACTATCACTCAACAAGGTGTGCTGTCATTGCACAATAACTCCGTACTGTGTGCCGGGATGATTATAGAGTGCTATTTTCAGTATATAGAAGATATTTTATTTAGGTATATTTTATTCTGCTGACATGCAGAGGAAATAACTGCTTGGTAAATGTCAAATTATAGTAAGTGCATAGTCTACTCTTAGCTAGACAATAACATGAAAGGTGCTGTTGTTTATAGGCCACTATAGGTGTGCATGGTCTTACATAAAAAGGCTGGATGGAAGACTTAAAAAAAGATGATGCTGTGCTCCTGCAACGAGCTGTGAGCATGCATAATCCTACCGATGTGTGACAAGGAGGAGAGAGGAGTCCAGAGCCTTGCTTCCTCCAACGCTGAAAGTGTACCTATAGTAAAAAATACTCAACACATTTTGCGAGGAAATCTAGGATATGTAAAAAGATAACACTGCTCCTTGGAAAATAATTTCTCATAGGAAGTAGCATGAAATTGTTTTCAGCTTCACAGTTATCTTGTTTGTTTTGTTAATCCTTACAAAGATTAAT
This sequence comes from Tetrax tetrax, assembly GCA_009806455.1. NCBI lineage: Eukaryota > Metazoa > Chordata > Aves > Otidiformes > Otididae > Tetrax > Tetrax tetrax. Next base: position 97,353 of record WHYT01017532.1, read on the forward strand.
AAAGGAATGATGAGACAACAGCAAACTGTAAGCACAGGAAGCGACTATTGCCTAAAGCATCTGGATATGATTATGTAAACACGATGTAATAAGAAAGCTGAGAGATTTAACTTTCAAAATTGCTTTTATTCTCTCCTAAAAAAACCCCACCCTCTCAGAATATTTACCTTATTCCCCAAGTATCCTGCAAGTTGTTAAAGCACTGCAATTTTCACTGTGAGTTCCTTGCTATTATTGGTCAATTTGCCCTAGATTTGATCTTTCATCCAAACTTTTCCCGGCATGTATTCTGGTACTTGACCCTTTAATTTGAGAGAGAGAGATAATTATAATTTGAAGGGGCCATTTTGTATCTAACTGCTACATGTACTATTTTCTCCTACCTGCTGGTAAATACAATCAATATTTTGAACATTTATTACATAGTACAGTTTCTTTTTCTCTGTCACTGAAACAGTGACCTCTTCTTTAAGAGCAAGAAATTGAACATTGTTGACTGTAAGTCAGGCTAGTCACCCCAGTTGACAACTATGCTACTGACCAAAATTCCCAAGAGATAAATCTTTTAAGAGTACTGTTTTATCATATATAGATTAGTAATTTTAATATTAGTTCTACTAGTTTTTAGTTTTTTCTTCCCTCAGCAATTCCATTTTGTACAGAATGCCAGCTGTACAGATTAAATTTTTTTTAGCTCTTTTGTTCAAAGTAAGGACTCCAGTTTTATTACCAAATCACCTTAAATCTGTACTTTGTATAGAATATACACTAATCACATTTTAACTTTTTTGTGGTTCTCTCCCCATAGATAATCATTACAGAGCTTGTCCACATAAGGCTCCTGAGAGATTCTGTGATACTACTATCTGGCAACTGATGCAGAGACATTTAATAATGTCTAAGTTTGATCCTTTTCTCCAATCAAGTGATTTGGGTAAACAGAGGCAATAAGAAGAGTTTTGCATCTCCTAAAGCTGACCCAGAAAACACAACATGCTGAAGGAAGCTGTCCAGAACAATCAAACAGGAACCCTCACCCACCCTCACTCTATGGCACATGGTCACTGGAGCTAGAGGAACATCAGGTATGTCTGAGTAACTCAGCAAGCCTTACATCTTTCAGGCTTTACTTCAAACAAGTTCTTAGACAGCCATAGAAATGGTGCTATTCGTTATGGTTTCTGTAGCAGTCTATTGGTCTAGATGCGTACTGGGGGAGCGGGGGACCTGCATTCAGTCTGAACACATGCAGACCCAAAGGCTCCATAGATCAGGACAGGGCTGTGCCCAGGTCATACACAGCACAGGTTCATCCTCAACCTTCTCTTGAAGCCAAGCCACCAGGAAATCCTGAATGCAAGAAACGTTGAGAAATATGCAGAGGAAGACCAACGGCTCAGTAACTTGAGCACTTCATTAAAGCAAGAGAAACACGCACCTATACTGTCATTTTATACCCATCTAATAATGTAGAATGACTGTAGAAGGGAGAAGGAGCTGGACTGGTTCCTGTCTAGCACTTCTATAGGATCCCCTGTAATGCACAAAAATTGCTGCTTAGCCTCAGTAGCTCTTGGCAGAAGGTGGTCATTGCAGAGCCCTCTTCACTGAACTTAGGTCCCATCTCTACTAAGCATACGCAAAAGGAGAATATTTTGGCAGAAGGCAGCTAATGATTCGACCAGATAGGTTTGTTTCATAGGACCATAGAATAGTAGAGGGGACCTCCCCCTCTACTCTGCCCTCGTGAGACCCCACCTGGAGTACTGTGTCCAGTTCTGGAGTCCCCAACATAAGAAGGACATGGACCAGTTGGAGAGGGTCCAGAGGAGGGCCACAAAGATGATCAGAGGGCTGGAGCACCTCTCCTACGAGGACAGGCTGAGAGAGTTGGGGCTGTT
>WHYT01017532.1:99273-112404 GCA_009806455.1 Tetrax tetrax
CACTGGAACAGGTTGCCCAGAGAGGTGGTGGATGCCCCATCCCTGGAAACGTTCAAGGCCAGGCTGGATGGGGCCCTGGGCAACCTGATCTAGTCAGGGAGGTCCCTGCTTCTTGCAGGGGGGTTGGACTAGATGACCTTTGAAGGTCCCTTCCAACTCTAACCATTCTATGATTCTATGATTCTATGATTCTATGACCATCAAAAACACTTATCTGGCAGTAGGACAAAAAAATCCCCTCTCTTTTCCTCTAGCTTTTGCTGTATAGGCACAGGGCTGAAAGAGCCTACCAATGACACACTTGAGGCCAAACACAGACTCTGTTGTTTTTTTGGTTGGGTTTTTTTTTTCCCAAAACACCATTTTAGATGAATTTTTCCAAAAGGAAACACATAAAAAGAGGCTGAGACAGATGTCTGGCAGGGGTATTTTCGATTCAATTCGTTGGAGTCTGATAAGGTTATAAACAACAAAAAACAACGTTCCTCTTGACTAACACAATTAGTCAACCTTAACAACAGTTAGTCAACTAACTTTACTCGTAACTGTAATAAGGAACTACTGAATGCCAGACTATTGCAATTTTACCCATAATATTAAGTTGCAACAGATAATTACAGGTATCAAGATGGGCAGCTGTTTCTCTGAATTAATATTGTCCTTTCATTTTTTTCACTTAGATAAGACACCAAAAATGTTAAAAAAGAGTAGTCATTCATTATATAAGGCAGCAGCTGAGCAGTAGGTGGAGGAATAGTTGTTTGTTCCTACTCCTAAGCAAACACAAATATAGTTTCATTTTTAAAATTAATTTTATTGTGATGGCAAAAAAGTGATCTCTAATGACAAAGAGTTTTCATTGGTAAATCTTCTTTGCAGTTTTTCCTGTTTTATCTCTGAAAGCTGATGGAGCTCATTCCAATTGCCCATAACATCAGCTTTATTCTCTTGAAAGAACTTGCTCTCTTTTTAGTTTTCTCTTAATGTTTTGAGCCCTTACCAGAAATACTAATCTTCTTAAGGTGTTGGCAGGAGCCATAAAAAAGCTCACCAAAAAGCTCATGTCTAACCAAGCGTCCCATTATCAGGACCATCTCAGAGATCTAGGTTTGTCACAGCCACAGTATATTCCTTTATATGACTTTCTAGGATTAGAAAGGAAAGAGAATTTGGGTGTTGATTAGTCAGGTTAGAAAAAGGTTATGAAGATCACTCTACCTTAATAACACAGCCTTTTAGGTTTTTTGGGGCAAATGCATTCAGGTCTATCTGTTTATTACCGCCAGTATGTTTATCAGGGTTATCTGATTTCACAAAGCCGTTCTGGTGCTGTGTCCCACCTTGCGTTGAGGAACTTCCCTCGGTAATTTATGACCAGCCTTTGCCAGAACTCCCCTTTCTCTGCATGCTGGCACTGGATGCTACACAAGATCACAGAATCATAGAATAGTTAGGGTTGGAAGGGATCTTTAAATGACATCCAGTCCAACCCCCCTGCAAGGAGCAGGGACCTCTTCAACCAGATCAGGTTGCTGAGCGCCCCGTCCAACCTGGCCTTGATGGAAATCCCATGGGAATTGCAAGGTGCTACTGCAACTCTCAGTTACAAACTTTCCTTCTGACCACAGCTTTGCTAGTTGAAGCCTAGCAAATTACTGAATTACTGTGGCATGTTGCCCAAGCTGAGCCATGGAGGCACGTAGCTGTTACCCCACGACGGGACAGGGAGGGTATTGCATTCCCCAGGAACTGGTCTAGGGATGGCTGATCTGTCCTGCAGCAAGAGCCTGAAAATCAGGTGTGAGCTTCAGCTTCACTGTTTATTTCTCTTTTTTTTTTTTTTTTTAGGGAAGAGAAAGCCCAGAATGGGGATGGCTCCGGAAACTCTGAAGTATTTTGATCGTTTCAGTGCAGGTTGGGAGTTGCCGCTGTAGCACCTATTGAAAAAACAGTAGTTTGCATCACAAGAGCAGGATGAGACATAGTGATACTTGAGCTAAGTCACCTCCGCTTCCCAGCACAGTTCAAGGTGATGACTAGTCCCAGGGTAGCTGGCATCCCGCTATAGGAAAGATCACTTCTTTCACTGTCTCGTACAATAGTGATTATAATCTGCCAGATCAATCTTTCCTTTCCTGGAGCTGAAATCTCTGTGACTGACAGAAGATCATATTTGGAGGCTCCACGGTTCTGAAATTGGCTTATTCTGGAAATCTGCCAGTGTCACAGCCTGGCAAAGTAGAGGGATCAGAATTACACTTGGCTACTCAGTCAGTCTTGCGAACTGTTGCATCACCGCTGCAGGATGTTACAAGCTTTTGAGTTTAAGGGACAGCTCTTTACTTCAGTCTTAGGATCGTTTCCATTAATTTTCACATACCTAAAACCTGGAAAAAAGTTACAATTCTCAAGTCCATTGCACTCTGAAAACATAAAATTTCTCAGTTCAATAATCCTTTGTCCGTCTTAGCTAAGGAAACCAGGAAAATAAGTAACATGAAATGCCTGTAAGTAGCAGAGAGGGGGACCCACATTGAAAGATTAGACGACAGCAGTTATTCATTCATGCCTTGTGAGACTGAAATAAAATGACTTTATGTTCATTTCCTCCCCACACCTCCACCCTTTTCTAAGGTTAACAGAAAGGATTCCTGTAGTACACAAGTTATTTTAAGATCTTGAACAACTTGCAGATCTAACATCTTTTTCCATGTGTATAAATAACCCCACCTGTTGCAGTATCATATATATGTGATCATTAAAATAGATGCAAGAAAAAAATAGTAGTATACTACATTTCAATCTAAAAATGATTCTAGGAACAAAGCATAGATATGAGACACAGGCTTTTCCTATTTAAAAAAAGATAAAGGGGATTCTCCAGACGGAGGTGGATTTTCCAGTATGAAAAACCTATTATATACTCATCAATGTTTTAAAAGTTACTGAAAATGGAAAAAAAAAATTGAAGTTTTCCTTGGCCAAGCTGTTGAAGTTCACAGATAATACTGTGTCACTGTGCATAGCAGGGATTGCCAAAGTGGTGCCAGGGATGCGTTGATTTTGTCTCAGGTTCACAAATCAATGTGTCCCCTTTTAACTGTTGCATCTGAAACAACCACGGTTCTCCAGGAGCTAATGAAGCACGTTTTCCCTATTTTTCAATAGGGATCTGAGACATAAACTGAGAAAGGTCAAAGATATTTTGTGATAAAATAGGCACAAGACACAAGAAGACACAATATCTGCTCCAAACTGTTTCCAGGCTGATCCTAACTGTACTCATAGAGCACGGCATGGTGGAACAGTCATACTTCAGATATGAAAGAGATCTGAGACCAAACTTCCTGCAAATTGTTCCCAGTGAACTAAAAAGCCATGGTATGAAGGTGGTTATTTTTACTGTGATATTTTGGCTTCTTCGTTTGGTGGTCATATCACATTTTCAGCACCTAGAAATCCTCCGCTTATGACAGTGTCTGAATGAAATGTTGTTACTGACGTAATAATTATCTCCTTACCCTGTAGCTTTCAAGTTATGACTTAATGTTGAGAAAACTGTGGGCTAAATGAGTGAAATAACTTCAGTACCTTCAAAGGATGTGGTTAGAATAGTCTGTAGGGGTGGGAAGAGAGTTTTCCTTTGCAGTCGGTAGTGTGGCAACAACAGAGTGGCTTTTCAATCGCTTCTGTATTGCAGCTCAGGGCTTTTAGCCCCTGTCTGCTGCACCCACACACGATCTGGTGTAGTCACATAAAAAGCATATAGCAACTTCTCAGCTCAAGGACTCCTTTCAAAGCAAGCTTCAGTCACCCAGGGGGCCAGCAGTCTGGAGAGGCTGCTTTTTCTGTCCCAGAGATAGAGTATCACATTGGCTCTGCAGCACTGGGACCACCCTATGCACATGGTGGAGAAATAGGATTTGCTTTTCATTAATTCTGTTACTATAAAAAAATTCCTGTAGGATATTCTGTAGCAAGAGCACTGAATCATTTCTGAAACTTCCTATTCAAATATTTGTTTTATATGGCAATGGTATTAGTAATGTGTAAGTTTTATGCACTGCTATTTCCTCCCACACCCATTGAAAACTAACAAGAGCCAGCCTGTCAAAATAAGCATGTGAATTATAGATCAGCTATAACATGCTTCAAATAGCCAGTGTTCCAGCCTAGGTGATACCGTATAACTCTGCTTTCCCTGTGCTTGTAAAATTGCAGAGTCTACAATTCACAAAAAAAAAAGCCTACAAACCAAAGCCTGGATTTATCCCACCTCACTGGAGATACTCAAATTGAATGCTTAAGAAAGAAGAATTTTCTCCTATCGTTGACAGAAAGAGACAGAAAACTTCACTTTAGCTCACCTAGGATTTAACTTGTCCTTAGGAAGAGACATTGCTGACCACTGATGGAGTCCAATGTGACTCTGATTTCAACTTAGGTGCCTCAGTTACCTGCTTCATTTTCAAGAAGAAAAGGAGCCAAGGCTATCTCTGAGGCTCCAAAAAGGTTGTAGGAAGGCTGAGGTCTCTCTTTCCAGTCTGGCCCCTTTCTACGGACTGCATCCATATGTTGCCTTGGAGGCTGGCTCTGGCATCACTCTGTGGTGCCAGCTGCTCTGGACACCAAACACCCAGTACAGACGTTGTCCTGTAGGCCACATTCAAAACGATCAGGAAATGGGAGCAGGTAATGCGTCTGCAATGTTTGCTCATGTGGAGTAATAAAAATGAAAGCTGACTCTGAGGAGCTGCAGAGGGGCCATATGCCACAGAATGACTGGGTAATAAAATGGCAGAGGAAATCCAATGTTGATAAATGCAAAGCAGTTCACAAAGGGGAAAAATAACCTTAACTGCATGACCCAGAAATAGGCTCTGATCTGGTCTTAATCACTGAGGGGACACAGAAGTCCTGGAGTCACGAATACAGGCACAGTCACAGACTGTCACATTCAGCACAGCAATTAGCAGTGGTCAAAAAAAGCAAGTCAGTACCAACAACTACTAAAAGAAATACAGAAAAACCAGAAGTCAATAGTATGTCACTATTAGTCCACACTGCTGCTATATCTTGAATATTGAGTGGGATTCTGGTTTCCCATCCCAAAGGATATAGCAGAAGCATATAAAGGAACAGTGAAATGAGATTTTTTATAAAAGAAATTATTAACTAGACTGAGACTCTTCGGCTGGCAAAAGAGATGGGATATAATACAGGGTCTATAAAATAAAGAATGGCAGGGAGAAAGCAAGTACAGAATTATTGTTTGCTGTCTCCTGTAACGCAGTAAAGGGAGGGTATCAAATGAAATTAGGAGGCTTGAATGACACAAGTTCAAACAGAGTTACTTTTTCATATATACAATTAAGTTATGGAATGCTTGGCCACAGGATGCTGCGGTTGCTAAGAACGCATGAGGGCTCAAAAGCAAATCAGAAGAATTCGCTGAAGAAAAATCCGCTGATGGATATCAAATAGAAAGGCACTGCTGCTGGTTCAGCGAGCAAATAGTCCGCAAATCATAGGGAGAGAGGCCTGAGAGACTGCCATGAGGGTGTGTCACTGTACGCTTGCACTGTTCTTGTCCTCTCCCACGGACATTGGCTATTGTCCTGTGTCAGAGAGAAGATACTGCACAAGATGGACCACTGCCCTGACGTTGTATGGTCACTGTTAATGTTTTTAGCGTACCTACAAAACTCCTGTGCTTGAAGAGGAGAAAAGATTCTTCCAAGTAAGATAATTTACCTTTCTGTCCGGTTGATGTCATCACTTAAGCAAATGGTGGGTAAAAAAATGCTCATGGAAATCCAAACAGGAAGCACTTTGCAAACAAAGAGGCACAGGCTGGTGCCTGCAGAGCTGCTGCTCTTCATGCTCCATGGGACCTGAAAGAGATCTCTGCTACCTGCAGCCAGAGCACAGATGCAGAAGGACAATGAAATGATCCGATTCTTTTTTTTTTTTTTTTCTTCTCCAGATTATGGCAGATCTGACGCTTATAGTTTGAAAGCTAGGACACACCTGGGCAGTAGCAGCACAATGCTGAGCCAGAATCATGACATACGGTAACTCTCCCTGGCTAATACGGTCTGATGAAACCCAGGCCAGTACTCAAGAAAAACTCTCCGGTTTTAGTGCTCTCACAGACTTCAGTCTTCAGCGCCAGCAACATGGTAACACTTACAGTACAGCATGAAGCAAGGCTTTGTTCCAAACAAACCAGAATTGGCTCATCTAACCAGCCTTACCTCTGGGTGTAGGGTGACCTCCTGATTAGCCTTTTAAAAGCCTTTCACTATATATGGCACTTTCAGTCTTGGCAAGATAAATCTGAAGGGAGAGCAAAGGGATGTCTCATGATGCAAGTACTAAAGCATTCTTGGATTTTCAAGAAAAAACACACAAAACAACTTCCTGACTCAAAAAGAGCTGTATCTGGCATGGGAAACTTCTACATTAGACCTCATTCTGACAGGGAAATATTAATCACAAAATTTAGTTTGCTTAGGTGGAAGTGATAATGACTTGGTTTTATGTGCTCTAAAAATGCATTTTACATGTTTGACATGTAAGCAGGATATAGTCCCAACCAGTAAAATTTATACTTCTTGCCTTAAAAGATCCTGTTCCACAAAGTTGAAAAAAAAAATGAAGAGATGTATCAGGCAGCCTGAAGGAGAAAATTTAAAACAACAAAAATGTGAATTTACAGCAACTCAGAAAAATGCCATTAGATCTTCAAAAAGCCACACTTAAGAAAGATGTCACACTGGCTAAACCCAACATCCTTCTGAGGAAGGACTGGAAAAAAGCTATATTTTGCCAATATTTCTGCAGACAAAATAGGGCAACCAGGTAATTACAGGCCTGTCAGTTTGACGTCTATTCCAGGCAGAGTGATGGAGTTGCTGATAGGAAAGTCAATTAATAAAGTATTAAAACAGTGCAATTTAATTAATGGCAATCAACACAGATTAATGGAAGAAAGATCTTATCAAATTAATGTGCTGTTTTTATAAGAGTACAAATTTGGTGGATAAAAGCAATTGTGGTAATATTGTGTACTTTGACTTTGGATGCATTTACCATACAGTATCACAGGAGATTCTGACAGAAATCAGAACTAATACGATGAACACACCTGTCCAACCAAGGTGCTTTACAGCTGGCTAGCACTAGATCTAACAGCCTAATGCAACACGGGGCTATCAGAGAGCCGGTTCTGCAGGGACTGCTTATAAGACTTGTGCTTATTCATAACATTATTGGCAATGCGGGAGAAAGCAGTGCCTTTGCTAATAGAATGTTTCAGTGAGCCAAAATTTGGAAGTGGGTAGAAGTGGGCAATGCCTTTGCAGCATTGTTTGAGGAGCAGGTGCAAAAGAAATATCAGGTGTTTCACATGTAACCCAACATAGAGGATCTAGAACAAAGGATTAAGAACAAATACCTTAGGCCTTACATAAGAAAGGTTCTCCTTTGGGAAGCTGAGACTAAAAAATGAAGTGGGGGTCCTGACAAACAACCAGCTGAGCCCCAGAGCCCTCTGAAATCTTGCTGCCAAAAGGGCTAATGCAACCTTTTTCTGTGTGTGGAGGATAACATCAAGGGGGAGTAAAAAGGTTGTATTATTTCTGCATTTGACATCGGAAAAAGCTATTGGAATAACGTCGGTCCTGATGTCAGCAGCTCAGGAAGGATGTTGGCAAATTGGAGGTAGTTCAGAGAAGAACCACAAGAATATGAATGAAAAAAAAAAAAAAAGCTGTAAAATGGAGTGACTTCACAGGGTAAGTCTATTTAGATTTAGTGTATTACAGTAAAAGCTAAGGAATAACTTGATTATGGTTTGTAAGTGCTTTCATGTGGAACAGACACTGTCCAGTAGGGGAGTTTTCACTCTGGTAGAAAAATATACAAGGAAATCCAATGGAAAGCTGATTCATTTATATTCAGGATAGGCAACTACTGCAATAATTTACCATTCATTGTGATAGAGCTGGATGTCTTTCTTGTCTAGTCCTTCTCAAGTTCTGTTCTTGTTCAACAGGAATCAATTCCAAGTAGGCTAATGACCCATGCTGAAGAGTCAGAAATGGTCATAAGATGGTTTATGCCCTTAACATCTGTGAACACAACTGTGTAAACTATATCAGTATACATTTTTTAAGTAAATAAAGATGTTTCTGAGTGAAGAATGGGATCCAAATTTAGCTAATGGAAGTTTCTTGTGTACATCAAGACACACTTTGTGAATGCTGGGGGTGGTGTTTCTTTATAGCTCTGCTTTGGGAACCTGCTCATTTTTCAGTGCTACCCAAAAAGCTGACAATACAAGATTGCAGTGAGCTTTTGGAGAACAACTCCTAGAAGCACATCCAGTTGTCATGTTTCCATCTCACTTTCACCTCCACCAGCATCACACTGATGGGTGCAACTGAGGTAGCAGAACCTGCCTAAGAGGGATCTGGTTCAGGTTATGCAGTTGTCGGGAAAATAACTTCTCAAGGCAACTTATTTCTAAAGTGAAAATTGCATGTTATACCTCCCTAAACGAAAAGAGACCTTAATAGCAACTGGCTTGAGTGTCTTCAATCCCGAAAGGTTAAGAATAACCAGTCATAATACTTCATCGTTTCTCTTGCATATGTGGGTTTCCCTGGAATGTGCAAACATAGCACTTCTTTTCCTGATCTCATACCCATGGGTGTGCTCTACTTACCTGGTCCGTTACAAAAGAAATAAGCCCACCCTTTGGCTTCTCTTAGCAATACTAGTATAACCTAAAAGGCTGCAAATATAAAAGACATGCCACTTACATCTGACCAGTGAGAGAGTGCTTTTCCTCATGTAATTTCATAAGGGTAAAAGAGGAGGCTGTTCAGAAGAGAATTCCACCACACAAGATATATTCCAATTAGTGAGGGATAACATTGATATGGATATACATAACACCACCACTTTTTAGCTTCTGGGAATGGTGCCAGAATGAGAGCTGGTGGTAACAGAGAAATGTAAGGTCTGACTGGGGTAGCCAATGGCCCACAGTCTTGACAGCCTGATTTGGAGGGCAATATTGTGATTTAGAAGGTCAATTTGCTTTTGTTCATGCTATCTGAGATCCATCAGCACCGCACCTGACACACAGATGAAGATTTCTAAACTATAAGGAATGGTTAGGCTGGGAACATACTGTGGTCATAGCCACAGCTAAAACTCGGGTATGTAATACTGTCACTTTGAAAAATCTAATACATTACTGGGATCCGGAACCAGAGACAAAGATCACTGATGCTTGAGCCAAGGACTGCTTTGCCTCCTAGGCAGAACACTCTCCCATACGCAGAGATTTGTCCTGCAGACAATTAAGACACTTCCTAGGTCCCATATGAATAAACATATGAAGCCAAACCTCACAACACTTCAGCTAACAGCTTTTTTTTTCTTTACAGTTTCTGTAAGATATAACATGAAGGCAGCTTGCAGAAATGTTGGACCTGCTTCTCTCTACCTCATTTAACTGGCTTCTGTACATAAATTACTTTGTGGAGTGGTGGTTTTTTTTTTTTTTATTGCACTGTAGTCAGTTGTAAATCTTGCACCAAGTTATTCAATAACATATATTTTTTTTCATTGTTTGAGTGAAGAAAGAACCCTAAGGCTTGATTCTGACTACAGATATGGCACTTAGGTATTTATCCTTACATACTTTGTTGTATCCATATTGCACATGCATGTAAGCCCCACACGTGCAGTTCATGCAAATAGATACATTTCTTGTCAAGTTACCTCTTGACAGCAGCTCATTTAATAAAAAATGGACTCACATACCAAAAGTAAAAATCATACTTCTTTTAAAATAACAGATGCTTGTCTCCATGTCTTTGAATTGCTCTTTTTGATGCATGGAGAAATGACTTGTCCTTTTACAGTCCCATGATCTATCATTTTGCTTAGCCTTCCTTAGTAACATTCTAGTATAAATGATTACAAAAAACGATTATAAAAAGTAGAAAAACATATCCAAGTTGGCATGGGGATCCATGGTGGCAAGATACTTGCAAGCATATTTTGAGCTAGCTACTTGGATTAATTTTGCTGGAACGAGACTGTCTTCTCAATATGACAGTTCTCAACACTTAATAGTTGTTTAATGTTCCCAATAGGCTCAGCCCTGCCCTTTGTAAATCAGCAAAAAATAAAACAAAGGTCTTTATTTTACCACTTCAAAAATTATTACCCTTTTTGTTCTGGCTTGTGTTTCTATGCTGATAATATATTTTCTGCAAAGGGACAAGGAGCAGACTGACCTGGAAAAGGAAGTCTTTTTTATGTAGAACTGTCTTTGATCACTCACAAGACTTGTGCTCTGATCTCAGCTCATTGACATCAATGGAAGAAAGACTGCTATTGGCTTGGGGGGGAGGGTTGGCTCCTGTCCACACAGAGTCCATATACGCAGAAGTAGATGCTAAAAGATAAAACATATTGAAAGTCAGTGTTACAGAAGAGATACTTTTATTTGCATAAGGTTAGGTTTGTAACACAATTGGATGTCTTTTCACTTAATATTTTTTTTCTTAGTCCCTGACACAGACAACTCCAATTTTGACATCTGTTGTTGCTGTTTACCTGCAGATAAATCTTAGATACAGAAAAGGCGAGAGCTCAGTGGATACTTTCCAAAGCATGAAAATGGAAGGCCTTCTCCACAGACACTCCTGGGACACCAAAGAATAGGAGAAGGGAAAGTAAAGCTCCAGGGAAACCACCCCCCCAGCTGCATTTCCCGCAGGAAAAGCCATTCCAGAGAGGGAACTCAGCACTATAGTAATGGACACGGTCATCAAAGAGGTGGATAATTGCAGAGTCCGCTTAAAAGATAAAGAAACTTCTAATGGGATTGTCTCTCTAGATGACAGTTTCCAGACAAGACAGATGAGGACAATGAAGTCCAGAGATGAAAAGACAGTCAGTAAACAATCCTAAAAGGAATTCTCCCCAGCTCACTTGGTGGAAAGAAGACAACTTTCATTCTGACATTTATCAGTATCTTCAGAAAGGTCATGGGGAGATCATGGTAGTTTTACCATATGCCACTCTACTGGCTACTAATTTGGTACCATTGATTCAGTAACTGGTTTATATTTCATATTCAGAAAATTTCTCTCACTCAATTGAATGAAAAAAAATATAGTGAAATAATACCTGCCACTACTCACACAGTTTATCTCAAACAAGAGTCTGTGAGTACTGTGAACACGACACTTAGGCTTGGACCAGCCAACGGCATCCCTTTAGCTCAGACATTCTGGCCAATGTGTTTCAAGTCAAGCACCGCTTCTCGTTCGGTCAATGCCTCCCACATAAACACCCCAGCTATGCAACACAGGGAGCAGTTAGACAAAAGTTTACTGCTGACTCCCTCTTCAGACTTTGATCTGACTTTTAGCACCTGATTCCTTTTAGCATCTCACATGTTATATGCTGACCTTGCTCTGCAATTTTAGCTGACTGACACAGACTTACACCAGTAAAATCAGGCACAGATTATGTACACCTAACGCCTCTATGAGGCATACAAAGATTTGTTCATTCAGAGCTTATTCCTTTAACATTGGACTGAAATGGCAATAGTTTCATTGATATATCTGAAAGCAGAAGCAATGTTTACAAAGTGTTAGGTTTGGGGAAAGATCCCATAGAAAAGGAAAGTAAAATTATTAAAATACACTGGATGAGAGAAATTGATCCCATGGATAAATACCTCTGTCATCCCCAGTCATACGACATGTATCACTCCATGTATTCTAGGGTAGAACTAAATCCAGAAACTGAAATTTAGAACCTTTTTATTCCAGACTTTAATATTTTTCTCTATGGCAGGTGTATCCCATTCCACCCTGAACCACTTCATCAGATTCTATTAAAAATCAGGAGTTTCCAACTAAAGGCTTAGAATGAACTAGATTTTTCACCCCTTCCTCCTTTCACTCCTTTCTCCTCTTGGGCTTGGAGGCTCTGTGTAGCCTTTCCAGAGTTGCTAGGGACTGTGGCTGCAGCTGATGCCGGGTAACTAAGAAAGTTAAACAGAAAACATTGGTCTAGAGAACAAAGGTTGATGCAACAGCCTAGGTCTCTCATGCTTTGTCATAGTCAGAAGGAGTATGCAGGGGGAGAGGAAGGGAGAAATTGTGTAAAAAGCCATCTACTAAGAAAAGAATGTTTGATTTGGATCACAGGATGTGAGACTGGAGAACGTATTGCATAACTTTATGGCTTGTCCTTATTTGCAATGATTCAGTATCCGGCACTGCTCATCCCATTTCTAAAAATGGTATTGAAAAGTTACAGAGTATTCAGAGGTGATGGGAATAACTGAGGAATGGGAGGAAAACACCTTTTCATTTTATGGCGGATAGCAAAGACTAGGTCTGCAGGTCATCCAACAGGTTGTGGCAGATCACTGGTTCTGTGTCCTTCCCCTCTACCCAAGGGACATTCACTGGGTCAAATCCCAGCAGTCTCTGTTGCCAGAGGCTCATCTTCTCAATGCCAAACTTCAGATCACGACAGTTCTTCTCAGTGGTATTTATCTTAGAGATGCATAACAGGGCACATACTAGGTGGGTGCAATGATGTGGAGGGAGACCTACCCCTCACCACAGCTGTTTCTGAAGACTCCCTGGTCAAGACCAGCCCCCCATGGAAGAATCCCTACAGCCTCTTTGAAGCTCTGTACAGAGGTGTTTCTCTGTCCAGAGGCACCTCCAGGACAACCTTCTCTATCAAGGTCATTTCATTATTAGCATGCTCATTTCTCCCAACTCCTTGAAAACAAGTATCATCCAAACTCCCAGGTCCTCGCCCCAAAAACAACCCTTCTCCCATTTCTGACTCTGTCCTCTGCTGATGTGGGTAAGGGGGAGGGAAGACACAGCCAGCCCCTGGGCATCGCCCTGCAGAAGTTGCAGCTCTAGGACTGAGCCCTGCTTGCACTGTCCTCTGTTTATTTTTGGTTTGTTTTGGGACTTTTGGGGTTTTTGTTTTGTTTTGGGTTTGGGTTTTTTTTTGGGCTGCGGATGGGGGGGTGTTAGTGTTTTTTCTTTTTTTTTTTTTTTG
>WHYT01017532.1:120150-237450 GCA_009806455.1 Tetrax tetrax
GGGGGGGGGGGGGGGATATATGTAAACTTGTGTGGTTTTGTGCGAAGGACAGGACTCGGAGAAGCCCTGGAGCTCACCCTAACTCTTCTCTCAGTGAGGGCAGCAGGAGCTCAGGGCAGTACAGTGGGAGCAGATGCGGGCCCGTGCTGAACACTTTTGAACTCCTACCCTGCCTCTTACTAGGAACTGAATGCAGCACGAGGCACAGGGCCAAATCTTGCAGCCACCCAAGAAGAGTGGTGCGTACTATAATAGCACTGTTTGCTTTTATGAATGTTTTTAATGTAACTGCAGTCTGCAAAATCACGCACTTACTCACTTTTGAACAGTGTCTTCTAATTATACAACAATTCACTTTAAAGGTCAAATTCGACTAGCTGGTTATTTTTAAGATAATCGTAATGCGGTTTTCTTCTGGATGTAATGTTGATTTTTAAGTAGAGAGGTATTGTAATCCTTTCTCTGCTAAATAAACAAAGATGAAATAATGTGAGATAGAAATAGAACCAAACAGCGACTGTCTTTTTTCACACCCTCTGATCATCAGACTGTAATCAGTCATCACTTTCAATCTGCTGCTATATTTAGGCTGAAAAATCTTCCTGGTCCTTCCGGGTTCAGGGAGGTGTTTGCGTGTTGCTCGCAGCACTCCAAGCTTGTGTTTCCCTGGGGCTGATGATGAGGATGCCCGAGCGCTGAGCAGCCTGCCCTTCAGCAGCTGCTGCCGGAGGTGGTGCCTGGGAGAGGGATGTTGCATGATCCACTGCTCCTTGATACTGGTAATGAACCAAGGAGGGAGAAGAGGGGTGAAAAGGATGTTTTGAGAAATGTGTGTGAACTCTGTTGCTGCGTGTTGCCTGTTCTTCAGTGGAGCTCTTTCTTAGTAGTTCTTTTCCTGACTATTTCTTCAAGTCTATTTTTCTGCAGTTCACCTTTAGTACCTACTGCTTTGAAACTTTCTCTTCTTGAAGACTCCCACAGCTTTTATTTTGGTAGAAGAAAAGATGGGAAATCCATCATACAGGAAACGCATGAATGGAGAAGTTGCTTCTTTTATTTTATTTTTAGTAAGATACTTGGCTACTCTTACCTGATTGCAGACTGGAGGAGCCAGAGAGAATGTGAAGGTTGTATGGAAGCAGTTCCATTTGTTTAAAAAAGAAAATCAATTAAAGCATTTCTTAGTACATACTCCTTCCATTGATCCTGGTAGTTTGATATGAAATCAGAGCTCCGGGAGTTTTGCAGATGGGTGCATACAGCATTGAAACTCTGTCCACCCTGTTCCCATTATCTAAATTACATCTGGAAATTGCAAAGATTCAGGCTCCTGATCTAGCAGCATCATGAGTGCTCTTTGCTTCTACTGATGTCACTGCTAAGAGCACATGTTATTTGGATATTGCAAATTGCAGTGCCTTGGGATGTCTGTAATGAACCGGGAGCAGGAAGGTGGAAAAAAAGTAATGTTGGAGGCTGGTAGCACTGAGCATTTTGTGGGGGTCCTAATCTTACTGGTGACATTCTCTTGATGTGCTAAATCAAAGGTAGACTGTGATGGTGTGTTATGTCTTAGTGCTGCATGTATATAAATACATCAGCACTCAAAATGAAATCCAAAATTCCACAGTGTGGAAATAAGCAAAAACATTTTGTCTGTATTTTGAGGTACTTTATCTATAGCTTCTTTTAATCCTGAACTGCAGGAGATTGATAAAACTTGAAAATATGGTAAATTACATTCAACAAAAATGAAGTGTGCTGTTGTGAAGTACCTTAGGCCTTCTATAGTGTTTTTTGTTTCATATAAAAGAAGGTTGGGAGGTTGTGGTTTTTGAGGGGAGATGTCTCTGGTTCCATTTGCAAACTACAGGTGAAATAGCCAGTCTTGTAGCATTGGAATTTCAAGAGTTAAGCTCCTTAAACCTGTAGCTGATCTTGATAAAGCAGAACTTCGAAGACATTTTATGCATGGCTGGAAATGTTTTGTAAGACTGGGTTAGCAAACAGCAGCACATCCATTAAATGAGGGCAGTGACTTTCATAGCACTGAAAATATGGAAAACAAGACTGACTTGACTTGCCGTGCTGGGTCTCGCTGAACTTTCTGAAGTACCTATAAGATTCCTGAATACTTTAAAAATTGGGTGTTTAAACTTCTAAATAAAACTTTAATCCAAAACAGTGGAGATGAGCTACAGTAAAACATACGGGTTTGTATGTTTTTTGCTTCCATCCATGTTTGTAATTTTTTCTTGTCCTGGAAATTAGGGCAGGTCAGTGTTGATGTTGTGAGGGTCTTGCTTTTGATTGTTTTTGCTGCATTCATGTCATGGTATTTACCGTTTTCCTTGTACAGCTTGTCCTCATGGTAGGCCCTTGGGCAGAGCAACTGTGCCCTTCTCCTAGCTGGTGTCCCATAATGATGTTGCAGAATGGGCAGGGCTTTTTGGGTTGTGCTATAAATAGCAATCCACGCAGTATACAGCCAGTAAAGCAGTCCATCAGTCTGATATATAGCAGATGCTTTGAGAAAGAGCCACTTCAGAGATCTCTGAATTAAATCAAGCATTTCTGCGCTGTTTGTTGCAATGGTTTTCTTAACGCAGAAACATTTCTGCTGTCAGGGAATTATTAATTTCTTTAGTGCGTTTTTGAGCTGTTAATTATATTAAAATATTAGCTGTCGTACTATTTGAAGCTTAAAGACCTTGTACATTCATCGTAGTTGTTGAAGGGAAAATTAAAATAATTTTGGTATTTAGATATTGTAATTTTCCTGTATTCTTTGAGTAAATATGAGGCAGGTGGGATTCAATAAAAATAAATAGAATTTGACACATTTTACTCTGCGCCAAGGGAATGCAGCCAGTACAATACACTAATTTAGAAAGCCTGTGTTAGCATAACATTTATTTGGTGCTCTCAGAATTTTTTTTTTCTTTTTTTTTTTCCTCTAGAATGTCTCAGCTTTGAGTGGATGGTACTTTAAGGTGACCTAGTTATGTTGTTTGCAATCCTAGTGATACAAACCTGATCCCACAAAAAAAAATACAGAATGCATATACCGGCCTTTTTCCAAGTAGACCTTTCATTTTCTTACAGTTTGTAGTAAGTTTCGTCCCCAGCATTTGTCAAATCGTAATGTGGTCAGCTGCTTTATCCCCGTGGGGTTAGAATTTGCTGTTTTACTTACAATTCCATGGAGAATAGGTAAGTTAACGCTTTCCCTGAGTCCTAGAAAGAGAGTGCTGAAGTGGAAAAAAATCAAACAAAATAGGAGTGCTCTTTAAATACCAGAAGATTTAGAAATAAAACAAATCTTTGTCTGTTTTGTCATGTAAGCACTTCACATTACCCTGAATGGGGCCACAGAAGCAAAGAGCATAACTTCTTCAATAGTGGAGAATCAGGTCAGTTTTCAACCCAGAAATTATTATTCCTAGATTATGGGGAAGAAGGCAGATTTCTTCACAGACAGCAAATCTCTGCTATCAAAACCTTAAGCAGTTGCATAGCTTTTCCGTGGAAAGAGTTCATCCTCCCTTTTGCCTTCATCTGGTTTGGTTACTAAGCTTTCGTTTTCTCCAGGTGTTCCTGGGAGCAGCACACTTTGGATTTGCTGCATGTGCGGTACCCTTCCCAGTGGGGCGCTGAGGCTATCTGCAGATGTCAAACATCACACCAGCCCTTTGAGGTGCTTAAATCTCCTCCTGAGGGCACAGATAGTCATAGAGGTTAAGTGCTGCGTCTAAGCTCATAAACGAAAGCAAAAGCCAGGGAAAAGTTGGCTGCTTCAACATGGAAGCTCCAAAGGACCTTGAGTCAGCAGCTCAAGGCCTTTCAGTGAGACTGCGAGTGGTGAGAGCCTTACCTGTAGTACCCAACTCTGGAGTTTGCAGAAAGTTTTACCCTTGGACTGTGCTATGTTTTTGGTATTTGGCTCATAGTTGGACCTGTCTCTTTTCTTCACTCTTTCTTCAGTGTTTTGCCCTTTGCCCTCATGTTCTAGCTCTGCTGAAGGGTGATGTTGAGGTGCAGCCCCATGCCATGCTTTGGAGCAGGAGGGGAGCACTGCTTGGGGGCCTACCTTTGGGCTGGGCAACTGCTGCGGGTTGTCCCCATGTCCTGCCCGGCCTCTCCAGCCACACTGTCTAACTTTCCAAGAGATGCCTCTGGCTGAGCGCTCTCTTGCATTTTGGCTGTAATGCCAGGCATGGTTGGGTGCCTGTCATGAGATGTCTGTCTCAGGATTGATCTCCCCTAAGATAGGTGCTTTGCAGTCCCTGGAAGTAGGAGAAACACCTTACATAAAGAGTTCAACAGCTGGTCCTTTTGAAGACTTGAAAACCTCCAGTGTACTGAGTCTCACCACTACTCCATGTTGACTTTTGGATGGAGACTGAGGACATCTGCAGATGTCTGCGCTGGGGGTGAGGAGGGGAGGCAGGGAGCCCAGCTAGCAGCAGCTGCGGCAGACTGTCATGGTGAAATTCTGCTGCTGCTTTTTCTTTTAATTGTCCTTATTATCACATTGTGAGATTACTTCAGGCTTGGGAGGGAGAGGAAAGAAAGAGGTTGTAAACAGGAGCCAACCTGGGGCGTATTTAGTCTTGAGCATCTGCTTTTTGGAAGATGTATATTGCTTGGAGATAGGTTTACAGGCATGTAAGCAAAAGGTTTCCAGTAGGGTTGTGAAATAATGGCTCTGCTTTATCCTAGAGGTGTTGAGCACCCACTGCAGGCTCAGAAAGTGTAGGGCTTTTTTCACAGCGTGCAGTTATGTTAACAAAATAAAATTTTAGTCTCCTTTCCCTGTGGAGCTTCACCATGTGTTGTATGAAAAGACCTAGAAAAGATGGTGAACACAGCATACAGTTGACAGCAGAGCCTTTTAAAACTCTGACCTTCCATGTGATCTAAAAAGATAAAAGCGAGGCGTAGTAGCTGCCCTGGGCCATCAAATAATGGACTCCTCCCATTATTGCAACCAAGCTCCTTCATGGAAGGGTCTGCATTGGATTTCGGAGCCTGCACTCTAACACACACATTGCTACCTACCTACCTACTTTTTGGGAAACATATTGTCTCCTTAGGCAATAAGGGCATGGAAGGAACTAAGTAGGTGGCATACAGGATAAGCTATTCCCAGCAGTCCCATTTAAGCGTTGTAAAGCTGAGGGTTTTTTTGGGCCCCAGCCCTTCCTGGAGGTGTGTGAGGGGGTGATCTCTGCGTTTTTTAAGGGGAAGTCTGTGGGGGAAAAAAAAAGCCAGCTTAAAGCAAATTAAAAGCCTTAAGTTGCTGGGTCCTGTGTGTCAGCAGGGGAATGCAGGGCAGGGCTGAGTGCGCTGGTAGTATCCCTTCGGAGGAAGGGTGGGGAATATGTACTTTTTAGAAGCTTCCTCATTCTGCGGAAGTACCAATGAGGGAATCTTCCCGTAGGAACAAGGTTCATCCTGTAAACCTGTGCTGCATTCAAGTCCCAGTTCTCTTTCAAAACACATCCATCTTATTATGCAAGAGACTGTATGACAGCCTTTGTGCAGGGTTTGTTGTTTTGATTTGTTTTGTTTTTGTTTTTTTTTTCCCCTGAAGTTGTGTAGGATGTTGTGCTGTGAATTCCCAGGCTGTGTGCTATTACGTACTGGAAAGGATCTTACGGTAAAAGGAGCTGGATTTAAATTGATGGTATAACATTTCCCCTCTGATCCTGTGTGCCTTGCCGCCCCCGGAGGAGATCGGGTGGTTCTGAGTTCAGAATGAGTCTTTGCACCAAGCCGCAAATCATCTGTACCGGGTTTCGTTAGCTGCCTTCCCCATCTCCCTGTCTCCGCGAGGGCAGCCTACTTCTGCATTATTTAGGAGAGATTCCCTTAGTTAAAAGAATCAATTAGCAAAAGATAACAGTTTCCAATGTCGAGCTTCCCATATTTTTTTTTTCCCTCCTTGTGACTCTAATGGCATAATTGCATTCATGCTTATCTCTTCTTTATGATGGGGTGCTAGCAACTGACCTTGATTAAATGACCTGGAAATTATTGGCCACATGGGAGCAATCCCTGATCTACTGGGCAGTTGATGGCTTGAGTGCCTCTACCTAGGGAAAGGCTTTCCTGGCCTCAGTCAGATTAATGTTGAAATATGGGATAGTGTTTCTTGGGTGCCTTCATTTTTTTTTATGTGTGGGGGGAATATTTTGAGGCACCTCTTCCCTTTAGAAGTTGCTATTTTAACTTTACCTGCAGCCATATTAATAAAATGGCAATTCAGTTGGCAATTATGGTTGTTTTCTGATCTCTGGAGGCATGGTGCTGCGATGTAGAATCTGTAAATCTGGATCACCTAATTTTGACCGAATCCTGAATAGTAAGTGGATGGTGTACTTGGAGTATCTATAGCAGGATGGCTCCTTCCATCTTCTCCCAAAGCTGCTGGTCTGACTGTCATCTAGGGGATGATGCTGTGTTCAAATTGTGGGTCTGGTCTGCAGTTAGTGTTTCCAAAATGGTAACGGTGGCTCAGCTGTGGTTCAGGTGTTAGTTCCTATACAGATGCTTCAGGGACAGACTAGAAGCAACTGCTTTCATTGATTCAGGCATGGGCCTCCTTTACTAGTGACTGTTCATTCACTGCAGTGGAGATATTTTCCTCTGAAACACTCAGACTTTCAGTCAGTATTTCTGCTTTAAATGTTCCAGATTTTTTTTTTTTTTTCACTCCTGCCTTACGAGCTTAGAGCCCTCTGAATAATTCCACTGATTTTGGTATGGAAATTGTGTTTGCTTTTGGAGAGCAAGTGTGAATGCCGGGTTCTTACAGCCCAGGCTTTGGTGTCAAAAGGCAGGATAGCAGTTTGCCAGTGGCCCCTGTGCTCTGCAAGGAGGAATCATGCAAGTCACTCTGTAAAAAGTGTAGATGTGCAACAAAGCTGTCTGCCAGGGACCGGTGCTAACTCAGGAGGTTGCATTGAAGAATCTTCTGGAAGACGTTTAATTGATTAGGTTTTGTTACATTACTGAAGAGCAAAGTCTGAATGCAGTCAAGAAATGAATGGCATATTGATAAGAAATTCAGAGTGGTATTGTTTTTCATGGGTTTCCCTGACGGTTTCTATGGGGACAAAGACGCATTTCCCGTCTGAGTGCTGCTGCTGCCCTCTGATTGCACTTCTGTGGTTTCATTCACCAGTAATGGGAAAGCATTCATAGGCAGAATAGCTTCCCCTTTTTAAATAGCCATGATTCAGGGTTGTATTTTTTTTTTTAATGCATTAGACTAATGCAGTGTTTTATCAATGATCTGATAGATGCATAATGCTCCTTTTCCAAGTGCTTATTCAGGGTCTGCATTAAAACTTGAAATTATGTACTGTAATTACGTAAGCCTTGACAAAAGTCTTTGTTGCCCTACAGTATGTGTACAAAGTAATTCTCATCCGGCTTTGGCAGTAGCTTACATTTGAACTTTAGGGATTAATTTTGTTGCAACCATTTGAATAGTGAAACTTGCATGCTGATGCTTTTGGAAAACTTCTTTTCCCTTGTGGGGGTCCTTCTGTTGACCGATGTGAGTTAGTTAATTAGAGAATGAGAGTTTTTTAGAAATGTGACTTTTAAAAAGAGAACAATTTTTTCTTTGTCCTTTTTCTGCTCTATGATGGGAGGCACTTCAAAGCTGATTGTGATTTCACGTCTCAGTGTTTGGTTTTGAGTCTGTCCCTTGCCTGCCAAGTGTCGAATTCAAGGCTGTCCAGTTACTCTGCAGTTGGATGCTCTCCCCACCCTTTGCTGTGGAGGTTCTGTATTCTCAGAAACTACTTGCAGTTTTGAGGGTCTGTTTGTTGTTGTTGGCTTTTATTCTTTTTCCTGGGTATTTGATTCCAGTCCTTCCTCTGAGGCGGGGGGAGAGAGATTGCTTCTCATCCAGCGTGTGTCTGCATTTTTGTATATTTAGACTCCCCTCTTTCCTGTTCTGCTTCCCCCCCCCAAAAAAAAAGCTCTCTGGCTTGCAGAAAACAGAGCTCTTTTAGGCAATGATGGAAATGTGGAGGAAGGGAACGCCAGCCAGAGCTGGAAGCTATTTCTCACAGAAATGGGGTGCTGAGCAGCTCCTGAGGCAGGCTGCTCCTTTTTGATTGCCTGAAAAAAAAATGTGAAATGACTGTAAAAAGGGGGGTGAGCCTTGCCGTTTACACCTGCGTGCTACCCAATTGTAGTATGATTGCAGACTGTGTTCTGTATGCAAGGCTGAGGTATGTGAAGTTACCTGTCCCTCGTGAAAGCAGGCTGAAGTGGGGTCTCCCCAGCCCCGGTGCTGGCTGGTGCTGAGGGGCACCAGCAGAGCTGAACCAGGGCTCTGGGCCGCAAAAGCTCACCGGTGCCTCTGCGCCAAGCAGGAGAGCCCTTCCCTTACTCCTGTAAGGGTGGAAACCTTCTTGCATTATCGCCTTCTGCAAAGACAAGTGAGAATGGGAACACCCGAGTCGCTTCCAGTGGTAACTGGGAGGGGGAGAGAGTCACACTGAGGCTGTGTGCCTGATAAAATATGTGCTCAAGGGATGCAGTTTGTGAGGGAAACGCGTGCCTGCATGGTACCTGGGGTACCAGGTGTGGCACAAGGCTGCGCGTGACGTGTCCAGCGCTGTACCTGCGCGGGAGTACCACCTCATTGCAGAGGAGCCATCTCACTGCTTGTACCTTGTACATGAGGGTGGTACTGGTTGAACGTTTGGGGGCTGGCGAGGAGGGAGGAGGTTGTGTTTTTGTTTAATTTGGGACCTTTTGTTTCCTCAAAGCCTTGTCAACTCAGCAGGATGAAAAACCTGGTTTGAGCGTTTGCTTCATTTGACCGCGGTGCAGGGAGGAGCAGGCAGATAAGGGCCAGCTGTTGTTCCATTTGCTTGCTTAAACAAAACCCGCTGTAGCATGCGCGGAGGGCTGCAGGCTGCCGCACCTTGCAAAAAAAGCAAGACAGGGATAATGCTTTCGTATGCTGCTCCTGGTTTACGTTATCAAGAAATAATATCTCCTGTTGGAGGAAAAAAAAATAAAATTATTTAACACACCTTGCAGTCTGTTCGCTGTGGTTTTGTACAGTCTCCATTGCAGAAAATAAGATATTAGGGAATTCCAATAATTTTCTGTAATGTAAAAGCTTCTTATTTAACTGTTACTCTAAATTCTTTGTCAGCTCTCAGAAATATAAAATAGGATGGAAAACAGCATTTCCCTGCGCTGTTGACAGTGGGATGGCAGGAGTGTGGGGTGAATTCCCTCCTGTCAGTTGTGTATAAATAGTGTGCTCTGCCCCGCTCCCTGTGTGTGTGTTCTGCTCCTGTTAGTGAGCAGGAGCGAGTCGATGCTTTCCTGTCTGGCAGTTCAGTGACTTAATGCATGTTTGAGTAGCTGGCCTCACCGTTTTATTGCTACACATACTTTTCTGTGGAAAAACTGAGGTGGGCAGTGCAAATGGAACCACAACTCATGTCCCTGCCTTCCCATTCATTTCCTCTTCTCTGTTCTCTGCCCTCCTTGGCATGGTTTTGCTTTTTTTTTTTTTTTTTTTTTTTTTTTTTTTTTTTTTTTTTTTTTTTTTTTTTTCCTCTGGGCGTTTCTCCTCGCTGCTCTTCCTCTGCTGTGCAGGTGCAGGAACATGTCGAAGCTGAGCATTGTGAAAGGGCTCTTCTCTAGTCACTTGCCTGTTTTGGACCCTCTGAGCTGTGTACAGAGGGAAATTGCTGTGGTCTTGATAATTGTAGTTGCGTTTCTCCTTGCAGCCACCTTCCTGTGTGAGGTGTTGCTGCTGTAAAGCATTGTGTGTGTGCTAATGAGGGGGTTATCCATGGCCAGGAGAAGTGCTATTAGGCTGGAGATGGGCAATTAATCAGGAAGCAGGTGTATTGTGCAAACCCCATCAGCATCCGCACTGGAGGAGAAAACAGTGACCTATTTCAGGAGAGACGGAGCTGCCTTGGCACGCAGAGCTTGGGAGCCAGGTATTCCGAGTTCTGTATTTATGACTTCCTGATTCAAGGCATGTTGCCAAAGGGGCTTTCACCTCTGCTAGTAAACGTCTCTAGCTGTTGAAAAGGTCCAAGTGTCATTATGAGAGTTTATGGCACGGTTGCCTCTGGAGTACTCCATGGAGTAAAATGCTCTTCTGTTGGTTCAAAGCAGATAGTGCTGAGCTGCCCTGGAACCAAGTCTACGCCAAAGCTGGCCCAGCTGTCTTTTGCAACTCAAGCCCAAGCAGTGTTGTCTTCAGTAAACATTTAAGAAACAGGGCTCTCCTTGTCTGTTTTAATACCTGTTAAATGATGTGCTTTAGTCAAGAGATGTGAGTTCTGCTTTCTGGGATGAAGTTCAGTCTCTGCCTGTGAATGTCTCTGGTATGGGAACATGGCCGTGACACAGGGTTAAGAGTGATCGTACAGACTGGTGAGATTGAGGGATGAGGACAGTCATACCCAACATTGAGTTATGATCCCAAGTTGTTGAAAAGAAGGCCTGCACTACTGTTAGGTCACTCTTCCATCCAGATGCATTGGACAAGTCCTTTTGCGTTGTAGTGATTTCCCTCTCAAAAGCAACCGTTACTAGCAAATAGTCTAAAGGGTAGTTGGTAGTTCTTTTGGGTGCCTTTAACAAGGACAGATTTTTTAAATACAGTTACAGACACTAGCAGTGAGAATTAAAAGGCGAAACAGGTTATGTTCCTCTAGTGGTGTGACAAGCAACTCAGTATCATTTTTTTTCTGCTCCTGTGTTATACCCGTAAGGAAAGAAAATTCTCTTGCAGAGATAATTACTGCAGCACAATGATGAGTTCACAGTGCTTTGCAGGCAGAAAGGGGTTTGCAATCTAGGTAAGGCATCCTTGTCATCTCTGGGCAAGCCCTTTGCTAGCCTCTCTGCTCATTCCAGAGTGAGGAGCTCCTCTGGTTTGGCTGGGTAGATAAGATCACTATTAATCTTGGTGGTGTTCAGGTCACCTGATCTTCCTTTGCCCAAAGATCTATTTAGGAAGAGTGAAATCTGTTAAAATTGCACTTCCTTAATGCTGGGATAAAGAAAAGTGTTGGTTGGTCTGAGGGATCATTTAGGGTCAGTGACCATTTTATTCCTGTTGAACCTTGTGGAATTACAGGTGCAAGTAGCTGCTCACCAGTGTAAAGGGGCCAAAATAACCTTGTCTAGTTAGGGCTAGGCTGGTGTTTGTGCGTGAGTCCTACACAGGTGCATTAGAAAGCAGCCAACACAGAAAAAAATCTTGAAGGTTGTGTCTCCTTTTGGAAATCACATCTGTGTAAACTTTACTTTTGCCTTTTTAAGACCTTACTAATGAGTTTATTGGACATAACTGCATTTGGAATCTTGTAGCTGTGTGTGTGGCAATATTCCTCATATCTCTCTAATATCTCTAACCAGTATGGAAGAGACAGTATCAATTACCTGTAACAAATGCTGAGAGTGGTATTTTAAATGGGTGCACTTCCGCAGTTGTTGAATCTTGTAGTGTATTACTGTTATAACCATGTAATTGTAACAGCCAGGAATTTGTGTTTTGATGTTTGCTTACCTTGATGGTTTTGGTTTTTTTTTGCCTGCAGGACTAGAGTGAAATTGGAAAGCCTAGAAGATGCTTATATTTTAAGAGGAAATGATGACTCTCTTTCTGATAAGCATGGATGCCCAGCCTATGTGAGTCCAGAGATCTTGAACACAAATGGCAGCTACTCTGGCAAAGCAGCGGACGTATGGAGTCTAGGTGTCATGCTTTATACCATGCTAGTTGGACGCTATCCTTTCCATGACATTGAGCCTAGTTCCCTCTTCAGCAAGATCCGTCGTGGGCAGTTTAACATTCCAGAAACTCTATCCCCCAAGGCAAAATGCCTCATACGTAGCATACTGCGTCGGGAGCCATCGGAAAGGCTGACTTCACAGGAAATTCTGGACCATCCGTGGTTTTCTACAGATTTTAATGTATCGAATTCAGGATATGGTGCTAAGGAAGTATCAGATCAGCTGGTGCCTGATGTCAACATGGAAGAAGACTTGGACCCATTCTTTAACTGAGCACAAAGACTGGTGTTCAGAAGGTACACAACCTGGAGATGGACACATGAAGGAGCCGTTCCTGACCGTGTTAAATCACATCCTGCATCAGCCTAGCTTGGTAGCAAAAGACACTCAGAGGTCCTCAGATTGAGAAGGAACCTCCATAAGGAGCTAATATAACAAATGTAGCATGGGGACAGATCGGGGGGGGAGGGCGGGGGGAGCTTGCTATCAGGTTAGATTGATTTGGAGGAGAAAAGGCAGCATGGAGCAATTGTAGCTTCTCACCTTTTTGGAGCCAAGGAGACTGCACATGCCAGTTCTGGTGCAGCTGTATCACTCCTGTTTCTGTTCCATTAAAAATAGTGGTAACTCACAACAAATAGAAACTTTTTTGCCTCAGCTCACATCTTGGCATCGCACTGTTAGATATTTAACTTCAGCCATTATTCAGGGAAAGTACAATTGGCTAACATTTTTTTTTAATCGGATGTCTAATAATTAATGGGATTAATTTAAGAAAAAAATTAGGTGCACAAAGACGGACATGAAAAGTGGGTGCTAAAAACAAACAAAATTTCAGTTCATGTCTCTTGATAGCTATTTTCAACTCATTTCTTCTGAATAAACTACTTAATATTCTTGTCAGGAAATGACATTTTAATGCTTTGTTCCCTTAAGGGGAAGTAACTGTCATTTAACAAGCTGTTCTGTTTTGTGTCAAATGGTTTGTTGCAGGAAGCTATTATAACTCGAACTTCCAGATGCATTACTGCTATAATGGGGGGGAGGGGGGGAAAGAAGAAAACTGTATAATTTTTTTTTTTAAAGATATGAGATACTGGCTTCCATATCTGCCATGCTGCACGTATATGACTAGAGAGGGCAGAAAGCCCTTAATCGTGTCTTTATCTGAGAACTGATCTCTTCTTTAACTGACTGGCCCACGTGTAAATAGAGGGCTCATTATTATTGAAGAAGAGTATTGTGGGTTGTTTTTTTTCCTTTGAATTCCTCAACTTGGGAAAAGAATTGTTTGGATTTGATTTTTTGTTTATGTCCAGAATAAGAAATAAGAGGGTATTAATAAGCTGAACATTTATATTACAGATATTCCTCTTGAAACATACACAGTAATATGCACCTTTTGTATTGTCAAGACTTATTCTATTTATTGAAGAAAATGTCACAGTAGTGATGTATTAAGCCAGTACTTCAATTACGGGTTGACTTGGGATGACATGTTACATGCTGTAGTTAACACACTTCTTTTCTGTTCAGGTATTTCTGTCCCTAAATAACTTTTTATTTAGCTTCTTTTTCTAGATAGCTTTATTTGATTTAGACTGGCAAATGTTTTTATTACTGCTTTTATATTGCTGTATGATATTGAAATCTCTTGGCATAAATATTTGTGTTTCCAGTACCTCAGTTGTTCTGATATTACTGCCTGTATACGTTTTGTGAAGTGGTCATGTTTTTTGGGTAGGTACATGTGGACTCTGTAGTATGTAAATGTTACTTGAATTTGTGCTTAATTATAGTATGTGGCATGTGCGTACAGCTACTTGGCATTTGACGTATGGATGCTATTTGCCTGCCTTGCAGGAAAGTTATGGTCCCACTCTCAAGAGGATGTTTCACAGTTCTTTATCAAGAGACAAAGCTAGCTGCAGCTGACCTGCCTTGGTTCTATTTTGGTAACTAAGAATATAAAGGAGTAATGTTTTTACACTCTGAAGATGGTGCTGTGTCAAGAAGGACTTTTTTTTTTTTTATTTTATAAGTACCTTATAGGAGGAAAGATTGGTGATGTGCATGGTGGGGTTTTACTGCCTCTGGTGCTTTGTCATGTATTTGGTTTAATGTTTTTGTCCTAATCTCTTCAATAAATAAAATTGTGCATATTTAACTAAACTTCAACGGTGAACGATGTTCTTACTGAATGTCTGAGGTGCTGCAGGAGCTGGCTCCGTTAGGATCATTTAGCTGGTATTTTCTGTGCTGCTAACAAGCTCATGCCAGACCTGTGTGCTGAGAAAGCTTAGCACTTATATTTGCAAGGTAACACTGTAAGCCTTTTCATAAAAAAAAATGACTGTTCGCTATGAATGAAACTGGCTTTTATTTTGTTTATTTTCGTTCGGCTTGTCCCTACCACTTACCAAGCCTATTTACCTTTTTCAAGGAAGGTATTGAAATGCAATGATAACTTTGTCTTTTTGGTGATGGGAGGCTCTTTGGCTGATGAAGAGACATACCAAAATGGAGCAAGCTGGCACTTGCACTTTCCAGTGTCCTGGAGAAATGTGCATCTTGCATTTGCACCTCAATTCCAGAAAGGATGGATCTGAAATAGCACCCTCAAATTTACTGTCTTTTTTTTTTTTAAGGCCAGAGTCTATTTCTGTCATTCATCTTGAAGAATAATTAATAGATGCAGGTAGTGAGATCACATAGAAGTGCACGTGGAGTAATAAGGTGCTTTGTGAACATGAGGCAGGACAGATGAACCCTGGTCTATTAAGGAAAGACCATTTGAATTGGACTTTGATTTGAACCAGAAGGCAGTCTGCTTTCAGCAGTTCTATGGTTTGAAAAAACTGTAGATGGCTTATGATAACCCCTAAAGAAACTGCCCCTGCCCCAAACCTCTCCAAAATAAGAGTATTACACCAAAACTGCTAGCATGAGGATTACTGCCAGGCTGGCTAACTTTGTTACTACATGATTTCATCCTAGGTAATTCCTGGCATGTGTTGAATATTTCAGTTGGTAGGTTGAGAATTAAAACCGTTGATTATAGCACCAACCAGAAATGTTATTAACATGTAGAAACACTTGAAGATCAGATATTAAATGATCTGTATGCATGCAGCCGAAGTTTAAATTACTTGAAACTCTTTCAAATCGAACTCCCACAATAAATGTGCTTTATATAGAAAAAAGCAGATTGTAATCAGTCATAGAGAGAAGGGGAGGGGGGAGCGCTGAGGATTTCCCTCTCCTCCACTAAAACTTATGTGAACAGCTTCTGTTCTGTTTGGGTGGAAGAAGTTAGACCTTATTTTACAGCAACCTGGATGCTTGCTTTTTCACTGCCAGTAATTATAAGAAAAATGTGGCTGACTAATGATTGCTCCTTTGCAGGGAATTTTTTATTCAAGGCAAAAGCTTCCTTGGTGTTGCTGCGGAGGAATCCTTTGGCAGCTGAAGTCAGCTTTATAAAATGCTGAAGGGATGCCTTGTTTTTGGAGCTTCCTTGTCCCTGAAGAGAAACCTGAGAGGGAGATCTGTGATTCAAACAGCTGATTTCTGGCTATTTTTTAATTCCTGCTTTATGGGCATTATTAGCGGAGTAGGGGTGTAGCAAGCACTGCTTGCTGCAGAAGTGCCCCAGCAGCTTTCTTAGCACTCCTCAACCCTCAATTTGGGTAGCAGCTGCGGTGGGATGCAGGATTTTGCGGAGTAGAGGTTGACAGACAGGCTTAGCTGTCTCAACCCTGGGGAAAGGGATGATCTTCTCACAACTGTGCTCAGTGAAAAGCCATGTCGGCAAACAAAACCGTTTCACAGAATGTGGCAGACTTTGGAGTAGAGGCCCCCCAGCTCCTGTGTCTCCTCCCAGTTAAAAAAAAAAAAAAAGGAAAGAAAAGATATTTAGAAAAACTTTGTTATTTACTACAACATTTATTTTGTCATTGCAGCACTGTGTGTGATTTCAAGCTACGGGCTTTTTTCTTCAGGACTGCACAAACAAGCGACAATTATTCCTTTGGCACCATGATGTCATATAACCTGATCTCTCAGCCTTACTGAGGTGTGCGTGTGTTACAGGGATAAACAAGTCAATAAAAGTGCATTCTCGTAGACAGGAAATAACCTTGGTAAACCTGTGTTTCTGAAAAGAAAAAAAAATTTAAAAAGAGCCCAACCCAAGCCCCTAAAACCCCAAACTGCGCTTTCCTGGCAGTCAGAGAGGAAGGGTATGAAATGTGATGCCAAGGAAAAATTATTGGGAAAGGGAAAAAATAATATTTCTCATCCTGAAATAATTATGTTGAAATTTGGAAATGTATGAGTGAGCTCTGTGACTAATAGCATAATGAATACCAAAAGAATTAGTAATGATCAGTTCTTTATTCTAAAATTTTGTTTAAGGTTTCTATGAAAAACTTGCTAATTCAATAAATGACAGTATAGCTAACAACTTAACTAGCTTGTAACTTTCCTACTCTTTCAGTAGAAGCAAATGTTGAAAATTGGTAACATGATGAGACAAATTGAAATCAAAGTGTATGTAAAGCGGGATATAAATGACCTGTAATATGGTGTAATTCCACTGGAACATGAAAAATGAGGAAAATTTATTTAAAAAAAAGAAAACAAGTTTGAAACTCTAGGCTACATTTGGCTTAGAAAGTTTTAAGTATATTGGTGAGTGTACGTACATGTGATGAAAAATGTATTTACAGTGATGGTAGCGTAAATCCTGAGGAATTCATTTGATGTTATTTGCTCTGATGTAAATGAGTGGAATCCGTTTCTTAAGGGCCTAAATGAGCCTGACTTGTGAGCTGAGAAGTGTCATTTATTCTAGCTATTATTCAATTTAAATTCATTTAGACTCCTCACCAAAAATGGCTCAGTACAGGAGTGGATCACGTGGCTCTCCTGCCTCTTTCACACAACATCCATAGCCTGCAGGGGGAAAATAAAATAATCTTGGTGTGGCAGCTTGTGGAAAGGAATAGGTTAGCTGCTGCATTTCTTTCTGCTCAAGAGATTAAAGCGTAGTTGCAAAGCTGGTGCTGACATCATTCCAAGCACACAAAAAGCTGACGTCAGTTATACAGTATATTGCAAGGTGTTTATCTTCATCTGATTAGGCTGGCAAAATGCATACTGCAAAGGCAGCATGCAAAGAAGGAAACTGCGTGTTTGTCCCTGCTTCCCACTCACCCTCTGATACTGGAGTCGGTCCTGGAAAGACTGAAACACTTTGTGCTCGGTAAGGCCCCTGTAGAGATCTGTGGAGCTATCATTGGGCTTATTTTTTTTCCCATGTTAATCTCAAACATCGGTGTTAAGCAGATGGCTTGTTTGAGGTGGGTGTTGGGCAGCCCACCCTCACAGGCAAGTCCAGATCTGAACATTTGGCCTCCACAACGCTAATCAAAGTGACCGAGTGAAGAGGGATGTTGTGACACAGCAGCACAAACAATGATCTTCTGTGTGCCTATCTAAGCACATCAGCAAGGAAGGCAGGGGAGCTGCTGGGCCTGCCTGCTGCCACCAAGGCCTGTTACGCTGCCTCCGCTTCCCCCATCGGCAGGAGCGTGCTGGAGATGTGGAAGTCAGCAACAGAAAACACATCCCTTCCTCCGTTCAGTGGTAATGGAAAGTACCCTTAAAACCAGATAGTTCCAGGTGTAGCTAAATACCTGCGCAGAGGACAGCTAGGAATACATAGCCTGCTCTATGGGTCAAGCCAAGTTCTTCAAGGTGTGGGGCAGAGGTGGACATGATTTCTGCTCATACTGAGACCTGACTCAATGACTCACACATGTTGTGCTATACAAAGATGTTGTTAAATATACGCTTATGTTCCATCCTTACCCTTTTAGGACAGTTTTGGTGTTTCCTCTGAGTACCTGGCTGGGATAGTTGTGCGTGTTTCTGCAAGAGGAGTCTTGTATCTCCATCAGGACCACTGGTCCCAACTAGTGACCACTCGTCCGACACAATTCACTCTTTATTTCAGTTTTCTTATTTTTCCTTCCAGGTTAGTTAGTTCCTTGTTTCTCTCATAACAGCATGGTTAAAATTTGATCTAATTCAGCCACTGGAAATGAAAATGAAATTTAGGTACGCATTTTACTCAGAATTAGAATATCATGGGTTGAAAAAGTTCCATTCCATGAAGTTGTGGTTTAATGGTAAAAACTTGATATCAGCCTGCCAGAAGAGGGGAGTTCATGCTTACTGGTCACTGATGGGCATTTTATTACTTCATAGTTTGTTGCATTCTACTCCCTCCTATGTGTAATCACCATAACTGCAGATTATTTGTATTTTCTAAGTGTTTGTAATTGCTAATTAAGAGTGTTACTTTTCACATTAACAAGAAATATGCCTGGTCCATGTGAACAGCCATTAGAACAGCTGTAAGATGGAGTGTATCTGTGGGTAAAAACTGCAGCTCTTCTGGGTACTGAGTTTCTGAGAGGGCTCCAGCTGCATTAGGGTAAAAAAGGTTTTACTACATACAAACTTTTTATCAGAATAAATCTTGCTTCAAAAATTACATAACATGCTTGCTCTCCTTGGTAGCTCAAATCAAGGCCAATCAAATCAACATGCTCAAGATGAGTGAGTGCATGCATATTTTACCAGTTGTTACTTTTTACAAACTCAATAATTCTGTCAAAGGAAAATATCTTGGAAGAGCAATAGCATGAGTGCAACAGAGACTTTATGGCAGAGAAATAAAAAACATCTTTTTTTCTTTTCAACATGATGAGAAACGTCGACAAATCCATTTTCTACTGTGTAGACTGTTGAGTCTTTGCTCTGTCTGAAGAGCTGCTAACATGAATAACCAGTGATCTCATGTAACCTCAGGACAGCAGCGAGATTTGTCAGAAAGTTAGCAATGTGCTGTCTTTAATTTAAAAAAGGAACATTAGGCAGCATGAAATGCATGATTCAGAGAAATCCACTGACATTTTGTTATTGACTGCAGCTGATAAAACTGGAATAGTCAGAATCATCTGATTTTATCCCTACTGATTGATCAGGCCATGAGTATAACCCACATTTCATTGCAGGATTAAATTTTTCCAGGATAAATTTAGCTGTGTGTAGGAAGCCAGGACAAGGTCAAGGTTGCATTTATATCCTCAGAGCACAAGAGGTAGAGAGTGATTGTGCCCTTCCTCTCTTCTTTTTCTTTCCAGGTAGTCTGTCAGCACAGGTAAAGGTAAGGAAGATAATGCCCTTTGCCCCTCACGTAGAAGAAACATTGCTGACCTCTGCCAGAATAACTCTGCATGCTGACCTGCCAAGGGCCAACTGGTATTTTGAGTTCTACTTATTTGCTATTTGAGCAAGAGGAGGTCTGTGCCTTATTTTTTTCCATCAAGTAAGCTGGGATTGTACAACTGATTTTGCAAAATGCCTTGAAATCTATTGATAACATACCCCCATGTTTTAACAAGCATGTCATTCTGCCCCTTCTCTTACAGTTCTCCTTCTCCTACATCATCACCATTTTCTGTAGTTAGTAATACTTAGAGAAATCAAGGTTTTAGGGTTTGGATAGTCTTGCCTATAAATAAGTCACAGAGATAACAGATGCAGCAGATACAGGGTATTTTATGCAAGCAATCGTTGACTTTTGGTGATCTGTTTTCTTAAATTGCAGAACAAAGACTGAAATCCCTTGGTCATTGTGTTTGAACAGTTTTATGTTCTGACTTCTTCTGCTCTGCCAATACACTTTGCTTTTGTTTAGGACAGCTGCAATTGCGTGTGACGCTTGCTACCTTGGGGTTTGTGCTGCTAGGTCACTCAGAGTGCATTCAGAGGCCACCATGGTGAACACACAGTAAAACTAAGGGAGAAATGCGTGGTTTATACCCAAAGGCTATCTATCTCAGAAGCACCAGACTTTTCTAAAGGGTAGAAGATTTCTCATCTTCTTTCTAATGACAGGCGGGATCAAGAGACTCTGAATATAGCTGCTCCCATCAGTAAGTAATGTTTCTAATACTGTAGCTGTTGGTTGCCAGTGAAGCTGTTGGTTCAGTGAAGTGGGAAAAAGTGTCTAAACCACATCTTTCAATATTTCTTTGCAACTTTTGGACATCATCAATTTGCCATGAGTTCCAGTTAGCTGAATCAATAACAGCTATAATTTCTAGAGATCTAGGAAAGACCTTCTTTCAGGAGGTTAGTAGATAGGCTGTACGCATCTTTGTCTGGGGTGCAGTCATGGTGCTTTTGCTGCAGAACTAGACTGAAGACTAGTGATATTTAGGGCAATTTCAAAGCTTGTTCCAAGATTGTTTTCACAACAAAAGGTTACCCTGTCGGAGCACAGCGGGGGAGGCTGACTGCACTTCTGGAGTCAGTATAGACAAGCCCAAGCTTTGTTCTGCCTCTCATCTCTTAAATCAAGTTCATTGCAGGAAGACAGAGAAACCCACTGCCAGCTTTGCACGTAGAGGGGGGACAAGGACAAGATTCAGACCATCTAATGCTATTGAAGCTGGGAGTTAAGGATTACACAAGTGGAATTTAGGGGTGGGATTTATGTGGCTAAATGTTGACAACTATATGTCTCTCTACTGACTATAAAAGGAGCTCAGTGTGACTACCTCAGGCATAGATGTCTAAAGCTAGATGGGATTAATCCTCCCTGCTTCCCAGTGCTCCAATTCATTTGCATACACAGAAATGTCTTGTTCCTTTTGAGATATACCAGGTATCCAAGATCTCTACACAAGGCTTGCAAATGTGACACAGGAGCTAGTAAAGAAGGACCTCTTGTGAAGAGACAGTAGAGATGTGGTGGGCTGCCCTCGAGCATCTCAGATAGCAGTAAATGTGCACTTCTATACAGGCACCCGTATAGTGTGGTCCAGAAGATGTTAAATTTTGAAAACCTAATGTTCAGAGCACTATTTTCTTATTTGCTGGAGAGTTTCCTGGGTGTCAGCCCTTGCGTACTTATAAAAATGTAAATACATGTGTAATTTATATGGGAAAATGCTCTCCTTACCTCTTCAGAAACGGCCACTTGTGAAACAAGCCTGCAAACGTTGTTGACCAAGAAGGGATTCAGGTCAAAGGAGGCCCGACCCTTATGTAATCTGTGAGTAAGCACTCAGCCATGGGCATATGTGGGCTGCCGTAAGCCTTGTACATCCAGCAGTTGTTGTACAAGATCCAGAAATAAACCCAACTGCGGAGACGGCATAAATCATCATAATAAAAAATAATAATGATGAATGTTGATATATCAAGATATACGGGGAGACTGAATAAAAGATGAAGAGCAAATGCATTTAGTTACTTTTATAGCATGTAACTATTTTATTTTCCTCTTGTTACACCTTCCTGTAGGATGTGCACCTCTTGAAATCAAAAACTACAACCTGTTAAGTAGAAAAATGTAATATTTTAGAAAAGCATTTCCCATTTCTTTCCTCTAGTGTCCACCAGAGGATGTGCTCCCTGGAGCCAGAAGCAGCTGGTGTAGCTCAAACAGCTCATTAAAGGTGCCTTGTGATCCTCTCTGTTGTGTACATGGCACTTCAACCTGTTTGCTCTTAGACTTTCTCCCCCCTACAACTTCCCACAAAAACAAGTCGGTTTTTATTTGAGAGAGAGATGTCCGTGTTGTCAGAGAGGAAGATTCAAATCGGGCACAGCACAGTAAACACACCGCTTGCAGATCTCTCCGGTTTTAGGCAGTATGAAAACGATTTCCTAGCATTTGCTAATACTTCTCCAGACAAGTGTGTTCATTAAACAATGTTAATGTTTTTCTTCTCTTAAAAGCCAAGCTATGGTATGAGGCAGCCTTGTGTTTTGCAGTTGCTCACTGAGTAAAAATCCTATGGCAACCAATAAATGGAAGCCAAAAAATGTTGCAATATTATTTTAGAGGACTCATCTGCTTATTTTTACAGTTAGCCTTGCATAACCTTCTGCATTTTTGGACTCTGCCTTATGTAGATTATTTCTTAAATTTTCCATTTATTTCAATTGTACACTGCACATTAGGAAAACTCACTTAAAAATGACTCACAAATACTTTCCCTTTATGATGTTATTCTGCCCTTCTATAACCTATTTATGTATTGCCCTTACATAATATTTATTTTGTGTTATAGTTTTGCTGAGGATCTAACACTAGTTTTCCAGTCTGCAAAGCAAAGATTAAAACAGTATCATGATGGTAGCTTGAACTGTGTCTGCTTCCTGGGACTTAAACACATGGACACAAAAAATGACGAGTGTAGCTCTCAGCTGATGACCAGAGCTGTGTTTGCAGCTTAAGCCATCCCATATTTATCACAAGAGTGTGGAGGGTTTGGGATGGGTCTTTGTTTTTTTTTCCTTCTGTGTTGTTGTGGAAATTCATGTTTATAAACACTGAAATAAAGCCTAATAGTAGATTTTTAATTATATGTAATAAATCCATTTAGTGTCAGTGCAGCTCAGGTGTCCAGTGTATGCCCATCTCTGTATTACCCTGCCTAACAGGGTAACTGCCCAACAGCTGACAGTTGTCATCAGCAGAGCATCAAAGACTGCATCTGTAAGATTTGGCCTTGATACAGATATGATGTCCGAGCAATGATATATTTCACTCTCTCCTTCCACAAAAATAGCAACAAAATCCTGGCAATCTGTTCATCTTCAGTCACCAGTATTGCAGGGCATGAATTGCTTCATGCCAGCTCTCTATAGATTGGCTGGTTCATGCCTGGTGTTGCAACCCCATCACCCATGACGAATTACACATGTAATTGTTGCGAAATTGTATTCTGAATAAATAAAGGCTTGGAACTTTTTCCTCTGTCTTTCTTCAGCTAACAGGATCTTATGTAAAAGTGGAGATGGATGAGTGCGCGTGCCTGCATGTGTGCGTAAGGATGTGCGTGCACACACATAAATGAACAATCCCAAATTAGAGAGGGGGTGGGGATGGTACCATTCGGCTTCTCATACATCTCTGCATCAAGCCGGATAAGAAGCTGAAATAGGAAATAGTGACGTATTCCCCAGTTGCTTCAGAGCATCACAGCTTATTTCTTCAGGAGCTGAGGAAAGGTTTGGCACTTTTGTAGGATGGAGGTTTGCAAGCTGCTGTGGCTGCTGTTTGAGAGGGAGGCTGATGGGAGGTGGCAGGACCCTTTCCTTCACCTGTTCAGAAATCTTCCCCATGCAAATATGCCAGTGTCATAATTGAAAATTTGTGTAACCTTGTGTATATATATATATAAATAAAAGGGGAATCAACCAATTCAGTCCTTGGATCTTAATACCTTGGGTGGGTTTCATCCCCCTGAGCTTTAGGTTTCTGTAGGAAGGATCTCTCAGTTCCTGTATGTGTTCATGGAGACCCAATCAGCACAGCCTGTGTAGCCTTGAAAGAGATTAATCTCATCCCAAAGCAGACACTGATATTTGGTCAGATGAGTGGCACCCTATGCCCACTGCCTGGGAGCTCTGTTTTTTTTTTTTTTTTTTAAACAGGGGCCAAAACATGTAGCTCAAATATAAATGGCAACCTTATAGACACCAGAAATTGGGAGAGCTGTATCCTACATCTAGTCTGACAGAAAGTTTAAGAAAATCAATGTAATAATTTCCATTCTCATTGGTTCAATTCCATGTGCCTTGAAGAAGAACATTAAGCACAGGAAATAAAAGAAGTATGTGTACGGGCAGGTATTTTTGTACATAAAAGCATGCATTTATAGATAACAAGGTAGAATACAACTATCCATATACTAATCCTATTAAAACATACACTTAGATTGCAAGTTCTTTGGGACAAGGGCAGCTTTTTGCTCTATGTTTGTGTATAGCAGCACAGTAAAGTCTGGATATACCCAGGACTGAAGGTCCTTCTGACAACTGAAGTAAAACTAATATATTAGAATTGTTGAATAGTTTTAGGATCAAGTACAATATGTCCTGTCTTATGAGATCAGCAGCCTCAGACTTGTCTTCAGACAAGGCATCTGCTCTGTTCTAATTGAATTCTTTGGGGATTTTTTGTACAAAGGGAACAAATTTTATGTATGAACTTTAGCTGCAACTGACCTAATATTGCAAAACCCATTTCTCACAGAACCTAAGCAGGATTTAACCCAGCTTTTGAAAGGAAAGCAAAATATAATAATCTACTTCAGCAACTGTACTCAGAAGATAATCTATTAAGGGTAAATGAAAACAATGGAATAATTTTCTTTCTATGGTCTTGCTCTGAAAAAAGGTCACATAAAAATCTCATAAGCTGAGGTATTGTTTGTCATTTTAGATGCTTCCAGTATGCCTTGGAATATCAGTCCAAGAGAAACCATCTAGTATATTTTCTGAAGGCTTTTTTTCTAAAAAGCAATAATATTTTTAGTTATATCCAACACTGTATTACATTACATATTATATTACTAATGCAAGACCACCTTCTTCAGATTTATGAGAAAAAAGAAATAGCAGAAGATTTTTGAAAAGCTTAAATTGACTGGTTTGATAAACATGGCTTACTGGTTTATAAAACCAAATAAGATATGATAGTGTCAACAACAATCCTTCCTGATCCACACTGATGTTTTCTGGAGTTCTTTCGCGTTTATGGCTATTGTTCATTTTGTGAATTTATTCATTTATGTTCAGTCCTGACAAGCAGTGGAAATACTGCCAGCGACAAGACTTTTGTCATGATAGTCATACTCACAAAGCTCTGGCTGCAAGGTGCCTGTGCCTAATGAGCTGCCCACATTAATTCATCTCCAATGTTTGGACCCAGTTTCAAATACTCCAGAACAAAAATTGTCCATGAGTGTCCTGCAGGCGGCCTGTAAAACCCCTCCCTGGGATTTCAAAGCATCTTCTCACCTGCGGCCAGCACTGGTGGACATGGCGGGGCATCAGCCTGGATCTGCCACCGGGGTCTCCACAGCCACACTGGAACTGTGGTAGCGGCCGGAGTGTTAGGGTGTGCAGAGGTGTGCCTCCCTGTGTGCGTCCCTGTGTGGACCTGCAGCACAGCTTAGTTTTGCTACACGCATCCCACCTAACCTTTAGGTAGTTCCATGCAAGGCCAAACTCAAGTGTCTTCGTAAGGCAAAGGTATGTGGTCCTTTCATTTATCAGTGTGGTGTTTCTCACAGTAGGAAATGCTCTTGTGAAGGTAGATTGTTGTAAATTGCCTGTACTTAGTGCTTGCTGGAGGTTACTGCAATACACATTTACCGATCTATTAGTTATGGTGGGTTAATTATAAGAAACCCCCCTACTTTCTGGGGTTTCTTTCACTTCCTATTTCTACTCAAAATGAACAGCCTTCATGACAAGGATGTTGTGAATTAAGGTGGGATGAGTAGAGGTTGCTTTTTTTTAAAAAAAAAAAAGTATTTAATTTTTATTTTAAATCAAAACATGAAATTAGACACAGAGGAATGCACAACACTCTCTCCTCCCCTGACAGCTGGATACATTCTACGGTCCCTTTTTTACTTGCTACTGTGCCACTTTTCCCACCACCCATAGCAATGCACAATTCCCAGGCAGTAATCAACACACACAAGTGTTTCATAGATTCACAGATGACATCTTTCCAGCTTGTATTGTAGTGCTGTCTCCAACAAATTTTTTTTTGTAGTTTTAGTATTTTTCTTAAGACCTCGTCTTCTGGAGTTGTTTTTTCTTCTGTCCCTGGTTTAAACTTTGTATTTATTTCTCTTATGATTGTACAGTAAAGCTAGAACAACAGAAATGCATAAAGTATCTTTAGATGTGTTATTTTTTTAAAAGTTCCCACTTTTTAAACAATCTGTGTGTGTTTTGGAGGCCTGACTTGTTTGTTATTTTTAGCGCTGAAGCTGAACTAAACTGCAGAAGCCAAGAAATGGTGTAAGCACAACTCTAACTACTGTGTTGTACCCTTATTTCCTTCAACTGCTGAGGCTTATATGACCACTGAAAGGAATGCAGCCTTGGCTGGGTACTTTTCCTGTGAAAAAATGTTAATTTTGTTCCATGGCATGAGCCTTTTTCTTAGGTATCTAGGTCCAAGGCCAACTTTCACTGGTCATTCCAGGTGAGATACAGAAGGACAGAACAGGAGACTAAACTCTTCTGTAATTTCTAGTCCTCTCAGAAATTATATCCTTTAAGAGCAATGGCTTTAAAAAAAAAAAAAAAAAAGTGGTTTAGTGCTTTTAATAATATATATTATTGCTTTGCAACACAGTATTCCTCTGCAAAGTATCTCAAACACCAGAAATAACAAAGAATAAAAATAATACACATTATCAGGGCAATTTGAAAAATACTTAGATGGCCATTTCACACCAGGAACCTTCAGGAGTAATGGTGTTTCACTCCCCAGAACCTGTGATCCTGTTTCTGGTCCGTGGTATGTTGAACATAGCTATCTGTCAAATTCCACATCTTTATTTGGAAATAACTGTGCCTGACGCTGAGTTTTGCTTTGATTTGGGCCATTGTACTGACCAATTAACTACATCATTATTTAATATTTAATTTCATTTGTAATTATTTTGTATTACTGTTAATATGTATAAATCATGTATTATTAAAATATATTACACCTATGTAAATATTGCATATAATTAATAGCACAATTTTAATATAGTATAAACTGTATTAAAAGTATATATTTATATGGGTGTAATTTGAAATTATTTATGTATTCATATAAATGTATTTATATGTAGACAAAACCACAGTCCATTCCGTGGTCTCTTCTGTTCAGCTAGGTGAAGAACAAATTGTTCTCCTGCTGCATGACACAGAGCTATTTCATCAGCCTGCTCCGTGTAGTTCCCTTCATATAAACAGGGCTAAGTGGAGTCACTGGTGAGAAAGGAGGAGATTGCAAATGCCTCATTGCACAGATTTTCCTTTCACACTGAGGAGCTTCTGGGGCAGAATGACTCAGGTATTAAAGCCATCAGGAAAAAAGATAAAAATTTGGATGGAAGAAATGCAGGAAACTGATAGAAAGAACTTCAATCTCCGTAGTCATTCAGCATCTTCTTGATCTGAATCTACTAATTTTGCCCTTCCCTTCCCTTCCCTTCCCTTCCCTTCCCTTCCCTTCCCTTCCCTTCCCTTCCCTTCCCGCACCTTCCCGCACCTTCCCGCACCTTCCCGCACCTTCCCGCACCTTCCCTTCCCGCACCTTCCTGCACCTTCCCGCATCTTCCCTTCCCTTCCCTTCCCTTCCCTTCCCGCACCTTCCCTTCGTTCTCCCTGCTGTCCTGTGACTCCCGAATCACAAAACAAGGAGTGCAGTGATCTGAGAAAGCAAGTTGTCGCTACAGGAAAGCTGCTATTGCACAGTTTCTCCCCTTCAAAATTCACGATCCGAAAGGGATGTATCCACCCTCTTCTATTTCCCACATGTCTGGAGAGTCACACAGCAACTGAGAACAGAGGGCAATTTTTAATTTTTGTAATTGCCTCCAGACAGTTGAGGCTTTATGCTATAGCACAATCAGTGTCCCCAGCTCTTACTACATTCCATCAAACTGGAATGCACTGTAGCAGAATTTTGTTTAGATTTTGTAAGGTTTGGCCTTTTGAAATCAGCTTAAATTATAATGTTCCAGTCAACAGTTTGTCCAGCAGACGGCAAGTCACTTGATTTCGCTTTAGTGCGTCTCAATCTGGTAAACAATAAGTCTTTTCTTTGCTGAAGTAGGACTGATGGGCATGCAGTAAGAAAAGCTCATTCTAACAGTTTGGCTTTGCTTTTGTGTTCTGTATAGCGATAGTTTGTAAATACACTGTATTAAAGCATGTTTGGTAGCAGCATGTGAGCCAGGCTGATAAAAGAAGAATTGACCCAAACTACTCAACCTCAATCTAATAAGATTCAAACAGATCAGGGAGTTTTTTGCTCATTTGTTTTTCTGTATCTTATTGTTTCACAGCTGTTTAGTTTTTGTTTCAAAGAACATCTAAAAGCAGGACTGTGAACTGCCATATGACAGGGAATTCTTATGATATTTTTCTACCTGAGCACAAGCCAGGAAGCTCACAAGAAAGATTGTTTTTATTTTTCCTGGCCAATGCAGTTCAGTACTAACTTCTTTATGTGGTCATCTGAATAGGATGTTGCTAATTACTCACCATCAGAAAATGGAATAAATGTGAAGATGTACATATCCAAGACACTTTTCAGGTGGAGGGATAGGTTTGCTGACACTAACCTTTTGTATCTTGATTTTCTCGGTCTTGTTTCTCTTCAAGATATTGCAGATCAGATGCTGTAAGGGAACATACACTTTAAAGGAGAAACTGTCTTTGGCACGATGCTCCTTCTTAAACTAGCATCAGGATATCCCAAATTAAAATCAGGCTGATGCCTCTATTTTTAGGAGTATTCTCCATGACACACAATTTTATGTTTTACTTAAAGTGCTACGCAATCACAAAAATCAATTTACTAAAATAAACCATAGGCATATGTTCTGCTTCTTACTCCTAGTTAATCAGTTACATATTTTCTGAGAACTAAAGACCTTTTTTTGGTTGAATATCATAAGGGAATTAGCCAAATATTTGCTAATGTTGGGAAAAACTAAGGCTGAATCTGCCATCTAGTTTCTACACGGATTTTTGAAAAGTTCTGTGGTGGAAATCTTGGGTCTACTAAAGAGAACAAAAGCCTAGTCATTGACCTCACTGGGACCAGAATTCCATCTTACTTTTCTTTCCAATTCTTAAATGAACATCTAAAGATTTTTGAAAACTTTAAAACTACTTACTGTGCATCAAAAGTAACAACCATCTGCTCTCTCAGAATTTGGTTCCTTATTGAGCAAAATGATTGGAATGAATCTTTTAGGTGTTTTTTTTTTTCAGGAAAAGTATAAAAAAAGAAGACAGTTATAATTATTTTTCCTTATTGTCTTTCTATGTGCCTGTCATATCTCATTTCCTTTGAATACCATGGTCTGCATACTCATGAGTGTGTTCCAGTACTCACAATGCCGTTCCCTTTAGTATCAGTGGATCCTGGGATGAGATACTTCATATTCAGCTTAAGTCTTGCTTTCATTTAGAGTCATCCCACGCTCTTAATTATGCTCCTTTGGCAGAAGCTGAATCTCTGCAAACCAGGATCTTGGGATTGGAGTTTCTGTGGTCTGTATCTGTGTAATTTTTGTGGATTTTTTTTTTTAGAAGAGAAGAATGGATGAAAGAATGGTCCTGTTTTTCCCTCTAATTTCTGAAGGGAAATGAAATAACAGTCATGGCTCTACATTATGGCCTTCCTTTCTGCCTTGCTTTAATTTTAGCCATCTTTTGCTGGTTCCTGTTGTACTTAGTTCCTGAACTCTCAGTACAATAAATGCTATTGTTCATGGGGAGAATGAGTTGTATAAATGTCAAGTCATCAACAATCAGCTGGCCAACTGCCTGCAGCCTTTTTTGTTTTCTTCATCGGCCATAACTGCAAGTACTTATTCATGTGAATGAGTCTTACACACCTAAGTAGTCCTATTGACAGTAGTGGTGACATGAATGAAAAAAAACCCAAACAAAACGGTTGTGTAACAATGTCTTTTAATCTTAGGACTGAAGTTCTAGTTGTCACAAATCTTTAGCTGAGGGTAAAATTCACTTGCTTCTGACAACATATACACCTCTATACCATTTTTACTTTTTAAAAAGGCGGATAGAAGAAATCAAATTCAGAAGTAGAAAATTGTTAAGGAAGTACTTTTAAAAGCAAGAAATGATGTGGTTAAGACAAACATAGAAGTGTTTAGTAAAAATATAAAATTGGATTTGTCTCATTCTATTAGCATCTCATTGAGTGTTGATTTCTTTGGAAGAATATACCAGTGTAGAGAAATTGTTATCTTTACACACCAAACCCCAGGTTCAAGACTATGGAAGACAGATATCACAAAGCTGACAATGTTCACACCATCTAAAAATGAGGAAGGAAGCTGAAAAGTAAAAACTAGTCCTTACAGAGCAATATAATGAAAGGGAAT
Source organism: Tetrax tetrax (assembly GCA_009806455.1). Taxonomy (NCBI): domain Eukaryota; kingdom Metazoa; phylum Chordata; class Aves; order Otidiformes; family Otididae; genus Tetrax; species Tetrax tetrax. The sequence goes on from WHYT01017532.1 coordinate 149,991, forward strand.
ATTATACTTCTTGCAGTAGCAGGAGTAGATACTAGTATAGAATATATTTGTTCAATAATAATAAATAAAACTAGTAGTAATAAATATATTTAGAATACTTTTCAAGCAAACATTCTAGGAGTCTCAAAATAAAATCAAACTAAAAAGGCATAGATCCACTTTGAAATTGCTTAAAGTGGAAATTTTAGGCAATAATTATTTATTTTCCTAATGCAACAAGATCACAGCTGGGGAATTATCAGCATGAAATGACTGGTATCTGGGGAACTCTTATGTACTGACTCCTGAATTTAGTGTCACAAAGGATCAGCCCCTTCCATAGCTGTCATTACATGGGATGGTTCCCTGTCTTGTTTGATATGACGTGTTTCCTTTCTTCTCAGTAATATGAGTGCCTCTTGGCTGCAAGTTCCCTTTATGGAGCCACTGAGCAACATCTGTGTTCCTCACCCAGGGTGGGATTCAGTTACCTAAACATAGGTGTCTGGCACTGTTTGGGACACCTTGGGCTAGCCTGCCTAGCCCACAGCTCATTGAGAAAATGCCGGTCTTCTGTAAGGTCTGTGTCATGTTTGTCATACTAACACATCTGGTGCATCTCAAATATCATAAGACACTTGTTTAGGTCACTGACAGTGTAGGTGTTTACATCTGAGCTAGGTGTCTGGGCTGTGGAGTCCAAATTGTCACTCTTCTTGTCCTAGCCACCTCCACATGTCCTCATGAAATGCCTCACAAACTCTACTGACATCTTCAGCTTTACTTCCCATAAGCACATAACACCTCACTTCAGTGCTATGTACTTACTTGCCTCCAGACTACCTGCTCCTTGGCTCAGCAGCCAGCATCCATCCATCTACCCACCAGTATCCTACAGGAACAGACTAGGGCAATCTGAGTGCAGTATGTTCTACCGAGAGGGGTCTTTTTTTTTTTCTGGCTAGGTATTCACTAATAGCTTGGTAACTGTCAATGGCAGACCCTCCAGCTCATTGTGGAAGGATGAAAGTCCTTTGTTGAAAAGAAGCTGATCTTTCTGTTTCAGCCCACCAAAATCTGTACAGAAGACACCACAGCAGATGGACAAGGAAATCACGCAGGAATTTTGAAATGCCATGAGATTTGTTTCTCTTGTCTAATATCAGTTCAATAATTCCTCTTTTCTGATGTAATGTTGGAATCTCTCATCTCCATTTTGAGTCAATTTTGTTAGGGACACTTTAAGAGGTCTGTGCAGTGACTGGAACTATGTGAACTTTGAACAGAGGACTTGTTTCCCAAAAGTTAACTTGACATTTCCTCATCTTGTCATCTTGTTGTTTAGCTTTGGTGTCTTATAAGAATATATTTCTTCTTTTCTTTTCTTCTAGCAGCTGAAACTGGTAGCTACTTCTCATAGAGGGGATTTTTTCCCTTTTATATCCTCTTTCAAGGTGAATTTTAATATCTCATAGAATACAAACAATTTATCTCAGTAATTTTAGTATTTTGTAAAGTATCCTTGCTTTCTTACATTTTTTAAAAAAACCTCAACCTGTCAGGAAAACCATATTCAGTATTTTCCACAGTGGAAACTGTGAATTATTTATAACAGTAGTTTGATTATATTAAAAAGCACAATTCCAAGTCTGCAGTACATTACTGGCTCCATTCCTTGCCTAAAACAGGCAAGTTTATATTTTTCCTCAGTAAATATGTGATAATTAAATGCAAATAGACCATATTTTTCAAACGAATTCCCAACCCTGGAAACTTGGATGATGATAATCTTGCCTAATAAATGCACAACTGCAAGTGAAATCAAAGTTTACTGAAGCAGAACATTCTTAGCAGTCAGTAGCAGCCATCACTCAGTGAAAAAAAAAAAAAAACCCCGGATTAATATAGACACGTCATTGAAAAATGGGTAGCCTTAAGGTATTTAATAATCATGGTATATACCTAAGTATTTATTGAAAATACTGTGCGCTCTTTATGGGATGTTCTCAACTAATCCATTCCTGTAAATTATTAGGCTATATTGAAATCATGCCTAAGGCTGTCATCAGTTCTCTTGCATGTTCCCCATTGTGTGTGTTATCCTCTGTTTCTAGGTCAGCTTTTCAGCCTTTTTCTTTCCCCTTGTGAAAGAAAGCAATCTCTTTCTTACATATTTCCTTTATGAAGAGAGATACTCATGTTCCTTGGTTGGCAATACCTGGTCTTCTCCCACTTCTGTACTATCTGAGGTCCTGAGTCTCCCTTGGGGATAATGGAAGGGCTTTCATATCACTCTGCTAGTTGCATCTGAATGAGTGGCTCTGTTTTAACCTCCTTTTTGATGGATTTGGTCTCTGCTTTCTCTCTCCCAATCTGCTGTACTAAAGACAAGGGAATATTGAATCTCAGAGAAGAGAGTACTAAAGAATTTAGTACGAGAGGAAATAGCCTCAAGTTGCAACAGGGAAGATTTAGATTGGGTATTAGGAAAAATGTCTTTACTGAAAGAGTAGTCAGACACTGGAACAGGCTGCCCAAGGAAGTGGTGGAGTCGCCATCCCTGGAGGTGTTCAAAGAATGTCCAGACATGGCACTTAAGGATATGGTTTAGTGGACATGGTGGTGTTAGGCTATGGTTGGACTTGGTGATCTTAGAGGTCTTTTCCAACCTTAAAGATTCTATGATTCTATGAAAGAAGGGACTATCTCCTGTCCAGACTGCAATGAGAAACTGAAACCACCTCTGCAACTTGCCTCATTCCCTCCTCCTTTTCTCATTATTCCCAGCATACTTCACTTCTACACAGTTATTTTCTAACATCTGGAAATAAATTATCATATGCCCTTAAGAAGAGCCTTAAATTGTGGGATCTTGTTGTCCCAGTGGCAGGATGCTGTCAAGAAGCTGAGCATTGTCTTTGTATTACCTGGCTGATCGCACCCCGGTCCCAAATAATTTGGTTTTCCTTGCTGGGATTCCTGTAGCTGCACCTCGATGATGGTATTCCTGAGATATCTGGAGAGAGGCCTGAGATATTTGGAGAGTGCTGGTGGATGAGAAGCTCAACATGAGCCGGCAATGTGCCCTTGCAGCCCAGAAGGCGAACTGCATCCTGGGCTGCATCAAGAGGAGTGTGGCCAGCAGGTCAAGGGAGTTGATTCTCCCCCTCTACTCTGCCCTGGTGAGACCCCACCTGGAGTACTGTGTCCAGTTCTGGAGCACCCAACATAAGAAGGACATGGACCAGCTGGAGGGGGTCCAGAGGAGGGCCATGAAGATGATGAGAGGGCTGGAGCACCTCTCCTATGAGGACAGGCTGAGAGAGTTGGGGCTGTTCAGCCTGGAGAAGAGGAGGCTCCGGGGAGACCTTATAGCGGTTTTCCAGTACTTCAAGGGGGCCTACAGGAAAGATGGGGAGAGGCTGTTCAGTAGGGCCTGTTGTGATAGGACAAGGGGTAATGGTTTTAAAATAGAGGGACGTAGATTTAGATTGGATATTAGGAAAAAAATTTTTACAATGAGAGTTTTAGAACACTGGAACAGGTTGCCCAGAGAGGTGGTGGAAGCCCCATCCCTGGAAATGTTCAAGGTCAGGCTGGATGAGGCTCTGAGCAACCTGATCTAGTCGGGGATGTCCCTGCTCCTAGCAAGGGGGTTGGACTAGATGACCTTTGAAGGTTCCTTCCAACTCTAACCATTCTATGATTCTATGATCTCCCCTTCTTTCCTTATGACTTCCTCACATGAAAGTAGTTTTTTTCTCTTTGTCTTGTTCTTACCAGCTAAAGAGAGAGGCTGCGTTTCATTCACCCACTCTTCATGACCTTATGAATGGGGAAGAATATTATACAGCCCATAGGAAGCATGGATTTAAGGTCTGATGATTATTCCTTCTGTAGCTCTATCCCTTTCATGCATCACCGTTTTCTTGTCTGAACCTGGAGAAAGAGAGCAGTTGCGGGGGAGGAAAAGGCAGGTTCCTGGAAGAAGGAGTAGCTGTCAGGATGTTGCTTTTGTTGGACAAGATTCGTCCTGTTGACAACAGGGAGGACCCAATAAGGCCGAGAGTTAGCTACCAACCAAGCAGCATGCTGCCAATCAGAGTTTGGAGGCCAAACTTTCATTCTTCCTGCCAAGAAAAGGCATTTAAATAGGGAGTGAAGTATGATTTCAATTTCGCTCCAGTTTAATGCAGACAGCAGAAAAACACAATGACTCACCATACATTCTTGCCCCTACAACAAATAAAAATTCCTTCAGAAGTCTACAATTTTGAATCAGGAGAGAGGCATGGTGAACACTTGGTCCTAGGATGTACACAACATACCAGCTGGGTTTTCACTCTAGGAAAGGCCAAGAAAGGAACATGTTGGAAGTTTGAGAGCAAGGCTACAATTCACATTAATGTTCTGTTTCCTTCACAAATGCAGTAGTATCTGCTTTCAAAAAAATGTTAAAGCTGATCCTATTCCCACCACTATAAATCTTAAAACAACCAACCTATGCCCCAAAGTAGCCACCTTCTTATCATCATATCTTGTAGCTCTAACAAGATGTGTGGTAAGGGGAGGGAGGTAAGGGGGATGGCTGAAGGATATATTGCCACAGACAAGGCTGTGAAGTTACTGTGTAAACTAAAAATTTACTTCACTGAGTTGCTGAACAGTGATGTTAGGGCAATCTTTTTCCTTTCTCTGTCCTCCCTTGCTCATGGTCCTGATATCTGTCCAGCCTTTCAGTCACACAACCAAGGCCAGATGACCCCCAAAAAGTTGGCAAGTGTATTGGCCAGTGGCGTCGTTTGTTCTTTATCTGTCTCTGAAGGTGACCGGCAGATATGAAAACCAGCTTTATTTTGGGTTTTACATGCAAGCCTGAGGTTTTCACTTTATGTAATGCTTTCTGAAATGTCCTGAAAAGAACTGAAGAGTTAGGCTGAAGTCCAGGAAAGGAAATGAATGGCAGAAATGATACATAATCTCCCCTGACATCCTGTTAACACAGCCTCGTGCTTAGCCCATGAGCTCTGTCTTGCAGAGCTGGCAGGGTGAACCAGCCCCTACCTACAAACACGTTCTTGCAGCCCTGTCCTGGTTTGCTGTTCACCAAACCCTTCACTAGGTGCTGGGGTCTCTGGGCTTACTGCTCCGACACAGCTGGAAAAGTCAGATGCAGTGTCCCATGTCCCATCCTCCGGTGCTGACTTTCTCTGCACTGGAGCCCGGTGGCCCTGACTGGCATGTGTTTAGGATATGCAGGCTCATGACTCTTCTCAGGCATTTAAAGCCTGCTTCAAAGTCCACTAAATGTAAAAGAAAGGTTTTAACTGACGTCAGGAAGGTTTGATCAAGCCCCTTCGGGAAGAGCTGGGATGAAGAACAGGAAATACAATTTAATGTTTTTATTTTTTCCAAATTATTACTTATTTATGAATATATTTATTGACTTCTTTGATGTTTTAATCATTGTGGAAACACAGCAACCTGATGGAACTCCATTAACATACATTTAAATACAAAAGGGGCAGTTTATTTCTCAGCAGTTTGAGCACCTGCAATTCACATTAGCTTCAGCTGGAATTCTGTGTGCTCAGCGAATTAAACGTTCAGTAAACAATGTTATAACAGCATTGACTTTAAGATGAAATCATAAATGCATGAAAACAGGACGAAGCCTATAGCTATTTGTAGCTATATTCAATCTGTTATGCCTCTCGGCCCTGGAATAGAAGGTTGGAAAATATCTCAGCTGCTGTGAATTAGCTCAGCTCTGCAATTATAGCACCTGAGAAGATGAGGGCTGGTACTTTGCTTATGTTAGATACCCAAGCCAAAATTGTCACGTAAAAGGAGGATTGATTTTTTATTACAATACTAAAATCAAATTCATCTTAGAGCTGAACTAGTATGATTGGCTGAGTCTTACAGGCCACCACCACCTTTCTTGTTTGGTATGGCAAGACTACTATTTCTCCATTTCTGGTGGGAAGAATTGAAAGGGTGTGCTTTTATGCAACCTCAGTTTGCTTCTACGATACGCCATTCCCCAGAGATTCCCATTTGTGGTGTCTACCATCTAATATTCATGCATTTCTTGCAAAATCATGGTGTAAGAAAGAGCAGATATGCTCAATAAACAAACTCAATCTAAGTACTTGTGTGTAGTGAGCAACTTGATCTGCTGCAGGCCAAGTTGGTCCATTAAGAGAGACTCAAAGGACCACTCAGGCTCTGTTTTCAGGTCAATCTCAAAGTGTATTAACCTACCTTGAAATGCCTGGGAGCTGTGGGAGATGCCCGCTGAATATGCTAACAAAGGGAAACTGGAGAGCTTAAATGCAGCCAGAAAAGAAACAAAGCCAATTTTCTATCCGCTTGGGTAAGATATTACTGACTCAAGAGATTATACATACCAGAAATGAGATTTTAACTCCAGCTTTTGGAAATTCCCTCAACAGGAAAAGGCTACATCCTTCTTTGGATTTAAAAAGTGTTGTGAGAAAATTCCATCATTAAGACTGCCTCCCCCCACCTCGTGCAGAGAATACCAGGGAGTCATCAGAAATACTTCAGTGTACTGACATAGGTCTCTGACCTTTTAGAGGATTATGCAAGTATACAATAAGAGGTAGTGAACACTTTGGAGCACTCTTTCTTGGTTTCCTACACAGACACACCAGTGTCTTTCTGCTTTCCTGTGACACTTCACATAGCAGTGGACTCTGGGACAAAGAGGAGCTGAAGAAACCCAACATTGCCCCATTATCTACTTCAGAGGAGTAGGAAAACTAGAGAATGGACAGCATATACGATGTCTGTGTATTAAAAAAAAAAATAAAAAAATTACACATTATAGAGGAATAAGCTTCAAAACTACCGCACTGTAAGTTTGCAGAAATTAACAACACAAATATCACTTAGAAATGGAAAGAAAAGCAGGTAAAACATTGGCTGGGTTAGCACAGAGTGTTTTGGCTGAAGTAGTCAGGCTCCAGGTGATGCCCTTTCCTCTCAGTTAGCACCCAGTGTGCCTTTGTGCTGTTCACTGAATAAAGGACAATCCCTCCTACATTTGGAGCAATCGGTTTGTTTATCCAGTGCCGGGAGCACTTGCTATCACATCTCTTTCAAAGGGAATTTTTCTGACTCATGAAAATTAGGGAAGTGCTCAAATGAAACTCTACTATTTATTATAAGTGCCTCCCTCTGAGCCCCCTGCTTCAGGGCCTGTGGTAGGAGCCTGTTTCTCTTTTGCAATCTCTTTTCTAATACTTCTTTGAGTAAACAACAGCTGACCCTCGTAAGTGTGTGGAACTAACTGGCCCCAGGCCCTCTCATCTCTAAAAGAGTAAGCTGTGCTGTTGCACAGAGGTATGCATGTTCTTTAACATGTTTTATCATCATTTTGGGGGTGATTGGGTGTACAGATAGTCTGGGGTGGAGGGGAACCTCATGAGACTCTGGAATCAGGCAAGTCTTGAGCTTCTGCAGCTGGTAGTGCTGCAGTTGTTTCCCTCAAATGAAGCAGTCTTGCTGGGATTTTGGAGGAGCCAGGAGTGAGGGTCAAATGGACAGGCAGAGAGGTTGTTGTTTTCCTACAGAAAACAAAGCAGAGAGAAAATCTGTAAAGGGATATCTGCTTGTGATTCACCTCTACTACATAAGGGATAGTATTTCTGAGATCTTAGGCTCTTTAGTCTGATTTTCTGCTCTAGAGAACTTGATGTGATTATTTACTTGGGACAGGGAAAGGGGGATGTGGCAGAGTCTGATTGATCTTCCACCAAAGAAAGGAAGAGAACGACCACACATGCTGAGGGATGAATAAGGCACCAACATGCCGTTAGATATCCTAACTGGCTTCAGAACTACAAAGATGTGTTTATTATTTACAAGTTTTGCTATTTGCAAAATGCTTGCGCAAGGCCTTTGTGGCCAGGTTTAAATGCTTTTTTTCTTTCTCCTGCTGAGCAGTGGTTGGTTTTGTTACAACTCATTTCCATACCTCATGTAAGACGGATGTCATTGTTTGCTTGTTTCCCTTCTATTTGAGGTTTGGATAGTGATCATTTGTCCTTGTACAAATCCTGCAGAGTAGATACTATCACTGAAATTGGGGACATTTGGATCTGACAAGGCCTTGACAGTTCCTCATTGACTTCCATGTGCTTTCAAAGGAAATTCACTGGTGGGCCCGATCCCGAACAGAGGTCTCAGACAAACTTTCTTCAGCATGGTGTTTAAATCTGTGATCTCAACCACTGATGCTAGAAATTCAAATGTCATCAATGTGATGCACAGTAAATGAGAAGGTATAAATGAGATACAAGATGAAGATAGTCTCTATATACATAGCTATGTCTAATATATAACGTTGCTAATGCATTTTTAAATGTGCTACTAGGTAAACCTTTGAACTTTATTTTATAGGCAAGAACCAAGCCCCCCTTTCCCTCCGCTTTTAGCTTCTGTTTGTTTTCTGCACGCTGAACTCTCCTGTATTATTTGGTGCTGGAGACTAGGGAGAAATTAGTAAGTTCTAAAAATAAGTCAAATATATAGAGATGTGGGTGATGCCATGTCCTCTTTTAAATCTGTATGAAAAAACATGAATATGGAGAGCAATAGTACCCTTAATGTGTCTGGATATGGGAATACATTATTAAATAAATATTTTATCTGTCAGCTTATGTAAGAAAAGAATTTACACCAAAATGGAGAGACTACATGCTTGGAGGGGTAAAGAACTGTAGCTCCACAAATATGCACTCAATGCAGGTTAGGCATTTTAGTTTTGGCTTTTAGGAGCTATTAGATCTGCCTGAGAAGATACCTTCTATATAGAGACCAGCAAGTGTCCTACCAGTGACCAAGGACTGCCTGTGTCTGAATTAAAGATGTAGATCTCTAACATTTATGTAGGACTTTGTGCTGATTATTGAGAAATTAAATTTCTGTAACATAAAAATATATCATCTAGGAGTGATTCTGAATCAAGATGACTCAAGAGAATAAACTGGACCATCCGGCTAACATAGTTAGCCGGCTCATTTTTTATACACAGTCCACATGGAGATCACTACAGCACTCTTCTGTAAATCAGAAATGTTTTCATCTACAATTTATATGCAGTCAAGATCACTGCCTTTTGAAGAAAGTATTTTGAGGAGCTGTTCAAAGCAAACTGACAATGCTCAAGAAACTTGGAAACAGACCACTCATAGCAGGGGATGGACATGATAAAAATGTACAAAGCAACAACTGAGAGACAGGAGGAAATACTTTTTCAGCCAACCTGTAATTAGCTTGTGGAAGTCACATCTACAGAGAGTCAAGGGCAAGAATATAATTAGTTTCCAAAAGGGACTGGAAATGTATACTGATGTAATTAATTATAACTCTGGATATTTTTCCTAAAGTTTTGTTGCAGCAATATTAAACTCAATTCTTTCCCCTGGAGGGACTGTGTTTTTCCAGAAGGCCAAAGAACACATGGGCAGGAAACAGCCCTTAGGTAGCCTGCAATGCACCAATGACACTCCTGAGGGAGAAACAAAGGTGCTGTTATGGCATTGAGTAGTAGGGCCAGTAAGGTGCTGGGTGGTCTGTGTGTGTGGAAGACGTCTGACACAATAATGACTTAGACTAATACTCAAACATACAGTCACAGACACCAGATGGTCACCAGCTGGGAGACAAGTCTCATCTTTTAAATTGTACATCCCTTGTAAAATATCTTTATCGCTATCAGCCTCTGTAAACTTCATTTTAACAGTCTGTTCTGTTGGCTGAATTTAACAGTACACTAAGAATGGCAATTATAGATACTGAGGTAAATTTAAGTTACAACTGGAAAGTTTTTCAAAGGCAACTATTATAATTAGTTTACATAAACTAAGAGGCTACTGTAGTATGTATACAAAGACCACATGGAGAAAAAAGCACTGCAATATTGCACATTCATTTTTCAGTGATATGACGCAAGCCTAGGTAGTGCTCTGGAGTTGACAGTGTTTTATTGGGGGTTATTCTGTCCTTTCTTATCACAGAGGAAATCAGCTAATATTTTCCTTACTACTTAAATACATAGCTTAGTAGCTAACATGTTAGGAAAAACAAAGTAATCAGGAATGGGGTGGTGCAATCCCAAAAGTAAAATAAAGCCTGCACTGGAGTACTAATAAGCCATGTGATGAAAATACTGAAGGTTAAAAGTTCTTTTGCAAATGGGGAATAATAACTTTCTGCAACTTCCGTTCTTGGCAGAAGACACTTGTGATTGCACTTGCTATGGGAGGTCAGGAACAGTCAGGTGATACCACCTGACCAGGTTACTTGGTGCTCATAGCTAAATGGGCTCAGCTTCCCTGGTGTCTGCACTGCTTGGTTACGAAGTAGTTTTGACCCAGAGGACATAGTACAGAGGTATAAAATATATTTATGAAAAGAAAGAGAGTGTGTGTAGGTGAGATAATAGACATGGGCATGCATAATTCGCCAACATGCTCACTGAAATTTAGGGCTGCTTCGGGGCATTTGCTAGTTGTTTTGGGTGGGATTTCTGCTTGGCTGAGGTAGCTTTTTCTTTTTTTAGGGTTTTTTTTTTTGTGAGTGGAAAATACTGGAAAGATATTAATAAATGATCTCTGAGTAGTTCTGTTTCCCTCTTTGGATTTTCCGCATATGATGAAGTAATTAAAACTCAAAAAGGTATATCAAAATAGACATCTTTTGTGCTGGCTTGTTATGGTTGTATCTGTATGAAACTGTGAGTGAACAAAGTCTGACTATAGTTACTTTTCCAAGTTGCAGAAAAGTCTAATCTTGTAAAAAGACTGTTAGAAGCACAGAAAAGGTACTGTATTGCAGTACAGAAATACATTGGTAAAACTACATGAGGAAACCAGTATCTGCTTTCAGTAGCAATGTAGCCTTGAATCACATTAGGTAGCAGAATGATTTGTGTCTCAACAGTAAAATGTGCCTACTAACAAAGCACAGACAGATAACTCTCTCAGTCTCATAACGTCTTTGGAATAGCTGCTTTCTGTCAATGACCACCACTTGAATGTTAGACTGGAGTGTGTTTTACCCCTTACAGATCTGGGCTGCAACCTTCTCCATGCTTTAAATAACCACCATGACCAGAGTCACACTTTCACATGGAGTTTCACAGATCTGATTCTTGGTGTGAAACACTACAGTATTTTAGAAAAGAAGGGTTGGTTAATTTTATGTTTCTTACTTCCAGCCTTAAGAAATATTCCTTAAACAAGGCTCAAAAAGGAAAAAATTGTGCTAATTTCCAAAGGGGTTGTTTCCTGAACTTCCCTTTCCAGCTCCTTCCTATCCACAGACTATTTTCTATGCATTTTACATCTCCTCATTTACAACAAAATATTGCTTTCAATAGAAACTTGAATGTTTATCAGTTTGATTATTGATGTAGATTATTTAAAGTTGTTAATCAGAACACCCATTTTATCAAAACCAAGCTGGCATGCTTTCTTCAGCAGTAGCCTGAGCCTTTGTGGTACTAACTCCTGATTAATGCCGGTTGGAGTTGCCAGTAGCCAGTGACTCACTGGCTTGAATCCTCATTTATTCTAAACTCAATTGGAGAGAGACCTGCGTCCTCCTTTCACCCTTTCAGGATGTTTAGTTAGTTTGACCTAATAGGAAAAAAAAATTATAAATGCTTAATGTACCTTTTGCCCATCCCGTTTTTTTACCCCTAAATCTTGTATCTCTTCAAGGACATACTGACTTGAAGGAAGTAGAAAATGTTGGAGATGGCAGTCCTCGTTCCATGGACAAAAGTATGAAATGCCATTAGCAGCATGAGCATAAAGTCGGGCGTGTGCAGTTCAAGCAAAGTACAGCTAGTGCTGAAATCCTCACCAAGCAATCAGACGTCTTCCTCTGTACATGTTGCTTTCAGAGATATATTCATATTTCATTTATTTTGCCTAGCACTTATCACAGGGATGACAGTGAATTTCATTGCTTTCCTGGTTACCCACTCTCAAACCTACCATGCATTAAAAGAAATATCGTAATTCTGTTGTAAAGTTCTAGGCCAGGGCACCTGGGAGCCAGGAATTATCACTGATAACAGCGACTCGCTAATGACATCATGATGAGAGCCTCACATCATAGAGAGTCGCTAGCCACTCACAAAACAGAAAAAAAACAGACAGCATCTCTTAAATTTCTGGCACAACTTTGCCTCAGGATGCAGAAGAATAGTTAAAATAGTTTTGCAGCTTGTGCTTCCAAGTTGTTTCTTTACAGATCCATAAGCATATGCCTGACAGATGTTGTGCTCAGTCTGATAAGTTTGCATATGGTATTGATGATCTGTAGATATCAGAAAATTCTTGGATGTATGTAAGTAGATATGTCCAAGCAAAGTCTGTGAATATTAAGGGAGTGTAATTCAGAACTGATGTAACTTATGTGACTGGCATATTAGTATTTGCTTTAGGCTTCAAATACGTAGGATATCAACAAGAAATAATTATTTGTCTGCATCTTTTTAGATGTCTTATTAAGATGCGGCAATTAAGCCCTATTTTCATTGACATTTTTACAACAAAGTCAGTAGCTTAAAAAAATCTGTAATTTCTTCAGATTATTTTTATTAATTACAGTGTTATAGCCATTTCCTTTGCTTGGGATTGTACCTTATGGGATTTTTGGCAGAGGAGGTGGAATGAAAACTGCACATTTCACTTTCAAAAGTATATGAGCTCTAGTACTAAAGAGGCACCTATTCTTATGATCTTCCAGAGGACAGTAACACTTCCATCTGTAAATATAATGAAGAAAAAGTCTGTAGGAAGTTTTTTAGCATGCTTATCAGAACATTACACTGTCTTGCACTCTGAACAGCATGCGAAAATGCAATGTTGCAGTGTAAGAATTAGTTCATGTAAGAATTTGATTAAAGTCTAACACAGAGTTTCCATAAATTCCACTCTAATGCTCCCTCAATTTTTATTTATCACAAAAATGTACTAAGAATTAACAAATTTTAAGTTTGTTTTGAAAAAAATATTGGTTATATTAAAGCTGAAAGAATGTCTTGCTCTTACCCAATACTATGGTTTTCCTTCCAATAGATCAAAACAATGGTGAGTACAACTTGAAGTACAGACTCCCTGCTGAGTATCTTCTTTTAAACTTGTCATTTCAATGAGTTGTTCCTGACACAGGGAACTTCAGCCCTTCTCAGACAAAGTGTCTTGGGGACAGGGGTGGTGTTACACAGCTGTAAGGGACAGCTCTGTAACATCGTTCTCATGGTCTGCTGCTGGGGTAGTAACTATTTGGATTATTACCCTCATCTTACCAATGGGTACTGGAAGTCTACCAAGCACTTTCAGCCCGTGTGCTTTTGAGGAGTTTGACCCAAGCAATTCACCTACGGCCTGCCAGGGTGTTTGGAGCAGAATATACTTTACTTGGAAATTTGCCAATTAGTCTTCAGAAGAAATCTTGAAGTCAACACATGGTTAAAATGCAAGCTGATTGCAGAGAGTGAGGTGCTATTGCTACAGATTTCCTCTGGAGTTCATCACTCCTTAAGGATATGAAGCAGCTTTGTAATGTGCATCAGCTGTTAGTGATTAGCTGAGGACTGTGCAGTGAGGACTGCAGGAATGTGCTGTGCTTCAGCAATGGCTGGAGCCCTGATACTTTTTCCAGTTCCTGACCTGCCTGTCTAGGTTTTAATAGAATCATAGAACAGCTTGAGTTGGAAAGAAGTATTAAAGATCATCTACTGCAGCCCTTCTGCAAGAAGCAGGGACATCTTCAACCAGATCAGCTTGTTCAGAGCCCCATCCAACCTGGCCTTTAATGTTTCCAGAGATGGGGCATCATCCAGTGTTCTACCACCCTCATCGGAAAAAATGTTTTCCTTATATCAAGTCTGAATCTACCACCCTCTATTTTTAAACCATTATCCCATGTTCTATCACATCAGGCCCTGCTAAAGAGTTTCTCCCTGTCTTCCTTCAAAGCCCCGTTTATGTACTAGAAGACCGCTATAGGGTCTCCCCGGCGCCTCTTCTTCTCCAGGCTGAACAGCCCCAACTCTCTCAGCCTGTCTTCATAGGAGAGGTGCTCCAGCCCTCTGATCATCTTCGTGGCCCTCCTCTGGACCTTCTCCAACTGGTCCATGTCCTTCTTATGTTGAGGGCTCTAGAACTGGACACAGTGCTCCAGGTGGGGTCTCACCAGGGCAGAGTAGAGGGGGAGAATCACCTCCCTCCACCTGCTGGCCACGCTCCTCTTGATGCAGCCCAAGATGCAGTTGGCTTTCTGGGCTGTGAGTGCACATTGCCAGCTCATGTTGAGCTTCTCATCCACCCACACTTTCAAGTCCTTCTCCTCGGGGCTGGTCTCGATCCATCTCAATCCTACCTGTATTTGTGCCTGGGATAGCCCCGACCCCTATGCAGGACCTTGCACTTGGCCTGGTTGAACTTCATGAGGTTTGCACGGGCCCATCTCTCCAGCCTGTCAAGGCCCCTCTGGATGGCATCTCTCCCTTCCAGCATATTGACCGCACCACACAGCTTGGCATTCTCAGCAAACTTGCTGAGGGTGTACTTTATCCCACTGTCCATGTTGCTGACAAAGATGTTAAACAGGACTTGTCTCAATACTGACCTGCGATCCTTCCCCAAGTTCTGGACACCAGTTGGTGGCATTGGAGCCATACTGACAGTAGTGGGATGGATTGTGCTTCCCCTCCTTCAGCAATGTTAGTTTAAAGACCTCTTCACCAGCTTGGCAAGCTTTTGGCCAAAGTTGCTCTTCTCCTTCTCTGTCAGGTGAACCCCATCAGCCCCCAGTAGACCAGGGTTCTCAAAATGAGTCCCATGATCTAAGTAGCCAAACCTTTGGCTGTCACACCATTCCTGTAGGCTGTCTACCATATAACCACTGCCACTGCACGTAAGCTGACCATGCGTGTATAGGTGAAGCACCCTGCTTCATTTTAGCAAAGATAAAGTAAATTGGCATTTAAAACCCGCAGTTCAGTACTCCTTAAAGCATTTTCTTTGTCTTTGACCCATATAGAGAAATTCCTCAGGTCGCTTTCATTTTACTATTGTGGTTGCACACTTCTGCCCAATAGCAATGAAATTAAAAACAATTAAAGTAGAAATGTTAAAAGAGGATTGAATAATTCACAATGAAAGATGGACCTGCCAAAACTAGTCTGTCTCTCTATTCATGGAAAGTCTGCAGGCTGGTCGTAACTTCCAAACATTTATTTATGACTTCAGTTTGCCTGATATTCTCCTGAGAATTTATATTTGCACTGTAGGAGGTATCACACAGAATTTGCTTTAAGTACTTGAACTGAAAATCTGAGTTGTGTTAGTTAATTGTGGTTGCTCATATGTAGTTACATGAGATGGCAGGAATTCAACAGCAGTGAAAGCAAACGAGAACTGGAAAAGCTTGCCTTGGAATGAAGTCTCTCTGGGATGGGCTGATGAACTGTAGGAATCATAGAATCATAGAGTGGTTTGGGGTGGAAGAGACCTTTAAAGATCATTTAAGAAATGGATTCTTTAGCTAGTGTAAAATGAGGACAGAACCAGACAGTTGCAAAATCTATTGGTACATGCCAAGTGTAAATGCAGTTTTCTGTAGCTATATTTCCATAAAATAATTATTTTATATAGGAGGTCTTATTCTCCCTAATGGATATTTTTGTAGGACAGCATCAGATCATCTGAGTTTAACTGCCCTTAAGCTAGAGCTGTAATAAGGCGTTTTAGGGACTCTTCTCTGATGTCTCAGAGGTGCATCTAACACAAATTGATTTTTACATTTGTGCGAATCCCTGTCAAACACGTTTGGAAGTATTTGCTTAGCTTCTCTGTTTTTCTTACAGGAGGAATATTTGCCTCATATGTTACTGCCACTGATTCCTATTTGAGGCCAAATTATTTTTAGTGGGGATAAATCTTTTATGGAACTAAATTTTTTATTAGTTTAAGTACAAAATATTTATGTTCCATTACAGATTTACAATCCTATTCATGAAAAAATAATGGTCATCCTAAAAAAGTATTTCCAAGGGAATTATTAAAAATAATAAAAGAAAGAATAAGACTATTCCACTGCAACTTTTTCCTTACAATAAATGAAACACTTGTAGGTAAGAATTTACATGATGTAGTTAGCAAGCAATAGATATGCACTTGCCACTTTTAAATCCTGCTTTGAAATTCATGTTATGTCAGACATGATCATAATGATTAACTCTAATGCTTTGAGTAGAGACTAACTTTTTCCTAGCCTTCTTCACTAGAAAAAAATTAAGAGAAATAATTACTGCTCGGTATTCTATGTCTTTTGTTGCAGTGAAAATGGTGCTAAATTCTGTACCAGACTTATTCAAATATCTGCAGCCTTTGATTAGAGGTTGAGCTAAATTAATTTCTGGAGCAACACTATTGAAATTCTGGTCAATGAACCATGCAAAGCATGTAAGCAAGTGTTTACGCAGTTGGGGTAATCCTCGGATTTCAGTGGGACTGTTATCATGGTGCAAGTTAAATATATACTTGGCTGGACAAAGGCCTTAGTGTGTCTCCATGCACAGCATCTATGGGCCTGAAAGCCAGCTGAAGTTAATAGAAGTAATAGTCTCTGACTTTGAGAGGTTTTGAGCCACCGCATGAGTCACCTAGTATCATTCATGGTGTCTAGTAGATCACAGCAATTGACTCAACTGGATAATCAATAAAATGGTTATCCAAATCTGCAAATTACCCATATTTCTCTAGCTCTCCTTGTGTCATGGGATAGTGCTAGTTGCTTGTGACTACTCTATGATCACCTCATTTACCCTGAAGAATTGATTCAGCTCAGAAATTGAGGTTGGTAGCCTCAGTTTAGTTTTCCATGCAGCACATAAGATGATTTTTTGGACTGCAGGAAGTTTCCAGCTACAACATTTTTCTCTTATGGATAAGAGGGGTATGGGGTAAATCTTCTTTTTCTCATTAACATCTTTTCAATAAGCCAGTTACTCAAAGGAGCATTTCCCTGACTAGAACTTGTAATAATATTTTTCATAACTCAGCAAGAAATCCTTTGTCAAGCAATTGTTTCCTGTTTTAAATTAGAAATGCAAAGTAGGAAAAAAAAAAAAAAAGAGAGAAATTTGCTTAGGGGCCTGGAGGGGAGAGAAAAGAGAAATTGGGCTGAATATGTTCTGTGGCAAGTTTCCCAAATAATTTTTGCACCAGATTTGCTAAACATTTCTTTTAATCTGATGTCAGGTCACAAATTCTCTTTCTTTTTTATATGCCATTGAGACACACTATCTCAGCATAATGGTTTTGTGTTGTAAGGGGACGAGGTGAATACACACATAGTGTCTGTTCAGACCTTCCTGGCAACATGCACTCAGAGCATTGGCTGCCTCTTCACTGGCACTTGGAGCACTCAAGTTCCTGAGAATTCACCTAATCATGTCAGACCTAGAGCCATATACATTTCATTCACCTCAGAGATTTACAATGAGCTTATAATAGTTTATCTCTAACTTCAGAAAAATGACTCCAAGATGCTTTTGTTCTGACTCTCCTTCAAACGCAGGAAGTTGAGTCATGGCTGTTTGGAACTGTAGGACCAGAGGTCATGTCCTTGTGTTCTCTGTGTATCCATATGATTCTGATTTTTTTCATGGTATCATAATGAGAGCAAAGAATGGGCAGTCCCATTGTGACTGTGCTGTTGTTTCCAAGTGAGATACATACATGTAGCTTTTATAGCTAATTTAAGTCATGAAATGTTCATCATCTTTTTGGTTTCCTAGAATATCTTGCTTTCCATCTGCCTGTACTTTCTCTTGGGGCACAACTATGTACTTGTATCCTTGTGTTAAGAGGTGAATTTGCTTTCATAAAGGAATAACATAGGCCAGAGCCCTCTTTGGAGGAGTAACAAACAGAATTGATGAGGAGGTGATAAGAACAGCTGATAATAGCTTCTTTTTCAGGATAAAACATCCCCTAAAACCTAGTTTTAAGAATATGTAGAAAGTCTATTTTGAATTTTCTGTTTAGGTACACTCACTAATTTACAAACACAAAGATATGCTGTTGTAGGGTCCAGGACTTAAGTAGGTTGAGATTTAGAAAGTTTTTCAACACAACATCCTCATCTGGGACAGACAGGAATCTGGCCTTGGGTTTTGGCAAAGGTAGGCTGTGATGACTTCGTGTGATCCCCAGCACTCAGTGTGACTAAACACCCCAGAGTTTGTTTCAGCTGTTGGAAGAGCCCTGCAGAAAGTGAGCATTCAGGTACGCATTCAGGAATCACTTGGAGCTGGGCAATCTGGCTGAGTTCAGCTTCTTTCAGTGGTTGAGACATTGCCTCTAACACCATAGCTGGCTATGCGATAGCTCGGAAAGTTTCATAAGGACACTGTCCCCTGCTCCCCACTGACCAGACCTGTCAACTCTTTTCAGTCTTTCAGTCCCACAGTTTTCTCCTTCCTTATGTTGCCCTCCTACCCAGCGAGCCTTTAGTGGCCAAGACCTCTCTGCTGGTCTCTGATCCTCTGTGGTGGCCCAGCTGGTCTCCCTGATCTGTTAAGTGTTGCAACCACTTCAGCCTGTGTACAGTCACGAGGTGTGAAACTGTGGCTCAAAATCTTCTCATGCAAAGACATCCATAGCCTTTCCTCATGAAATTACCCAAATCTGTCATTTTTCTGCCATATTACTCACCATGCCAGATGCATCTTTCTTCTATCTGATCTGAGCCAGCACCTTGCTGCTCACCAGGAAGTTCCCTAGGAGAGGTCCCCGTGAAGGAGTGTGTGGGGGATCATACTGGAAAGCGTATGGTTTTGTAAGGAAGGTTCCTATGGAGATCCCCTGTTAAATTTTCCTTCAGGTTCTCCCAGAACTGAAATGAACCTCAAACTATCTCTTACAGAAATCTCTTTCCTGAGATCTGAGCTTATTAAAATGTTGCCTGAGATACCAGTAACTAGCTCAGTCTTTGCTGCAGGGCCTTTTGCCTTGCCCCTGCTGAGGCTTTCAAACAGTATAATTTTCTTTTTTTAACTCGAGGCTCACTATCCCTCAGCTATTCTCTTCACTCTAAGCCTCTTCGGCAGCAAATCCAAGGGCTTTCTACCTGAAGTCTGCTAATAGCCGAGTTTTGTATTCTCATCAGGAAGGAGCAGTGTGATTAATTCTCCAGTGTCTCTTCTGTTCCTCTGAGCTCTGTTTCCTCACAGGGAATCTGTAATGGAGCAGAGTGGGAGCCAGAACTGAACACCCTTTTCCTTAAAATAGACACATCACCTGCTCCACCTTCCCATTATGGAATAAGCCATGATGAGAGCAAAATATGCAATGCTGTCTCATCAGTGACTTGCAGTCTGGCTTTTGTCATCTTGCAAAAAGCGGAGACAGTCTGTAATAAAGAAGACGTGATAGAAGAGGGATGTGGGTAAAATACTACAATTAAACAGGCAAAATCAGCTGCATAAGTATGCCTTCCAAGGCAGCCCTCCCTGAAAATATTTTGATTTACAGTGTATCAGAAAGGAAGCACAAATCAAAAGCTTTTAGTGGTGGATGTCTCTTAGTACAAAAGGGGGCATTCACATGCTGTGATGGGGAGTGTACGCACCACATCCATTAGCACTTGTAGATGGTATTTTACCCTGTAATGCCTTGATACACCTAAATACCATACCCTCATAGAAGGGAGCAAGAGGCTTAAGAGCTGCAAAGTTTTAATTTGCCTTGGAGAGCTTCCTATTTCTCTCTGTTGGCTCCAGAGGAAAGCTGAACCAAGATACCTCCTTGCCTCGATCAGGTGGCTGAAGTAAGTGAAACTGACTCAGGTCAGGAGGGTGCGGGGAAAGAGAAACCACCAGAGCATGGTCTTCTCCTGCAACTCATCACAGCCCCTGGTTTGTGCCAGGGGGTTCAGTCCTACATCTCCCACATTGGCTGTCAATGTGATTTGACTTGGAAACAGCCATCACTGGAAAAGGTTAGAGCCTCTCAGGGCCATTCAGTTCCTTCTTCAGGAAGAGCAAGTTTTTGTTCCTTCAAAGTTTGTTCGTTGGGTTTTCATGCCTAGATTTGTGATCCCCAAACTGAAAATCCATGTCACACAGAGAAGCTGACAGTGTTGTAATGGAAGTACACTATATGCCCTTAAGTAAAGGAGAATGGTCTATCTGCAAGAAACACTTCATTTTCTCCAGCTGGCAACAAAAGTTAAGAGGGTTGCCTTCTGATTCAGAACAGGTGATACACAAGCTCTAGGAATGCAAGTAGTATGGTTTGAGCTCAATATATGTGTATTGGGCTCTTTGGAATGTGTATATTTGTATCTCTTTTTGGTTAACTTCACAGAGAAAAAGTGTTGAGCCATCTTGGCATTTCCTGTGACAACACTTCCATCTGTGTGTACTTTGAACACTAAGGGGGGGTTGGACTAGATGACCTTTGAAGGTCCCTTCCAACCCTAACCATTCTATGACTCTATGATTCTATGAATCATTGTGCTTGGAAGATGATGGCAATATAGAGGCAGAAACTTGGGGCTCTTCTATAACATTAAACTGAAGTAAATGTAGTGAGTGAAGGCATTGATTAGTTCAGCAAAATCTTAGCAGTGACCAACACCACTGCTGTATAAAAACTGCTCCAGTTCCCAGTGGATTGTGGCAGGGCTAAGCACTGACAAAAGATGACAGAGGTCATGTGCTCTCTTTTGCAGCTTTTTTCTCCCCCAAATTGTGCAAATGCCTGAGGGTCAAAGGAACTTCTTTCACTTTTGATGTTACAGAGCTTGATGCTGTGAGTGCTTATGCACATTCTGATCCCTAACTTCATTACTATGTGTACTGGAGCAACGCACCAAATGTGAATTTTTTTCTAGGTCTGGAATTTCAGACAAATACTTCTGTGCATTTCTTCAGAGGCTGAGTCGTTCCAGAAAGATTAGTAGATCTGTATGTTAGATAAAGCCACAGTCTTCCTGAAGTTGGAGTAACACCACCAGTCAACACAAGTGTCTAGATTGTGATATGTGAAAGTAAAATATTTTTTTTTCTCCAGAATTCTGTTTTTGAAATTTCAGGACAGTCCAGTCATGAAGAATTATATAGACTACAAAGGCTCTTTGTTGTACATTAAATAAAAAGTCAGAGAAGTTCCTGGTGACTATCAAGACAAATATTTTCAAATATTCTCTACAGGTGCACTTATTATTAATTCACTTTGAACCATATGCATAAGAATGATTTTAAAATGATGTTCAAAAATGTGTTTATTGAGTTTTATACAAAAAAAACCCTACCATCAAGGAAATGACTCTATCACTTGGTTTAAAATAACATGTGGGGAGGGGTGCAGGGAGGAAAGAGGACTTAAACTACTTCCCAGAGAACAGCGCTGTAGCAATCACAGTGTAATAGATTATCCTTTTTTTATAATACAGCAAGTGATAAAAGAGCTTAATATATATCCTAAATGAATGTTGACTTGAATAGTTATATACTCAACTTCTTGTGCCAGAGATTTTATCTAGTCAGGCTGCTTTTATACAAAAGTGACTTGTTTGCTTTCTGTAGGACATTTCTCCTTTTATATGTGAAGTCTTACATGTCTGGAGGATTAAATGGCTGCAGAGTTTTTAGAAAGCAATGACTTCTAAAAACTCTAAAGTAGCTGGGTCACTAGAGGAAAAACATGTGTTACAAAGGGATTTGAGCAATGAAAATGAATAGATATAACTGGAAAGATAAGCAAGAAGGATGTTGTAGTTATTTTCCAGGTCCTTCTAATGAGGGACTACTCTGTAGGATTGGCCCCTGTGTTTTCCTTATTTATTGCTTGCATGTATATCAAGCTGAGCAAGTAAATCCAAATGTAGCATTGTTCTTCCTGTAGAATGTACATTTTGCAGAAACGAGTAGCTTTCTCCACTTCCTGGATTTGAGCAGTTATGCAAAAATGCTCATTTGGTTTTTTTCCCAAGATGAATAGGCCTATTTTAGTCAAGAAAACACAAGGAAAAGCTTGATAGTTCTAAAAAGCAGTAGATAAATAAAATACTAACTATATTACTTAAAAAATTGTATATATATACACAAGTGTTTACATATGTATGTATTTACACCTTTTAAGTTACACTCATCGCTTTAGGGGAAGGAGATCAGGGTAAAATGGGCTGCCTCATGATCTGAGTCCTGTGTTAATAGCTTGAAGGAAGCATATTATCATCTCAGTGGGAATGCCTATGCTGTTATGTTAGCTCCTTCGTGTTTCTGCAGCCTGTATGTTGCCTTCCATCCTGGCTCAGTGCTGGGGTGAGGTAACCGATCCTTCAGGCATGGATTGGGGAAGCGTTTGGTCTGAGATCAAACTCAGCCCTTGCAGGCAGCATGTGTGCAACTGGGGTCATGTGCTGTTCAAACTCAAGATCACTGTCAGGCTTTGTAAAGCAGAAAAGGAATAGAAAAAGCTATTAAATGCTGCACGTGTACCATTTGGAGGAGTAATGTTAGGGTTGGCTATTTTCATTTTTTACCTAGGAGTTCCCTTGAGCAAGCTCTGTTACCCCTGAGCAGGTAACGGGACCAGAATGAGGAGGAAATCTGCTCCTCTGAAACAGCTCTGTAACCAGAACTACTTTAGCCAACCAAAGTGCTTTAATCCTTTGTAAAATTACCAAAGGGATTGAACAAGACTATAAAAATTAAAAGCAATGTTGCTTAGCTGAGAATACAAACTAATCTAATATTTTTGGGTAAGACAGACAAATCCCAGTAATTTAGCTATCATATTGGATATGTAATCATTGGCATCAGGCTATAGCACAATTAGATTAGGACTTTTCTTCCTGCCTTTTCCAGAGTATTTGGTAATGAAGCTAAAGACAATTTGTCTGTAATTGCCTCCCCTTATAAGGAGGCCATACAAATAAACTATTTGGCTTTGTGATTTATTGGTTAGATGGGAAATGGATGAAGATAGCTGGATTTATACACATTCCCTTATTTCTTTTATCTTGGTTTATTTTATTAACACAAGCCTATTTGGAGCACCCTGGTTTTCCATTTGGCATTTCATAGCTGCAGTAAACCACTAACTGAGTAGCAGTTGGTCTGGGCAATGGGGCAGCAGCCATGTTTTACACCTATTTTGAGTATGTCCACCTCCCTTGTAAAGCACTGTGTCTCCCCAGTTTCTGGCCTCAGGAGAGGCTGAGGAGGAGGAAGCACAGCAAAACCCTTCCTTCCCACGAGCCTATGGTCCCAACGCACCGCGGCACTGCCATACCTGCTGCTGACTGGTTTGGAGGAGACAGCTGCTGCCTGACAGAAGACAGATCAAGCTCTGAAGAGCACAGAGGATCCTGCAGTGTACCAAAGAACCAGTACTGTCTTTTTCTCCCTCTCTTTATAACTGCATTAGAATTTGGGGAACTGAGCAGCACTAACAGTAAAGGCTTGGTAGAGCTTCCTTTAGGCTTAGCTTTAAATTTGATGGTTTTATCTCTTTGCAGCTACTGCCTTGTCACCATCTGCTGTGTTTGCACTCAGTTGTCAGCTGGGACTTGCGCACGTGCATGCTGCAATCCTCTTGCCTTCGCACAGCAGCTTGCATGCTAAGGGCTGGCAGTTTGCATGTTAAGGTAGATGGAAGAACATTGCAATTTACACAGCCCTTGAGCAGCATCCCCATGCACAGCATTGTGTTGTCTGAAATGTAACTGAAGTAAAATCATAATGTTGAACAGATAACTGTTCACTCAGACATTTAGCTATATGCTGCAAGCGTTATCTTCTTACTGTAAAGGTAATCTGTTTGAAGGTGAAATAGGACCTTAAGACACCTCAGCTGTAGTCAGTAAGATCTCAATAAACCCTGTTCCTGTTTGCTGGATGACCTTTGGCAAGCCTAGCTGACCTTTTTTTGAAGCTAATTTTTTCTATCTATAAAATAGACATAGTGAAGCCTACCCTTCTAGCTCTAAGGAAGGTAAAACATTTTATGTAAGAGCTTGATGCTGTTTTCTATTACACGCTATCACTTGGGAATATGCACTCAGTGGTAGAGCAGACTCCTCACCCCCAAAAGCATGGGGAGCCCAGGGCTGAAAGGGAGCTGGATGCTGCGGGGCTGAGGAGGTGGGGTGCAAGCCCAAGAAGAGTTTGCTGCATCCTCTGCTGAAAGAAAGGAGAAGGTTTTTACTGATTCTGAACTCTCCTTGGCCAACAGGAGATCTTGCCTCCTTCTCTTTCCTCTTCTGTCCTTTCTCTCTGCTCTGCCAGGCCCGCAGATGCTGTGGTAGCTTAAGATTAAAAAGGGAAAACAAGTTGTGTTTTGATGTGGTAGCAGTAAGTATTTTTACGTTTGAAGAGTGCCAGCAGGCAGTTAGGCTAGTCACTGGTGAGAAAGGGGATGGAGTGAGTGCTCTGTCCCCTTCTGAGCTGCGTGGGACAGCCAGTAACCTGGAAAAGGGCTGTCATTAGTGACGGGCACTGCAACACTCAGAAATGATCCCGGAACACTTTATTCCCTGTTATGCACATCTCCTCCTGTACTGGAGGATATAATTTGTCATCTCCACAATGAGGAATGGTGCCTTTAAATTCTACTATGATCTAAATATTTCTTGGTAACAGCGATGTTGACCCAAATTCTCATTTAAGGAGCCTAAAGAAAAATCACAATCCAAAAACATGTGGATCCAGAATGCGAGCTTGAACTTTTCTCCATTTATTACTCCATAGAAGCACTCACATTAAGATTTTACTAACAGAAGGAGGTAGAAATAAGAATTGTTTTACACAGGCTTTTGGCACTATGGGGTCCCTGACTTTCTCTTGCAGCAATTCAGAGCTTGCTTGCTCCCTGTCTTCAAGGCTTGCTTACTGATGACACATGCTGGTTAATTTAGTGGGCAGTTTGCTAATGTCAGGACATAAAGCTTCTGCCTACAAGTTTTTTTATGAATATTTCCATGCCTAATAGTCTCTACCAAACACACTGGGTGCAAAGTTTATAAGGCAGTAGCTGCAAACACGATGGTTTGACACAGCTATTACTTCAACATCCATATGTTTTCCCATAGATGTTTACCAATAGCTCAAGCAGAGACCTCAAAGAGCAGCAATTAAAATAATCCATCCTGTAATTCAAAGCTTCCTGCGTAAGGAAGTGGAGGAGCGTTATTGTCTCCGGATTTAAGCCTGCTGAAGACTTTCAGATTGTGAATTCAGGAACCTGAGGGAGGGCAGAAAATTTGAGTAAGCACATTACCACTTCCTCTGGAGGAGTTGGTTGCTGTTCCAGTGGTATTGTAACCACTAAATGTCACAGTGATCTCTCTGGACCAGCTCAGCACTGCTCCGCAAACTCATCTTTTTACTGTCACTGACTCAGCTTTATGAGTACCTGGTGTACCTTTTTTAAGTTCAGTGGGAAACTACTATATATTTAGGGTATCTTATAAATACCTCCCTGCCCTCTACACAGCTGACACAAAAAGAAGGTTTTAATTTCTCATTTTGGTAATGATTTACAGTTGTTGTTTCATTTGGCTTATGAAACACTATATATATATGCTTTAATGAATGTTTCATATGTATATATTTATATATAAACAGTGAAAAATTACTTCAGAAAGTCACTTGCAAACCCACCATATTTTATGCAAAAAACATGTCTTGCAGATATACCAAACAGTCCATGCTGCTATCACAATTAAGCAGAGCAATTCTCATTCTTTCCTCTCTCTTTCTACATATATATATCTCAGTAATGAGGATAGAGCTATGATTCTGCATGACAATTTTTGGACAGGAGAGCTATTTTTCAGTGCCTGATTTAGGGTGTATGAAGGGCTATTTATTCTGGAAAATGCTTTGCTATTTGTCCTTTCAGAAAAAAAAAGAAATAAGATGACACAAGGTTAGGAATTCTTTTTCTAATTTAAAGTTTTCTAATCGTGGCAATATAGTTGCCCAGTTCTTATGGTTTTGGTTTTTGGTTTGTTTTTTTTTTTTTCTTCATTATCATCAAATAATCCAGAATTTTTCTTTATCTCAGCATTTCAACTGGAAAATAAAAGGTGGATCAAAAGGCAACAAAGCAAGTGAAATTCTCCTCTGCTGGAACCAGCACTGTGACCTCAAATTTGCTACGTGAAATTAGGCAAGTCACTTGGCCTGTGCCTCATCTTCCCAATCTGTAAAAGGGGGCTATAACTGCTTTTCAGTGGGATGCTTTCACTGAAAACATCACATCTGAAAAGTGCTAAGCATGACTAATATCCAAGCACGTGATGTCTGACATGCAAAAATGCCATGTTGGTTAATCACTGGTGCCTTATGGATGTTCTTTGACATAAAGACAGCAGCTGGGTCTCTTCAAAACAATTCCAAAAAGTCTAATCACTAATGATTTACTTGCTATTCACTAGAGGTGTTTTACACGAGTAATTACACAGAGACTAGGAATTTGAACAGTGATGTGATCAAGATTCATCTGCATGATTGCAAACACTTTAAAATTATTTTTCAAATATTTATTTTTAATGAAAATCAAATTAAAAATTCTTAAAGCCTGGTATTTAACATCATACTAGTGGGAGTTAAAGGAAGTCTAGGAGCGTGGAATGCTTAATAGTAAAAAGGGGAAAAATTGGCTTGTCGTTTTATTGCTTGCTCTCACCCTCCCACTTAACAGGGGTAGAGGAGGTCATGGAAGATCCTGAAATAATCAGTCACTTTCTGCACTAAGGGCACTCCTGTGCCTCCCTGCCCATCATCCACGACTGGCTCCCACAAGTGCTAGTAGTAATTAAATGGAGCCATAAGGAGCCATAAGGGTGGTTAGTTCTCTTTTATTAAGAACTTCTCAGCTGTGTACACCTCTTTTCTCTTTAAAGAAGAAAGAGGCTCTCCCTACCAACCCTGGTGACATTTTCAGTCTCACCTCTCTTGCTCACATATTTTCTGTTCTTAGTATCCCTACCTATTTGTGTGGGTCAAGCAGGAAGGAAGATACGCAGTGAGCTGTGTGAAATTCTAGACTTACTAATATCTTCGATATAATTTATAATTCATGAAGAAACTGACATGCACTACAGTCAGAGTAGATGGTCGTTGCAGGTCTCTTCCAACTGAACGGTTCTGTTCTGTTCTATTCTATTGCAGCTGAATGGGAAAGTTGGGCTTGGTAATGCAATAACGCTGTTTAGGAAGGGATTTAAGCATAAGTACCTTACAGCATGTGAACAGCCTTGTAGATGGCAGTGAGTACATGTAATTCTTCCTTGGCCTTTAGTGGAGCTTGCTACTTCGTCACTTAAGAGTCTTTTAGTTAGATTGGTACTCCTTGTGATAAGATTAGAATATGTGATTGATGGGCTTTTTGGTGTTTTTTTTTTTTTTTTTAATTGCCAGCTGCTCCACATTTTCTTCTAAAACATTAACCTTCACTACATTTTTTCGTCTTTCACTTCGTACTCTTCCCCCACTGCCCGTGCCGTCTGTCTGAGCGAGGAACACCTCCTTTCAACCTGACTTCCGTTTCAACTCAGCAGGCACCGTAATCTTTTTCTTGGCTCCTGGTATCTCATCTAATCAGACACCATGCTTTTATGCTGGCTCCCTGCATCTGCACTAGGTATTTTGTTAGACTATCAGGCAGAACTAAAAGCTTCCAGCTTGCCTACATTCTTGTCTGCCAAATTGAAGAGAGGGGAGGAGAGAAGGGAGCGGGGGAGAGAGACAGAGTGAGAGCCCTTTAGTTGTGAGTCATCTCTAACTTCAGTCCTTTCCCTACTCCCGTGGAAGTGCTGCTTGGTATCTCCAGTGTGCGTGAAGATTCAACACTTTGCCCTCACAGAGAGTATTCCCAGACCTTTGATAATATCCTATTATTAAAAAGCACCTATATCTTAATGGTGAATTGCAGGCAGTTTAAAATAAACCAAAAAACTCTCCACTTCACAAGGCTGGGTAAGCTATTCATATACAACTCTTGCAGCTATACCGAAACAGTAGAGGAAAGACAACTTCATCTCTAATAAAACTTTCAATTTTAGTAAAGGAGTCTAGTGGTTTAGTAATACAGGGAAAAGATCACAAATTTGAACTGTATTTATGTTCCACTTTTCACTACTCTATATCTAGTTTCAGTTACTGCACACTGGAACAACAAAAAATTCTCTCACTACTCTGACAGTTTAAGATCTTCTAAGTTGCATGGAATAAGTTAAAATGGTGACAAAGGCACACTTGGCCAGGTTCACTGGTCAGCACGTGGCAGCAGTGAGTAACGCAACTGATGGCTACATAGATCAAGATGACAAAAGGTGATAGCATTATGCTCATGTAAAGTAGCATCTTGACTAGAATGTGAGTTCAGTTCCAAAAACAGCATAGAAGAAACACAGAAACAAAATGATGAATGTGAACAGAGCATAGTTGGGCGCAGATAGATCTGGTGGAGAGAAATAGGGGGTCTGTTGCATGTGTTGCTTCACAGTTGTTCCCCTCCTGTCTCCTTCCCCTTCACCGCCACTTCACAGGGAAGCGTGCATCTCCCCTTCTCACCGAGCTGCATCCGCTTTCTGTCCTTGCTCACACTGGAGGGAGTTAGATATTTATCAGGAAGAATTACAGTCCAGAGCAGCCATTGCATGACATCCTCAAAAGCCACAAGAGACCATTTTCTGTTGAGTGTTGACATCTCAAATTCTTTACCCCACAGCTGCCATTCCATATAGTTAAAATAAGCCACAGATCAGCTCATAACACACATGAAAAACTGCTGAAAATAGCTAACATGCTCTGTGGTGACATACATAACCCACTGATTTGTTTAAGACAGTACAGTGTGAAATCGTTGTTAAGAAGATAGAAAGCATTTTTTTATAGTTTAAGCCTGTCTGAGTCTTTCAGGGTTCATGGAGGAAGGCGTGCTCCAGTTTATATAATTCCCTGACCCTTTGCTACCTGCTTGTTCTGGTTGAAGTGAATAAGTCAAACTTTAATGTGATTATGCGGTCAGATAATAATTCATCCAATTAAATTGCTCTGCAAGGTGTGTAGTATCTGATAAACCACAGACACTACAGCAAAGAAAGAAACCCTTGTTTTCTCTTTCCCTTTTTTTTTGTTCTCTGTCAGTTGGCCTTTGTTTCCATTTTATGTCACGGGATTATGTTAAGCAGTTTACGCCCCTTGCTTATTTTTGCTGGGAAACCACCACTTAATCCTCATTCCTTTTCTTTGTGCGTGTTTGTCACTGCAGTAGACTTCTGCTCTTCCCTTCCATCTACTGCAGCATTTCAGGTTGATTCTTTCTCCAGTTTTGTTACTTGGTGCCAAGTGCTGTATCACTTTATTTTCTCAGCAACCTGGTAAAGCTGATTCCGGTCTGCTTACCCTTGCACAAACCTGAAGCATTTCAGGTACAGGCAGTGAACCTGTGCCAGGGCAGAACAATGCAGATACTGATGTGATGGGATGATAGAAATTATAAATCAACATAAAAGTGGCCTTTGCCATCACATGGCAGCTACAAACATGTAGACAGAATAACTTCACATGATAACTTCAACCCAGGTTGTATTTGCTGCAGATTCAGTGTGATCAGGAGCAAACTTTATATGGCATTTCCTTAATGCAAGATGTCCACCACTTTGTACAAGATAATAAATATTGTGCTTCATATTGATGGACAAAAAAAAAGTGTAATCTTTGGCCTAAAGACATGATGTTTGCCTATGTAAAAGTCACTGTTTTCTCCCACATGTTAATTTGTGTGAGCAGATTATAGCATAAATTATAATTAATGTATCTGAAGCTTGAAGAATTGCTATTTTCCCTAAAATTGAAATGATTTTTGGTGTAGTGGAAACATTATCTTAACATAGGCAGTACTAAAAAATTATGAGGGGACTTGTTTACAGCCTTCCTCCCAAGTGGTAACTCCTTAAAATCCAGAAATTGGTTGCTTTAATAATAAGCCATTTAAAAGACAAATGAAAACACTAATGTGCTTGAAGTCAATGACAGGACACTTTTAAAAAACATACCATGAAAGAAATCCATCATGCAATACTCCTGTATTTTTATTTAAATCATTAATAACAAGTCTGCAGAAGATATAACAAGTTATGGTAAATCATGAGAACAGGCTAATGGTACACAGTGGTGTGAGTTACTTAGATGTTTGCAGGCTGACAGCCAGAGGAGTACAACTGGGAGCACAGACTGTATCAGCAGACTGTATCCACAGATAGATACTGGGGTTTTTTTGTTTGTTTGTTTTGAGTCAGTAAGTGAAAACGATACCTTCATGGATAACCACCTCTCTGAGCTCCATGTTCAAGGCTTGTAATGAAATGCCAATGTTGTCTTGGGATGTATGGACAAGAGAGTATGAAGTAAAATGATATTGTCTCTGTTCTTAGTATTGTGTGTGTTAGGGGGGCAGCACAAAAGGATACTGGTGTTCAATCCAGATGTGGAATTAGGGTGAAAAAATAGAGGAAAAACTGATCTGCGCAGTGTTAGATTCAATGTTTGACATTGTTCAAATGAGATTTACATACATTTCTATCTTCAAATTCAACTCTAGGCAAAATTCTGTCATCTGTTATGCTAAGTATTAGACTAGGTAGACTTTTGTCCTAAATTCCTTCTTTTACTTTGAAATATTTATTTAGCCTTTTTACTGTTTTCTCCCTTTGTAACTACAGGGGATGCTGCTCTTCCTCCACAGTAATATTTCACACAGGAGTCTTCTCTGCTGCTACTCTCAAGCAGCCCTGTGGAAATCACTGAATCTCATTCAGGGCACAGGGGGTTAAGCATCGCCTTAGGTATGCCCACAGCACTTGCAGCTCTAAATAAATATATGGTTATAATCAAATCTTATGCTTCAGGGCTTTTATGACTGCCTGTAAAAATGGGTAAGAATATTTTGTTGTTGTTGAGGTTTTCCCTTCTGTTTCCTTAAGAACAATTGAGCATTTTTATTCCAGTGTTTTGCTTAGCTTGTCTCCTGCCTTCCTCTCCAAAACTGATGAGGAGGGTCATTTGTTAGGGATGAAAATGGTGCAAGAGCAAGCAAGGGTCAGGGTAGAAACAGGAAGCCTGTTTTGGAGGTGAATATACCAGTCAGCTTTCTTCATGCACTTAAGTCTAGCCAAAGACCAATTTTGAGGAAAAATATAGGTTTTGCACCTAGGAAGAACAGCTATTATGACGGTTTTTATTTTTCTGTCACTGGTGTGGATTAGTATCTTCCGGGCATGTCCTCAGTTGTGAGCTGAATTGTCTTCCCTGTCCTCTGCCTGTGGAGCTGAACTGTTTATTCCACCGAGGACAGAAGTAATCCTTTTGTCCTTTAGCCTAACAGTGTAGTTCAATGACACAGTTAATCAGGGATACCTGTTTTCATGCAGCTAAGCAGTTCATTGGTTTAACTGTACCTGAAAAGGTAACCTAAGTATTGAAAGAGGAGAGAAATGTAATAGCCTGTATTATTCAGGAAGTCAAAATAGATGATACAAAGGTCTCTCCTGTCTTTAAGCTTCATGATATAAAGAAACAGAAAATCATCCCTCAGTTTTTTTCATTTTCCAAATATACTTAATTTTGTCTTTAACTCTGAATTGGTCCATTTATTATTTCTTTTTCAATAGCACAGCTTGAAGCTATATGGCTGCTTCTTTCTTTTTCAGTCAATTCCTTTCACTAAGTGAATGTCCAGATTACTCTTTCATGCCTCATTTAACGTGACTTGCTGTACAAAGATATCAAGTGTTTCGTTAGCTAGTTTACTCATCCTGCTGCGCTGCAGGTTTTCTGAGGCTTTTCTCTGCGCTGGCTCTCTGTGTGTTTCCTTTTGTTTCGCTGCAGCGTCACGGATGCTGTCTCGACTGAACACAGTCCTTACAAATCAATTTGATCTCTCAATTTAGCATTTGTATGTTAAAAGTGACATGGTTTAAAAATGAACGCATGGAATAAAATTATAATTTCTTTCTAATACAAAGACATGGCAGCTAATGGATGAGTATGAGGATTACATGTCTTTACCAGAGAGCCCATCACATGTAGGTGTGTGACAGTAAGCGTGTGAGGTGCCAGCAGGGAAGCCAGGCTGCCACCAGTGCAGAACAGTGAACTGTGCAACCCGCTTGGGACTCTGGTTCAGAGTGAACTCAGTGGTCCTCGGGTTATGCCTCTCCCTTGACTTGTTTAATGTATACACTTAACTTCTAGGTGCTTAAAGCTAAAGATGTGCTTCATTTTGGTTGATTAGGTGTGACACGGGGGCGTGAGGTCACACTTTTCCTCCGTACCAAGGCTCGGCCCAGTGCAAATGCTTCAGGATCATCACTTTGAAGCCTCCTTTTGATGCAGGCTGATGCAACTTATGACACCTTTCCCTTGAGGTTATTTTGCTTAAGAACCGCTTCCTTTCAGAATTACTTCAAGTCTCTCTTTCCTTCACTGTACAGCTGAAGAAAGTCCCATGGAGACAGGTACACTGTTTACTCAGAGACAGGGAAGCATCTACTGGAGTGAGCTCTGAGCAAGCCAGGTTGGGACATTGGCATCACACCCTGCACAGGTATCTCCATCATGGGTCTTTCTGGAAGGCTGGTCTGCTCATTTACTCTCTCCATGATTTAACATAGTGGTGTATAGACTATTCCTGCACCCTTTCCCCGACTTTTCAGTTTCTGATATTTCAACACTTAGTAGGAAGGTCTCCTCTTGTCTGGAGATCTTACATCCAGGGAAAGTCATATTACATCAGCTGTAGGTTGGTCTTAATCTAGTTTTGAAAACTATTCTAGATTTATAAATCCTGCCATTTCATGCAGTTTAAGAAAAAAAACAAGCTGGTGTTTGGTTTAAGTGTTGGGAGTAGTCATATTTCAACATGCAAAATGATCACTAGTCTATCAACCAGTCAGGTACAGCAGAGTATAAAAGATATTTTTTTCCTTAAGTCAAATTACCTTCCACAGTGATGGAAAACCTCTTATACTTTAGAGATGTCCAGGTACTTAATTTCCAGTTACTTAACTCCCTCTCTAGCATGTTTTTTTACTAAAAATGTTTTAACATTAATTGAAAGTTAGCTGCTGTTGCATGTGTGGGTGGAGAATGAACTCTTAGCTCAACAGGAAAAAAACATAAACCAGATGTAAATCAGAGGAATTTTTTTATTTTTAGTAAACTTGTGTGTGTGTGTGTGTGTGTGTGTGTGTCAAGATGGGGAATATATGCCATATATTTGCAGTTATTTAAACTTATTTTAAATTGTACAGATTGAAGCAAGGAGTGTTTGTATCTTTGTCTTTGGTAAATTTAGGATACTTATTCCAGATGACAGCTACAGAAAAAAAAAACCCTCCAAATCTAAGGCTTCTAGCAGCCTATTCCAAAAATGTGAGGATTAATATTCAATTGTTTAATTAAAACTCAACTTTCCTTTTAATAGTAAAAGAAAACACTCAGTAAAAGTAACAATTTAGTGCTTGGAGAAGGTGATAATTTAATCTCAGAAATTTCCTTGTTGCTTATCTTTATTACTTGAATACAATAAACATTGTGTTTGCTTCAATAAAAAATCCTATCTAAAATAATTAATAACCCAGTTTTCCTTTATTTGGCAAGTAATATGCTCTATTTAGTTGGTTTCTAAGGTTATAATCCTTTCGAATTATTGGGTTTTAAGTGGCTGCTTATTGAGTTTCTTCCTCTGACATCCTGCTGATTCTCAGGCCTTCCTGTCCCTGAGATCTGGGTACAATGGGTCTTCCACAGGTACAAATGAATCCCTCTGTGAAGAAAATGAGATTCTGATGGCCTTCAGTGTCTTCATGGCCCTGTGCATTGCAGTGAGGAGGGGAAAACTTGTTGTTTCCTGTCCAAACTCCATAAATTCATGAAGGGAATATAATGGGGTTCAAGGCGATATTAGTGTTTCCATTTAGTGGCTACCCTGTATGGAGAAGACTAAAGGGGATCTCCATCATTGTGGCTTCAGCATATCCAAGCTTGGCAAAGAAAGATGTAAGGTTTCCAGTAAAGCCAAGATGCATTGAGCAATCCCTGAGGTTCCCTGGTGTTACATGAAACTTTGGGATATCTACAATGGATTTGAAGTACAGCTTCAAATCTATTTCCTCATAGAAATTCCACAATATTTTTTCTGCTGTTAAGGAAATACGTTGCCCTTGTAGAACAGGTTAGTCCAAGGAATAGGATTATGAGGCCTCTGCTTCAATTTGTGGGAGCTCATTATCTCTCATAATCTTTCCCTGAGGCTGCTGAAAGGCAAGGATCAAGATGCTAGCAAAAATGCAGGATGTACCTAAGAAACTTTCCATTCAGTTCAGAAGTAAACAGGGATGTAGTCATCATCACAGGACACAGGGGTGACATGAAGCCTTCAAGTTGTGAAACTGTATGCTTCCTTCAGAACAGCTTCTTAAAAATCTAATTCCAGCCTAGATGGAAAATAAAGGTAAGTTTTACTTGAGCTTGTCACGGTTGCAAATATGTAATTGCTTTCCCACTTGCTTTTGGAGACCTCATGTTTCATATACTCTCTGTAGTTTTTGTTGGGAGGTATTGATACAACACTACAACACTGTTATTCCCAGTTCTGAACATATTGCATATCTGGTCTGGCACCTTGGAGGAAACTCATAGCTTTCTGCTAAGATGATCTCAGGAAATGTAAGCAGGAGGTTTCTGCAAACATTGATTGCGTGGCTGTTCTCTGCAAACTGCACTCCCTCCTGATGTGAGCTACACAGGGAGTCTTGTCTCAGGATGTCAAGCTGCATACTTGTGCTCTGCCCTGGAACACCGGGATAAAGGCCCTGGGCTGTTGTCAGCAGAACTAGCTCCAGGACCAGGAGAGGGAGAAGCAGTAGCTCTTTCTGTCTGCTGCAGCTAAGGCCTCCTCTGAGTTAAGCGGATGTGCGCTGCCCTCAGTTGGCACTGCCTTAGGAACTTTTGTGAGCCTCTCCGTTTTTCCACATAATTATGTTCAGAGGAATGGTTCATGAAGAAAAGATGCCTATCAGAAAGAACGAAGGGTAGATGTACAGTCACGGGGAGAAGGCAAGATGAAATGCTGATCCTTGTCTTTATAGCACTTTTGACAGTTCTCTGACTTACTCTGATATAGAATCGGTGTAATTGCAGTACCCTTAGGGGACTCGCAGTTTGTTCAGATGCGGAAAAGGGAATTTGCTCTCTATATGCATAGTCAAAGAGGCTACTCTGACTCTGAGACTGTTTTAACATCAGATAGGGTGTCATCTCTGTTTTGTTTAAGTTTCCTTATGACTGCTTCTTCCTCCTACCATCACTTCTGGATTAAGGCTGAGCCTGTTATTCTGCATCCCTTGTTTCTCCCCTTCCACCCTGGTCTCCAAAGGGTCACCTTCAGGATGGCAGAAGAAATATGTGTTCAAGAGCTACACCAGGAAGGCATTTTTGTTGGAAATTCTTGACTTGTCAAGGCTATGACAATACTGTAGAGTCATATCTCTATGATGAATATTCCAATATCAAAAGCTTTTGAAATTGTTGAGAGAGCCTATTTTGAAAGTTTTAAAACAGAAAGATTGGCTTGGTTGGTTCTTTTAATTGAGTTTTTGTTTTGAAATTTTGATCATCACTAAAAGGTGAAGAAAAAAGCAAATGTCAAAACTGAAAGTAAACAGCTTGTTGTTATTGAAAAAAAAATGTGAATTGACCTGATTCAAGTTGTTTTCAGAGGAACAACCTGCAAAACAGTAATGAAATTTCAATTTTGTGTTTCATTTTGGATCAGATATTACTCCAAAAACTTAAAAACTCTCCCATAACAGGAAAACTCCTTCCCAAAGGTCTACCACACCCACTCTTCCAGGAGTCTTCTGGAGCCAAGGACTGCAGCAGACATCTGTGAAAAGTTCAGTGAAGGTTGGAGCACGAACTGTGTTTTAAACACTGATAGCGCAACAGCACTCCATCCCACCTAGTGCAAATGATGGATTACCCATTCTTAGTCTGACGTGGAGCTTGGATTTGCATGAAAGAAGTCCAAAATTGAAGTAATTAAAAAAGGATGTGGTGCTAACACTAGGCTTTGAGTAGGGTAACTGCTGGTCCTTCATGTAAAAAAAAAAAATCTTTCCCTTCCTTTGCATGGACTCGATTTGCCAAGCGGAATTATTCAACCATGGCATAGAGGAACTGTACCCTTTTATGAGTTGCTCTTTGCTACCTTGGTGTTTTCTGTTTTCTGTGTTCCTTGGCCTTCCTGAGGCCCCCATGAGTGGCTTACCGTATGTGTTTTTGCAATCATTTTCTGCACTGCTTATCTGATTGGGTTCATTTTGAGCTATTTGTAGACAGTACAAAAAGAGAGCAGATTAAAATCAATGCAGACATTGTGTTCCCACACATGCCCTGTATTCCTAGGTATTAGAAATGGGAATGAGTCATCCAGCAATACAGTTAAGTACTGACAAATGCTTGTCTAAAGCTCTGATAAGTAAGATCTCTTTGACTTATTGCATATTTTCTGTCTCCACATACTGCTGGTATAAATCTAAGACAAAAATCTACTCTCTACCTCCCCAAGGACAGAACTTGCAGTCTTTGTTCAGGTATATTTTCCAATGAAATGCGTGGGAGTTCTGGGGACTAGAGCACTGAGAATAAATTTATGACACAGGACAGAGAAAAATAAAATAATCCTTCCTTACGGACAGAACTTGTCTGCATCAGTGCAAATGCACATGTGTCTCCTCAACCAGAGAACAATGATATTTTTAAAGCTTTGTTTGGTAATGTTGCTTCTCTCCAATTCAAGGGACGTCTCACTTTCTAAATCATGCTGAGCACACCAGGTTTTAGCTGTTAAAAAGTTGTCAATGAAACTAATAAAAAGTAGCAACTGTGATAGAAAGGATAATAAAATATCACCTGAAGACAACTCAATGTTTTATCTGTAGTGTTTATTTTAAGCATATTCCTTGAGAATTAGGTTTAGCTGCAGGGATGTAGTTAAAGTCTTTTTACAACAGGGGAAGGACAATTTACTAGATATACTATTTATGTGAAGACTAGTACAGGAGTTTATTCTTAAGGCTGTGCTTAAATGACAAAAAGGCACACAGAGTGATTATTTCAGAAGAACAGAAGATCCCACGGAATAACCCCCCCCCCCAATCATTTATTTAGTATAAACACATCTACTCCAGTCAAAGGCAAAAATCAGTTGCTAATACTTGGAGGAGAATGGAGCTAGGTTTTCATAGGAGTCTCTTAGAGTCCCTCTCAATGACTGAAAAGAAAAAGAGCACATCAGTCCTGCTTCTCTAATGTGGGCTCAAAGACCTCTAAATTTACCTTCTAACTGGAAATTGTTTAATTTCCAACATACGTAACTTTTCACCCATGTTCTTAACAGTTGCAAGTGCCTGACAATTTTTTTTTTTCTTTTCTCTCTCTCTTTTAAAAAAATACGTGTACAAGAGACATTGGGATTTGTTTAAGTTGTTCTGAGCTGGACACTAAAAAAGCACAGGCAGCAAATGTTTAAACATACTCTCCCAAGTCTGCCACATGCTTCACTGTCATAACCATCTTGTTCCAACTCCAGGATGCTCAGGAGCAGGAGCAGCAAATTGAGCAATGGCTCTAATCACAGTATGAGGGAATTAGACTGAAACTTTATTTTTGGTGTTTGCAACACAAGATTTGAATGCCAGCAGTCAAAGATAAAAAAATAAAGCCTCATCCTCTCCTTACTGCATTCCCAGCTTGTGTGAGTATCCCTTCTGCCACAGCTCTCCTTAAGCACTTCCCACCTTTGTTTCATGACCTGCCCACTTCTTTTCTCTCAAGGGCAGCCCTGGGCTATGGCATCCTGTGTACCTACTGTCCTTAGTGCAAGGCATATTTCTTTGACTTCTCTAACAAACAAATAGCACATGCATTTAGATTTTATTAAAAATAAATTCCGAAAGAAAACACTCTGCTGAACACACTTCGTCCCCTGAGGAGAGAAGCAGAGAGCACAAACATTTGACAGATGTTAGTCACGTTAGCCTTACTGGAAGGCACTGAGATGCTGCGGTGATGGGAGCAACATTACAAACAGCATACACAAGAACAGAGTAAAGATTTGGTGGGATATTCAGTTTACTACACTTTGGTACTTTCTCATCTTCCAGCTCTTGAAGAAATTTACAGAAAGTTATAGAGAGAATAAAGCATAACCATAAACTGTTTTTTGTGCCTAAACATGCTGCAAACTGAGCTATGTTCTTGTTTTAGTCCCTGTTTATTTTGTATATAAAGATTTGATTAGGGGTTGTTTCACAAACTCCCTGTCTGTGTAGCATACCATCCCCTGTATGTAATGTCCTTTGCTTCCCAACCATTCATATTCAGAATTAAAAAATAGAAATGGTCAAGTGGAATTGACTCCTGTGTACTAAAATAGTGTAAGTTGTAAGTTCAGTCTCAGGAAATCTGGTCTTTTGGAACGAATACCCAGTAGATGCCGGTATGACTTAAAGCCTTTATTTGTCTGTCCAAACAAAACTCTTTGCAAAGGGTCAGACCCTTTCATATTCAGCTGCAGCTTAAGTTTTCCTTTTTGCATTCTACATTTATTTTATTTTTCTGTACCCATGTCAACTTTGTGAAATCTAGACATTTTGGCAAGATTTGATGCATGCATCTTCCCTCTGAATAAGCAGTGTAAAAGATTTCTAGCCCAAGAAAAAAAATTCTACTGGGTCAAGAGGAAAAAAGAAAATAGTTGGACATTATATTGGGTTAGAAAAAGATAACTAATGGGTTAACTATTTATATACAGTGAAGCAGATCCATAAATTAGAAGCATGACAGGAAAGAATAATCTGGAACACAGTCAGAGAATGTGTTTGACACTGGATCTGTCATATTTTTATAGAGCATATACTTTAACTTGTATAACCTAAGGTGATACTGACATTATCCAAGCCTTTTGCCCACCTCGGTTAAACTCAACCAATCCACCTTTAAGGGCATCCAGTTTTTCCAGATGTAGAATGAAAATCTTGCATTTTTTGTATTCTATGAGAACTTCAGTATGCAAGTACTTAGAGCTTTACTCAACAGAGCCGTATTACAAAACTGAAACTCTTCCATTACTTCATGTGCTAAGGTATGTTCCATCTTAAATGAAGTAAAAAAGAAATGCCTTGACTTGATGAGGCTGAGACTTCAAACGTGCAGCATGCATAAGGAAAGACAGCAAACAGGAACACTGTAAAGGTGCTAGAGAAAGCCTCTGAAATTCTGTTCTTTATCTGAGAGTATTTTAAACATGCTCACTCAATGTCATTCTGATACAAGTTGTCAGGCAGAGTACACTATATATATATATATATATTAGAAATCACAATCCATCAAATATATATATATGTGTTAGAAATCACAATCCATCAAAAATACCTGGTTATCACAATGATTCTCCAACTACGGTTCTTGAGAACTCTTACTAGAGATTAAAACCAAGGGGGAAAAAATCCTTGTTTCTTCTTTCCCAGAGTTTACGTAACCCAAACTAACTCCTCAGCTTGTTTTCCAAGCTAAATCTTACTCCACATGCTAGGTTGTTCCTGCAATTTGGAAAGACAGTATGTAACAGCGTATCTTGTTGACATCTGTTGCAACAGTAGTTCTGTCAGAATGCTGTAATGAATTCAAGGAAAACTTGTGCTGATTGCAAGCTATCTTGTGATTGCAGACATATTGCTTCTCTAGATTTTGTTGCTTACCTTATGATTTAATAGAGATTTTAAAGCAAGGCTACTTGTTAATGCCCATCATCAGCTCTGCTTCCTGAGAAGCTTGCTGCCTCCAGGGCGTCTTTCACATTTCTTTTGTTCAAATGAAATACTTTGCAGATCACCAAAATAATGAGTGAATAGTCACTGCACTTAGTGCTGTGCCAGGAGAGCCAACCTAAGATTGTCAGCTGAGTTGCTATCTTTACTGTCAGACTTTTTGTCTTACCAGAATTACCTTAGAGCTGATCTATCAAACCACTCCTCTGCTTTATGCTGAGATACCCAAAGAGAGCTGTTAATAAGTGTTTTTGAGAACTGCCAAGAGAATCTTAGCCATTAAGTGCAGCTTTTCTAAAAAGGACGACTGTCTGACCTTGTTGACCTTAGCTTCCCACTTTTTACAACTTGTTAGCATCACTTACCACTCAGATTAGTGTTAGATTATATCTTCCTTCTCTGAAGGACCCTGCATATTTTGAAAGACTCTAAAATCAGTAAATGCTAACTGTTGCTTTTAATTTACTGTTTTTCCTTCCTTCCCCGTCTGCCTGCTGAATCCCTCACTGATGCTATTAATCTGTCCTTGTCTTTCACTGAAACTTCTAATACACTCCTAAACTGTATGTGGGGTTTCACTCTGGTCACTGCAGTGACGAAGGTGGTAGTCTCAGCTGGCCAGGTAAATGTTCTGATCTCTGTGCTCATTCAGGCAGACAAGCTGCTTCCCTGCTGCAAATATCATTTATTGTTAGAATATGTTTTCCACCTTAAGTTTTCCACCAGCTTTACGGGCTTTGGATCCAGCCCACATAGAAATGCAGCCCACATAGAAGTCAAATTATTGCAACCTAAGAACAAACAAAGATCTTCACCCAAACTCTTTCCTATGGAACAGAGTATTCAGAGTGGGAGTCATGAAGAAGTATCAAGTTTGCAATTATTTCATTCTTCCTATATTATTTAATACAAACTTCCCTGCTTCTAGCCTGAGTGAAGAAATCCTGTTCATGAACTAAGGTGTTCTGTTGCTGAAAGCTTGAGCATCTCAGCTGGGCTTTTACCACTTAAAAACCGCCTTGTAAAGCACAAGAATTACAGCATTAGAGATGAGGAGAGGTTCAGATATTTTACCTGTTCCAGATTTTAGGAATGTTCTAAATTGAAAGTAAACTTTTGGGCTATGTCTCATCATACAGTTTGCAATTAAGCTATCATCACCTATTAGCTTTGTGTGGAAAGGCTTGGCTGCAACATTTGTGTAGCATGGGAGAACATGATGGCTCCTTTTTGTATTTCCAGAAATACACATCATATCTGTGGGTTTTTTTCTAATTATAGAACAAAGAGGGGGTTCATTTTTGTTCATACTGTCTCTTTGTTTGATATGACAATGTACCAATTACCAGCAAAGCACTATAGGTTTAAAGTTACTCTTTCTAATACAGCCCAGCTTCCTCGTATGAATGTTACCTGTTTTTCCAAAATTAAGAGGGTGGAATCACAAGTCCCTGTCTTGTCAGCCCTTAGCTGCCATATGGCAGCTCCAACAGCTGTTGGCAGCCCAGCAGTATTATGTTGCATGCAAAAGAGGAATGTGGTGATACTATAGTCCAGATCTTCAGCTGGTATAAATCTCCATAGCTGCCTCAACTCAAAACAGATCTCTGTTTTATACATTCTGAGGACACATAAGCGCTGCAAAATGAACTGTGGTGCGAAAATCACTGAAAAGGGGAAAGTCTGTGTTCATAAATGCACATGACATAGTACAATTCATTCATGGAATGATCTGCTGAACTTCGTGATCAGGATAGTCCTGGTCTTTTTAAAGCCAGGTAAATCAATAAGCTTTTCTCAGCTGTAGGATATTGTGAATGTGACTCTCAAGCTTCAATGCTGAATATGTTCTCAGTCATCTGTTTTGGTATTACAGTTCCAAACATATTCTGGTGCAAGGTTATCATGTGCAGAGTTTAGGTCTTGGTTTTCTCAGTACACACTGGGGTAGATGTGCACACTTGTCAGTCTATGGCTTAAGATTTCTGCTGTTATATTTCCTATAATTGAAATGTGCTTCTTCATTTGAAACAGTTTTCTTTTTCAAGGGCCTATTCATTGTATTCTGGGTTCTTCACTGCAGCCCTTGTATGCAAGACTGTTTTGGCATCCCCTGTGCCCTTGGTGATTTCCAGGCTGCCACAACTGGAGGTGTAAGGGGTAACCACAACCACCATTGAGAACCTTCTTACCTTTGATGGTGTAGCTTGGAACAAGTAGGGTCCATGTTTTCACACCACCATATTTTTCTTATCTGCTGAAATCTAGTTCTAGTGCTAATCATATTTTCTGGGTAGCTATCATAGTTAGTTTCTGCTTGTTAAGAAGAGGGCATTCTGGTTTCTCAGTTTTTGACCAGAGCACATTCCATATCACCTGCCCATCATGTGCTTTTTAACCTTTTATTTATAAATACAGTTATTACCCTTCTTCATTCTACCCTTCTTTGGAGTTGAGGTTTACCTCATTCCAGTAGCCCTTGATTCTACTCAGGCTTCTGTTTTGATTCTCCCATTGGCCTTTGCAATAGACACTCAAGACACTTCACAATTTTGACTTCTCAAATGAAATACTGACCCCAGATCCATGTTTATTTCACATGACACTTTGAAAATTAAGTGAATAGAAGGCCTCCTGAGGGTAGACAATTGATCTAACTTGAGGACACATCTCTCCAGAGGAAGAATCCAACTACGCATAAGACCTGTATGAAAATAAGTGTTGTTAAGTGTTGTTACTGAGAAATAAGTTCTACACTTCTCTGTTTAATTTTTAACTATTATGATTTCTGCTCTAAAGACAAGAGTTTGGTTGCACATCCTGCCTTCAGCAGCTCCCAGTACTTGGGATTACTGGAACAAGGGTTTTTCACTGGGTTTGGATAGGGGACCCTCCATACCCAGAGATGTGTAAGTCCAAAAGAAATTGAGAGCATAACCCTCACATAACAATGGATAACGTTGTTCAAGATAATCTGATTTACTTTTTGTGACATTTGTGCCTGTAAAGAACAGAATCCACATAGATGGCACATGACAAAGAACCACAGCTACTACATGCTCATCTCCACATCTGCTTTTGGCACCTACCAGTCAGTTACAGGGGGTTGTTGAGAGGTTCCCATGGCTGCTCTAGAAGTGATCAAGGTGCTTGATACCACTTGTGTTTTATTACTGTGTCAGGTGGGATATATTTTTGTAGACAAATCATCAGCTAAGAGGAAACAGTTGTGCTCTGTGCTTATATATTTCTTGATGTTTTGCTGGCTCTTGCTTAAAGCTGTCATACTGACATCATTGCAGTGAGCCATGGGTTCCTACAGCAGCTGCCAATTAGAAACAGAATGAATATATCATTCTTCAAGTGGAGGAAGTTAACAACTGGTCTTTATTATTGTGTAATTAAGTTAAGGACCTGATCTTGTTCTTCAAAACCTTCAAAGTCCTCGGCTCAAACTGTTTCTGGGACTGTCTTTCCTTCTTTAGCCAGTGACCACTAACATCACTGTCTTCTCAAGGAAGCACAAAAGAAGCTTGCTTGCTTACTTAATTTGTTTTTCATAGCATGAATTATTCAGCAGAGAGGCAAGGCACAAAAAATAGGAAACAAACCTGACATATACAAGACACTTAAAAAGCCAGTAGCTAGCAACAATTTATCAGGGACAGATACAAGTCAAAATTGAAGAAAATTTATATATAAGTCACTCTGAGAGGGTATCTACTGCTAAGTTTTATATTCATGCTGTTTGTACCTTACCTGGGTCTTTCCATATGATGCACAGTGAGAGAAGCTGTGCCCTCCCTCCCGTTTGTAGACCCTCATTGGGACTGTGTTGGTGCTCTGTTTACATCTTCCCCTGCTAAACCACTACTCCTTCATGGCACTTGCACGCAAAATAATCTTCTCTATTTTTAGGTTCTCCAACTCACATCCTATGAAGAGCAGCGGCACATTGGGCATGTTTGGTTTAATTTATTTATTTCTCATCACTTATTAATGGTGTGTAACACATGTATACATCATTCAGATGCCTGGATTTATTCTTCATATTTTTAAAATTATGTAATGAAGTCTCAGCAGGTTCGGGATGCTTCTGTTTATGCTTTTTTTTTGGTGCTGACTTGCTTTTGC
Source organism: Tetrax tetrax (assembly GCA_009806455.1). Lineage (NCBI taxonomy): Eukaryota > Metazoa > Chordata > Aves > Otidiformes > Otididae > Tetrax > Tetrax tetrax. The sequence goes on from WHYT01017532.1 coordinate 194,076, forward strand.
TGCCTTTAAAAGTCAGCAGGAATTCTGTCATTGACTAGTGGAAATGAGAGTGTTTCCCAAGTGAAATTTTCACCCTGTATTTTCACTCCACCCTCAAATTTTCTATTCTGACAAGTATTTAAATATGGCATTAGATCTCACCACTGTCTGAAATACCCATGGGAGAGTACGCGTTCTTTTTAATTACATTTTGAATTAAACTTCTGGAAAAATCCTGAAAATATCAGAAGATATTTTCTTAATGTTAAAGATCTTAGATGAATTCAGCAAACTGAGGCTGCACTGGCTTTTCTACCTCAATCTCAGTGACCCAATTACTGCTTCCCTCTTTAAAATAATGACCCAAATTTCTGTTCCATTATGTCGTTACAAGATCAAACCTCAGTTTAAGATTTTCAGCTTTAGGCAGCCAAAATCCAATATGTTTACCCAATATGTTGCTAAAAAATTGAACAAAAAGCATCTGGATTTCCAGTTACTGAGCAATTAAAATTTTCACTCACTTTAGCAACAACTGTGGCTACTCGACACTTCCAAAAACCAGGCCAGCCTGCTGAGGTTCTTTTTATATAGCGATGTAGCGACCCGATTTTCAAAACTGTTGAGTACAAAGAAGTCTTAGTAAACCAAGGGCATCTTTAGGTACTTCATTAATTTTTATATTAAGCCAGTACTTGCATGAAATCTGCAAGAGTTTGCTGAAGTCTCCAGAAGCATTCAGAGACGTAACAGAATATTAACTTGGTCTCTTGGGTTCATTCTGTGACACTGGACATGATTTACACATGTAGATCCCAGAGTGATACTGTTAGGGTTTAACCACATCCTGAGCTTTCCTTCTAATTATTTTTCTCAATGAATGTTACAATATGCAGTAACATTTTGGTACTGAGAGCAATGACACATCCTGTACCAGAACAGATATGATCACTGATAATAGAACAGAGAGGCCTTTGTTCATCTGTTTGAAAAACAACCAGCTACATTTTTAATCTCTTTCTTTGAAAACTATTTTGCGCTCCATCTACAGTGTATAAAGGAATAGATTTAGGTTTTAAGAAATAAATCTACATTTTTGACATGTTGCTCCAAAATCTGGACAGGTAAGATAAGTCTCTTTCCTTAGCCCTTCTGCATATATGTGGGTCAGGTCAAATGCCCATATACCATCCTGTGAAATTGTTCTGCCAACAGAATGAAGAGTTAGTGAATGTGGTGGTTAATGTCTACCTCCCCCCTCATCTCTGAAATTGAAGGATGTACCTTGCCCACCCCCAAATTATATTTCTAGTCATCTTGTACTGAAAAATTCAGCACTGGAAATTTTCACCACTCTTTCCCCTTGCAAAGCCTATACATGCTTTTATGTATCCAAAAATAATTTATGTCAACTGCCTTGGGTGCAAAGATTTATTTTTTTTTAAACTAACTTGTCCTCTTTTCTTCACATTTTTTTTCCTTTTAGAAAAAATAAAAAGACTCCTTTGGGACTGGACTGTTTGCCCCAAATCAAGGAAAATTAGTACTTTTTTCTCACAGTATTTTATTACTCTGGCCTCTGAACCTCAATTAATATTGTCATTTTGCCTGAAATACACAGAGCTCACAATCACAATTCTACTTTCCTTACTTTATTTTATGAAATTTTGTTTTTATTGTACCGGTCTTTGGTCTCCTATAGACCTGTTCTGTGGTAATCACAGTGATTTTGACAAAAACATTTGCTAAAATCTTTAAAACCACAAGAAAACACTGGGGAAGGGGGGGAATGTCTTTGACACATTCTGTGTATACAAAAGCAGCATTTTGAGATTTATTTTTAAAATTTAATCCAGTAATTAATTTAATGTAGTGGCTTTAGCTGGTTATATTAGCCATTTCAAGATTGTTCCTACAAGATTAAGACCATTAATTCTCCGTTATTTCCCCTGCTCAGGTAGTATACAAGTCACATTTTACATCTGTGCTATTCAGAAAGATTTTCTGTCTCCTGTAAAATGCTGCATTTTGATCTGTCTCAATATTGCTCTGGGCACTTTACCGAGCTGTAAGTACATGGCTGTGCCTGTGTGTATTAGGAATTCTTTTTTCAAACTACTGTTTTACACTAGATTTGTGTCTACAAATTAGCAGAATAAGAACCTAACAATATTGCAAAATTTAAAGTCTTGTCATCAGCTTTGCTGAGATATCAGTTGGGCCCTTGCCTAGGAGATAAAAATAAGAGAACAGGCGAATTGAGAATTCATGGAAAATGTGCAGTAGCTGTATCATAATTTTTATGTGAGACTCATTGAATCTTTTAAGCTCTGGTCTACTTGCCACCTAGTTGACTGAGAGCCCACCTCTCATCTGCTGGGAGTGGGAGTAAGTCAGCGCTGGATTGGTTTGAGTGAATGGAGTTATACTGGGCGAGGTGATGCTGGGATGACACTAAGGTCGCCTGGAGCTCGCAAGATGTTACAGCAGAAGTACCCCAAAGGGGCTGCACTGAGAGATATCTTCTTCCATGTGGGTAGGAGAAAGAGAGATGGTTTTTTATAAGTTAAGGGGCTGTGTGACAAAGGAGACAGGAACTATTGAAGGGGTGCCAGCTGCTATGGGCAGAGAGGTGACATGTTTTGTAGGAGAAGACAATGAGCTAGAGAGCAGGATCCCAAACTTTTTGCAAGGCTCTGATCAAATGTCAGATATTTGGAAGTGAGCCTATACTTGTTTTATTGTTTTACCTAGATTTAAATGTAGACTCAGATTTTGCCCTCTCAGGTGAGTACTCAGACTCCTGGGCTGCTGCTTTGCTGCTTCTTGCTTTCTCCTTCTGGTCCCATGAATTCTGCATTTCTGGCTGCACAGGCAGGACAGAAAGCCTTCAAAAACAGGGAAAAAGGCAACTCACAAACTCGATATGAGTTTACATGCTGGACACTGACCTTCAGTTTCTAGTTTGGGAAACAGTTGGTCCCACACATCTTTGCTGCGTTCTGGTGCAGCAAATTTTTGGTGCCCAGAGTCAGGATACGGAGGGTCCCAGCTACATGACACATATTTAAGGCTGTCCTACATAGATCTGTTTTTAGCAGTGGGGGAGGGACCATCCTTATCTTCCTCTCTGCTTCCTCGTCCCTTGTTTTGTAGCCCAGTAGGTATGATTTTTTGCCACTGCAAGTAAAAAGTCGAGGGCTTTCTGTTGACCTAACAGTGCAGGGATTAAAAACGTGCCTGGACTTGTCTTGGCCTGAGCTGTTTTCAGCTTGTTTCTGCTGTGATAACCCTTACCTAGCAATCAGTAAATGCCTGCATTTGTTTTAGTTTAGCTTTAGTTTTTGGTGATAACAAATAGTTTTTCCTCTGTGGATTGACCTGGCTGTGACTCCAGACTGAAGTGTGGTGTGGAAGAGCGTGGGTTACTGCTCTCCTCCCACCACCCGTCTGCTCTGCCAGGGTTTGTCTGATGACATGCTGCACTACATTGGGGAGCTGATTGTCTCAAAAATAGTAATATCTGACAGGATTTTTTTCCTTTCCAGCTACAAACAGCTTAAATAGTATGGCTGCTCATGGCTTTAGTCTGGAGGAAAGGTGGGTGTTGAATCACAGCTCTCTCATCGGTATTGCCATCACTAGTCCCAGGCAAGGATCTGGCATCTAAACCCAGGACATACATTCTCCTACAGGATTCAGGCACCTCAGATCTTTTGCAGATCTAGGCCAAAGAGATTTTTTCTAAGGTCCTCATTTAAATTCTAGCAAAGGGAAGAAATGCATAGACCAGCACCCCAACCTGCAGACTATGGCTTCTTTCCCTCTTGTGTAACATATTTTTTGCAGTCTGTTTTATTCAGACAGCATTGGTTTGAATAGTAGGACTTTGCTTTTAGAGGGAAAGTTTCAAAATATACTTGTTCCTACTGTTTCAGAAGAACTTGCATTTTTCTTATACTAGGAATAGTTGCTCAAAATTTAAGAAAAAAAACCCCACTGTCAGGAAGCCAAAAACTTTGCTACTTTTTCTTTGAATATAACCCCCACCCCAAATTATTCACACAGTTCTATTTCTAGATAGAATTTTAAAGCCTTCACTACTTCAAAAGGAAAATACTGCAAATTTCTGCAAATAGGTTATCTCTGTGAAAGCGAAGAGACTGGTAATGAGTAACCTTTCTCTTTTTCTTTTGCTTTAGAACATTTTAATTATGTTCCAATTACTTCAACATATTTAATATACTTCCAATATGTATTTATACAGTATGCAGGCAAATGGTTTTCCAAAGCCTTATACAATATAGTGAGTCATAAATGATTGCTGTTTCCACTCCCCTCAGTCGAGCGTGAGTCACAAAGTGGTAAAGTCTGTCTCCCCGGAGCGCTGAGTGAAATCCACCTGATTTCAGGCAGTCAGTACAAAGCTGACAGCTGAGTGGCATGTGGAGATCTCTTGGCTGAACGGTGTGTGTCTGCCTACACATCTCTTACCTGCTGTGGAAAACGGGCGTATCGCAGCCTTTCAGGATGTCAGAGCAATTTGCTGATCCCAGCACGTCCCACAGCCACTACGAGAAGGCTCTGGCTACGGCTGTGCTCCAGCTGTGCACCCTGTCGTTGGGTTATGGGGGTGGATTTCCTAACCACTCTTCATCTGGCACTGAAGTTTCCAAGTTTTTGGGCTGTGTGCGGGGACAGATTCCAGTTTGACTCAGTACCTCTGCAGTCACCCCCTCAGCTGCGTCAGTGGGGTGGCAGCAGTTGCTGAGTGGGTTTTGGCAAGTTCCTTATAGCTGTGCACACACAAAGCCTCTGCTCCCCACAAACACATGCTATGTGAAAAGAAGTCCCTTGAAATCAGATGCCTCAAGGTGGGTGGGATTTGCTTTCTTCCGTCCCTGGAAAATCAAAGCTATTTCTTTCCGCAAAGGAAAGATTCATAGTGTAGAGAATAATGTATCCTTGAATTCTGGGATCCATTCTAACCAGGCCACAAAAAGATCTTTGGGTATACAAGACTAGCAAGTCCTTATCTTCTGTTGATAAAGTTTACCAAAGTATTCTCAAGGAAATTTTCTTACCTCTTAATGTTCTCAATACAGGTTGTTGTCAATAATCAACTATTTGAATAGTATCCTGGCAGTCAGGCAACACCACAGCTATTCCCACCTGAAGTTTCAAGGGTACAAAGTTGTCATTAATTTTTGCTGATATATGAGAAGAACAGCTTCTTCTTAGTTTTGATATTCCCAAACACCTCTATACTGCAGTTTTTAGTAGCTGATCTTTTTCTCACTGATTTTTCTGAAGGTCACCTTTCAGAAGCAGAATGACCACCTCTAACAACAAATGAAGGATCAGGTAAGGTAGTAAAAGTGATTTTTTAAAATACTTTGTAATGTACCTCTAAATAATTTTCTTTCTACATTTGTGGTTTCTGACTTGTGTCCCTTAATAATTTTAACAAAAAAATACCAGTCAGGGATCAAAGCAGTATTCCTTTAAACACGTAGGAAATAGCCTTTTCCATTAAAAACTTGATAGTGTAAAACCCTTATTATGCAAATATTTTAACATTTGTATAACTTCCTTCGGATAAATACTTGTGCTGGTTTCAGCATACTCTTCATGCACTTGAAATGTGATTCAGCTCACTTAGTTTTGACCATTTTAGTGTCAGATGTCTAGTCTAACCAATTTTCCTAGGTTCCCACTACAGTCAATGGAGAAAGATATTCGCCTCCGGAGGGGTGATTCATACCTCCTATCTTAGACTTTTGTCTCTGTCAATTGACAACAGAAGTGTAGCCTAGACAACTGTGTAGATTAGATTCCTGTCTCAGATTAGGTGAGATAAATTCTATTCTTGGCCATCTTTGTGCATGCAAATTTACAGGATTGGAGCCAAGTTGTTTAAACACCTGAAGTACCTGTTGGGACTGATAGACTAATTGATTTATTTAGAAGCTTTCCAAACTATGAGTACAAAACAAAGAAAAATCATCTATCTCTTTTACAGGAAAAAAAAAAAACCGGAAAAACAGAAAATATTTTAATATTTCCCTTTCAAGTGTAAGAACATAGTAACAGTAAAGAATAACAATGAAAAATACCTATAGTGCAGAAATTAGTAACAGCAAAGACAGTTAAAAGGTAAATTGGCTAAGCGTGTTTAGATGCCTCAAACATAGCCTTGAGTTTTCAGTAGCTGTACCCAGCTTTAGCTACACATTTTAATACCATCAGGCAGAATTCACATCTGAGCCATGCCTGCTGCTTTGTCCCCAGATTTCCCTTTCTGATGAGTCAACTACCTCCCTTCAGGCAATGGACAGAGTACAAACCAACAGGGTGACCAATCTTCCACATATCAAGAATCAGGGAAATATAATTTACTGCCAAGGGCCACAGGCTTCAAAATGTGCTCTGTGTAGCATTTTGTAGATTTTTTTTTTTACTGTGAATGCTAACTGAATAACCTAACCAAAGTTCCGGTCTGCGCAGTCTGCTCGATGATAAGCCAACAAAAGAGAAAAGCACAAAAATTAGAGAAATTAGAGTCCTCAAATATCAATGATTCTTTCTTCCATTACCTCTTATTTTCTAGCCTTAGACCTTTCTTCCTTTATTCCTTAGGTACTTCTGCCTTCCCTTTCTCACTCTCTCGCTTCTTGGCTTTCCTAGTTTCACCTACAGCTTCTGCATTTGGACTGGCTGAGATAAAGAAATTAGAAATTATCTGGATGGGTAGCCACTACTTTTTGAGCAGAAAGATGCTGCAGCTGTTGCTATTTCTCTTCTACCTTTGTCTCCATCTACTTAGCTGAAGAAAAACTACTAGTGAGGAGTCTTTGCAGAAGCTCTGTCTTCAATGTCAATGAGAAACCTTGGCTTGCAAGGTGCCTTTTGGCTACCAGGGAACTGCATGACCATGAGATTTAGACTTGGATGCATGTACATAGAGTTAACCTGACAATATCATAAAAAAAAAAAGTGTTTATAAGGCTTCTGATCTGTGGACTCAAGTCAACTCAAAAAGACACAGGTTCATTCTTCAAATTCTGAGGTGCTTTCCTAACACTATACAGCCTGAATGATGGTATGATATGTACAGACTTCACCCATAGTATTCTGGCAGCTGCAGGGAAAAGAATCATAGAATCATAGAATAGTTTGAGTCGGAAAGGACCTTTAAAGGTCATCTAGTCCAACCCCTCTTCAACTAGATATCTTCAACTAGAAAGAAAGCAATTTATAGTTTTAGCTTCATACACATCAATTCAGAGCAGCTCTTAGCTATGATATGACTGAAGGCCGTGGCAAAGGGAAAAGTGAGAATAAGTTTTGTGGTATCACTGCAAAATGTATAAATAAGGTGTGATTTACTCACTGTGATTATTCAGACCTTTACTGCAAGGGTTCTATGTATATTTACACATAATTTTTTACATGGGAAAATATACTAGATTTAGTGCTTGAGATATTTCAGCTCTGTGATGTAACCCAATACTGAGGAAAAGATCCACTGAAAAGTTCCTTTGTGCAAAATGTAAAGTGGATATAGATTATCTCACAATAAACTCATTAACTTTATCTTGATATTCACATTGCAAGTACGGGGCCTTGGCCTTTGTTCACACTCACTTTCGTAGTCCAGTTTCACTCAGTGACATTTCAAGTCACTCAAAAATTATGAAAGGAGAAACTCTGAGTATCATCCAGACATGAGATGAAAATATCTTTTCCAAAATGAATTAGAATCCTAAAAGATGCGTTAATTGCACATGTGCTATTTTCAAATTTTCCTGGGAATCAAAATCCCTGGACTGCACTTCCCATAGACTTTTGTTCATAGAATATACTTTTCCTGCCTTTCACAATCTGAATTTAAAAGGCAAAGTGTGACAATATTAGATGTGGACTTCATTTCCGGTTGTAGCACAACGGTATAACTGGAATAATTTGAAGAGCAAGGCAGAGACTTGATGCCAGCTGGAGAGGTAGCTGACATGGATCAGGCAGTCACTGCATGTTAGTGCTCCTGGTCACTCCTTGCAGGGTCTCTGTTTGTTATGTTGACCATCTCAGTCTCCTCACATGGGCACCTGAGGCCCCATGGTAGAAGTACAGAGGAGTATGGACGTGCCAGGTCAGTGTTACCTGGGTTGCCTTCCTACATCAAATGGCATTACACTAATCTCCCGTCCTCAGAAGGAGTGTTTGTTTATTCCTGTCACAGATAATTGTTAGGCTTATATGGAGTATTTGGTGCATGTTTGTGTGCCACGAGTCTCAGCTAGTTGACTTTGAGTCATGGTATTTCTTACCCAGAAGAGAGGGTGGGTCCCTCCTCTGCTGACGAAAGAGCTGTACTTGGAGCGTGGAAAGAACCTCAACTTGAGGTGACATGTCTTTTGCCTATATTTCTACTTTAACCCTCGAGTCGTTAAACTTCCTGAAAAAAAATCCTCAAGGTAAGTGAAGAGGAAGGACTGTGAGTGATTTGGGCCTGAATTGTGGAATTTGGGACACATGCTCATTTACCACAGATCTGGTGATACAGCTCTCAAGCATTTTGTCAGGACAAGAGCCTAGGTTGTCTGGAGTATCCTAAGCTGGTTGTGCATCAGAAACAGGCTAACCGTATTAACACAAGCTAATAAATCTTGCTTCTTTGCTGAGCAAATTGCATGGGTGGGTGGAGTTCGGATTAAGTGTAGATATTTTGCTTCTGGTACTCTGGTTAGTTCTTTCTGAGATAATTTAGGTATTTCCACATTGCAGTATGAGACTAAGAAATATAAATGTATATAAATATATTATTTATATACATATATAAAAACAATTACATATAATTGTGTGTTGATGTGTACCTATAATTGTTGAGTGTGTTCATATATATGTAATTGTTGATGTGTCCCTGCTGGTAGCAAGGCAAAAATAGCACTTCCCTCTCTAACAAGGGGCTGCAGGATGTACTAAAAATTATGAAAGACTGTCATGGTGATTGTAACCACGTAAATATATATAATTGTGACGTGAAATGTATGATTCTTTTTTCATAGTCATTTTCCCTGCAGGTACTGAATAACTTCTATTCTAAAAGCTCTAAGGTAGAGACTATACCTCTTCTGAGAGCTCTAAGGTAGTGTAAGAGTAGTTCTTACACTAACATTGTATTTTTCCTCATAATTATTTCAAAAGTAAGAGACTGTTTCAGAAAAAGCTAGTAAAAAAGCTGATACATAAGATCATCAATAGATATTCAAGAAACATATGCACAATTGAAGAGATTCCAGAAGAAATCATCAGGAATGATCTGAGATCTAAGAAACATGACTTTTTTTTTTTTGGAGGAAACACTGAAGCAATCAATAATTTTTAGTCTAGATAATCTGCAAGAATGTAAAATTTAATGGTAAAGGGGAAGGTGATAGACTAAGGAAAACACACACAAAAATAGTTTAAACTCAAACAAGGAAATCCTTAGAAACAGTTTACTGAACATATGTTTTTCAGGAATTATTTCCAAATCTGTATTTCTGCCCTCCTGAACGTAAAAATCTTTAAAAAGAAAGAAAGAAAGAAAAAAAAAAAAAAAGGGGAGCTTTCTGTTTAGAAAATAAAGATTCTGTTCTAGTTTTTTAAATGTAAAAACTTCAAAACACACAACCTCAACTGCTGTCTTTAAGGGTTTCTCACTGAGGTTGGTGCTGAAGAGGCCAGAACTTCAGAGGCATTTCTTTACCTATTTACTTCTTATAGATGCCAACCTCTCCATACCTCTCCATACATCTGTTTAGCTCAATTTTTTTTTTTGTCTTCAGTGCTTATTTTTTCAATGCTGACTTTTCCTGATGTAAGTTTTACATTATTTATGATAACATTTCTATTTTCATGACCATTTAATCTGCTTACCATTCTCTTCAGATTTGACCACCAAAAAACATTTGTGAGCATTCATTCCTACTCTGCATAGATATTTGCTGAGAAATGGAACTTTATGGTGTTTCTGTCCTTCAGCATTCTGCTACTTTCTCTGAAATTTTCACAACTACCTGTCTCTGTCGTTGATGACATAGTAACCTATAGACCTATTTGTGTATTAATATGGGCACATTGTTTATGTACATAGCAATATAAATAGATTGCCTTGGGCTAATTATCTCTTATCTAAAATTCCAATAAAGAGGTAACCAGAGGTACCACAGACTATTTCCTTTTTCATCTTTCTCTATAAATTTACCTGTTATTACATGACAGGAGCTAAGTACATAGAGTAACAAATATATTTCAGTGTGTTGAAAAGTTTTATCCACTCATTGAGAGCATATATGCAGATATCTCTTGTAATTACCTACCCTTTGTTTATATTAAAAATGGAAAAGTCAGTTCAGAACTAGTAAGTGAAGTAGAACCATAGAATGGTTTGGGTTGGAAGAGACCTTAAAGATCATCTAGTTCCAACTCTCCTCAGATGGGCAGGGACAACTTCTACTAGACCAAGTTGCTCAGAGCCACATTCAACCTGGCCTTGAACACAAGTCCTTCTCAGGGCTGCTCTCAATCCATCCTCTGCCCAGCCTGCCTTTGTCCTTGGGATTGCCCTGACTCATGTGCAGGACCTTGCCCTTGACCTGGTTGAACTTCATGAGGTTGGCATGGGCCCACTTCTCCAGACTGTCAAGGTCCCTCTGGATGGCATCCCTTCCCTCCAGCATGTCGACCACATCACGCAGCTTAGTGTTGTGGGCAAACTTGCTGAGGATACATGCTGTTCCACTGTCCATCTCACCAACAAAGATGTTAAACAGGGCCTGTCCCAATACCGATGTCTGAGGACCACCACTCATCACTGATCTCCACTTGGACACTTTGAGTGCAGCCACCCAGCCAATTCCTTACCCGTTGAGTAGTCTGTCCATCAGATCCTGGTCTCTCCAGTTTAGACGCAAGGGTGCCTTGTGGGATAGTGTCAAATGCTTTGCACAAGTCCAGGTAGCCTGTATAATTTAATGGTAAAACAGCTGAGGCATTGTGAAAGCTTTTTCTTGCACTTATGATTAATCATTTTTCTATTAAGGCTGCTGAGAGCAGCATAAATGCAATTCTCATCCTTTGTCACTGCTGATGTCATCAGTGTCAGCTTAGTACTTTCAACAGACATCGTGCTGCATACTTAGATTGAAAATGCAGCCAAAGCTGTCTTCTGGAAAGATGTCATGGTTTGTCATATTGATTCTAATAAAATCTCTTGGGTGCTGGGCAGAGTTCCCCTGAAATGCCTGTTTCAAGCTGAAAAGTGCAGTTGTCAGCACAGTGTTAAAGTTGAGCAGGGCTGTGAAAGGTTTAATATTCTAGCTCTTAATATCCAGCCTGTCCATCTGTTTACAGGAATATGTTTCTTTACATGCTAATGCTTCCCATGCACAGCCTGTCTCTCACCTTAGCAAAGGAAAGCCTTTCCCTGCCACGCCTGGCCTCATAGCAGTACCACTCATGATAGGCTGCAGAGGTCCTCTATCCCAGCCAAGTCATAGAATCATAGAATCATAGAATGGTTAGAGTTGGAAGGGACCTTCAAAGGTCATCTAGTCCAATCCCCCTGCAAGAAGCAGGGACATCCCTGACTAGATCAGGTTGCTCAGGAAGGCTAAATCAGGTTGATCAGGAAGTCCTTTCCCTCTTCTCTCCTCCTGCTCAGCTATCATGCCTGTGACCAGGCTTTCAGCTCATCAGCCATCTGCAACACAGCCATGTTCGCAGCTTGCTCTTTTTGAAATCATGTCCTCCCTGGGCTTTCAACATGTCTGAGGGATTGGTGTCCTCCTTCTCCCTCTGTGTTTCTTGATAGGTTCCAGAGCTGATGTTGCACTCCAGATCAGCCTCAACTAAAATCTCATTCCTTTTTTCCCAGTCAAATAATTTTCCTGCTTCTTTGAGAAGCTAGTGTCTGCTATCTTTTTTCTGTCTGTGGTACCCAGGTCTCTTGTTTGTCTCTTATTTTTTTTTCAGATAAACCCTTTTGGACTACTACCCATGCTGCTCCTCATGCTTGCTTTGTAAAGCTCTCCAGAGCTGATTTGTTCTTTTCATGTCTTCCATGAAAACTCTTCTGTTTTAAGATTTCTGTAAGACTTTGCCAGAGACCAGAAGGCCACACATGGAGAACTGTACTGTCTTATTGCACCACCTTCTGCCTCTCTTTCCAGCAGTCACCCCTTCTAGTCAGATCTAGTCAGTTTTGGGCAAGCACCACATCCAGTTACTGTTTGGTGTACTGCTGAGCATTACCGTAACAGTACTGCTGGTGTTCTCTGTGCACCAGTCAGCATGTATTCATAGAGCACTTTCTTTGTCTATCTGGATGTGAGTTCAGAGTGGGCAATATAAAATGCTGGAACAAATTCCTGTTGGTAGAAGTGATGCCTTACTGACAGGGAATGTGTTCTTGTAACCTGACTATGACATAGGCGTTAATAATGTTTTCCTTCTTTCTGTGTTGCTGAGAGGAGGAAGGAACAGGAGAATGAATGTGCTTTTTGTTGCTTGCCTCAGACAGCCAGAGGCAAATGAAGCTGGCTTTCCTAATCACATAGATACAAAGCGGGTAGTTTCCCACAGAAGAAAACCACCTACATGACTCAAAACTTCTTTCTCTCCCAATGCTTCTATTATTGCTTGTTTGGATAACTAGGAATGTCAGTAATACTGAATATGATTCACCCTTGACAGCGAGAAGGGCAGGAACATTGTGGCCAGCTTTGTACCGTGGTAGGGACGATCGAGTCACATTATGAGACATGTGGGTTACAGTGGGTCCAGCAGCAATTCCGAGCTTGCATGGCCAATGTGGAGGTTTGTGGGAGGCTTTATTCTCTGTGCAATCTACCTCTTACTATTAGTTCAGTTAGGAAATGGAGGTCTCAATAGTGGTAAGTGCTGAGGTCCCTGGCTCTAGTCCAGACATGTACTAGGCATGTGTGAGTCAGATCGTTTCTCTGGAATTGATGATGTGCTTAAAACTTAAGCACATGCTCAAGTAATTTACTGAATTGGGACCAGAAAGCTTGGCAACTTGCAGGATTGAGCCCTAAACTAATCCAAGCATGTTTTTATTTTTAGCAAAAGTCCCCTCCCACCACTCCTAGCCCTGTCCTCTCTAATAATAATATCAGCTTAAAAAAAAAAAAAATCTGGAATAAAAGTTTCCCTTTAAGGTGATAATTCAGATTTTATCTATTTTTTACTAGGTTCTACATATACTACCATATATCTCACACAAATGTTTTTTTCTGACTGGCCTAAAAAAGCACTATATTATGTGCATAACTCATAGCATATATTGGTAACATGTGTAACTCAATCCAAAAGACAGCAGAGCATGAAGGACTGAGATGCAGCTACCAAACCCAAAGAAATTGAGAAATCTTCCATCATGTCACCCTGTACTCTATTTGGGTTTCTATTTACCTCTGATTTTCATGGCCCTATTGACAAGCTCTGAAATGACACTAAGCTACCTTACATTATTGCAATTAAAGCACACGTTGTGCAGCTGACAGTAGTTTAACATTTAGGAATTCTGACAAAACAATGTTTGGTGCAAAGTGTTTCAATGAGAAAGATTTGCATTCAAAAATAGGGATGGTTTAGCTGTTACAGATCAAATTCAGGCTATTTAACTGATAGTTAGTAAAATACTGGCATATTTAATCAAAGTTTCTGTAGATTATGCTAAAAAAAAATTCCCTGAGAATAACACTTCCCACTTTGAAAGTCTTTTGTGATGTAGGAAGAGAAGCACAAGTAAAATATCCTCTGCTTACAGTGTTATGCCTACTAGTCAATATCTCTCTGCCTGACTCCATTAATTTTCACGGTATCCTGAATTATCTGCATTGGCATTTCAGCTGGAAATCCAAAGGATAACAGGTATTATGGAAGGCTGGGAAAATTTTCATATCAAAAGCTATGACCTAGAAGTAGAGTATATAATTTTTTTTTTCCTTGATTAAGGAGTAGGATGAAATGTTAAGAAAAGGCTTCTTTTACCAGAAAAACAAAGACCTCTTTGTTGCTTAGGGTTAGCATAATTTTTTAAGAATGCACAGCATTGAGTAGTCTCATGATATTATCTGATCCATTTTGTTGTCATAGTGTAATGACTCTATTTCTACACCTTTGAAGAGAATACTCAGGCCTGGGAGTTAGTGCTGTACAAAGCACCTTCCTCCCTGTAAGAATAAAGCTAAGTACATCTTCATAAGGCATAGCTTTGGGAATCTTTTTTCTTTAGGTATCAGAACAATGAATGCTGTACTCTGAAGTAGTTGGCCAGGTTTCATTTAATTACAGAGCTACATGTATCACCTGAGTACGTATGCAGGAAATCTGTCCTAAAGTCAGACTCCTTTGGATCTGATTGTTCAGTTTGAGCTAAAATGAAAACAACGGTATTGAGCAAGAGTTTTCCTGTCATACTTCAGAGCTGAACTTTTCTCAAATTGTGCAAGTGAAGTCTTCCATTTAGCTGTCCTGGAACACTTGCATTTCGTAAGGTTATGGGCTCTCTTGTGTTAGCCTGTCATGATTTGCAAACTACTGTGGTAATCAAAGGTCCTCGCCTAGATTTTTTTCTGGTTCTAAATGTTTTCTAATCCTCGTAGACTGATTCACACAGTCTTAGGAATAAAATAACAGGATGGAGTCTTGGTTGCTCATCTTCTCACTTATACAGATTAGAAAGGGCTGGAAGACTCTCCAAGGGGACCTGGCACACCTCAGCATGTATATAAGGACTGCTGAGTTGTGTCAACAAAAAATTGTACAATCAGAATCTAGAGTTCTCTTGCACTAGAAGCTCATGAAGCCAAGCAGGTTTACTTCACACAGGATCCATCCTCTGCTGGAAGTTGCATCATATATATTTGGCTGAGTGCCACACTTCCTACTGCACCTCACCATCCATGCAAGTTAGAAACAAGCACCTCTGGAAAGGGTACTCCTATTTCTAGGATTTTTTTCCCCTAGGTTATCTCTCTCGGTTTTTGACGGACACTGAAATCCTGATTTCTGAGACAAGTCTATATAAAATTCACATGTATATTGATAGGAGAAAACAGAACAACCTTTTTTTGTTTTGAAATATAATTGACAAATGATACTGGTGCTAATGGGCAGGAAGAATGAGATGTGAAGGATTGTGACCTTTTCAAAAGAGTCTTCCTTTGCTGGGTATATGGTAGTTGTCCTTCACAGGATTTTATGGAGTTATTGGCCATCAAAGTCAGTCATGCCTCCTTGATTCCTTGGATCAACATACAAGACATGAAGAGAAAGAAATAATGCCTCCTTTTTTTTTTTCTGGAGGCATGTGAAGCTTATAGAAACATCAGTCTCTGGGCTTTTTAGAGTTTTGGGGTAACAATGATCTTCATGTTGTGATAGGACAAGGGGTAAAGGGTTTAAATTAGAAGGAGGTAGGTTTAGATTAGATATTAGAAAAAAAAATTTTTACAATGACAGTTGTAGAGCACTGGAACAGGTTGCCCAGAGAGGTGGTGGATACCCCATCCCTGGAAATGTTCAAGGCCAGGCTGGATGAGGCTCTGAGCAACCTGATCTAGTCGGGAATATCCCTGCTTCTTGCAGGGGGGTTGGACTAGATGACCTTTGAAGGTCCCCTCCAACTCTAACCATTCTATGATTCTATGATTCTATGATTCTTTCTCTACTGTGGCTGGTAGTTTAAGAAACTTCCTTATAGCTTCACACTTCTTTGTGCTTAATACTTCTCAAGGACAAGTAATACTGGAAAGATCCTGTGTCCTGTCTGTTTTTCTGAATACATAATACTTATAAACTTGCAAGTCTGGATGTTGCTACTGTACTGCATGCTGAAATTTGCAGGCTGCACAGACCAATAGTCTTTCAGTATACTGGTTAAGATTTTGTGGGTATAGCGTCAGATACCTGTAGTCTTTTGACATATATGGAGTTATACCACTTCACATAGCTAATAACCCAGGCCAGTGTCTTTTGCAAATGAATGCTGCCAAATAGAATTTAGAAGAACCCTGTATTCACAAATATGATTGTCACTAAAGATTGACAAATGAATATGAAGTTTCGGGATTGTAAAAACTGCACTGTATGAAGGGTATGCATACTGATTTAGGACTTGAGACTTCAGTGCGTGTCTTCAAAAGGGCTGGTACTCGAAGAAGATTTCCTTTCTTGCCCTTTCTTTTGAAACGTACTATTGTTATGAGGGAAAAACCACATCCTGAAATACCTACAAAGAGCCTGGCTGTACCATCCTCTGCTCATGTCAAGTAGTGTCTTATGTAAGAAGCTCTATTCACTTCAGTTTAAATACTGATGTAAGTGAAGATTATCCAAAGCAATCAAGGTTTGCAAGAGCAGGCTATAAAAACTCACACACACAAGGAAAGGTATTATGGAGGCCAAGAGCTTGCTATTCACACCTGGCTACCTTCTTTGTGAGTAGTTTAAAGGGAAAAGTTTTCTCTAAAGAGTCAGTGAATAAAAGTACCCTTAAATCACAAAGACCTCTGTCCCTGTACATGAAATACAAAATCATACGCACAGTAGATTCAAAGGACAGGAGTATTTTGAACCTATGATGGAAGAAAAGTAGAGAAAGGGGGAAAAAAGGCTTCAGTGAGGAGCTTTAGATTTTTAGGCCTTCTTGAAAGTATTGGAAATGGCAGACTGAAGATTTTTTTAAGCTTTCATGACTTTCCTTAGAACAGAGACTTTACAAATTCCTTTTTGACTGTCATCTGCAAATCATTTGACTGCTGTTAAACAGAACTTTCTATGTTGTCCTGATAACAGAGGGAAGGCTGGAAATAAGGAATTCCACCCTTAAAGCTGTTAAGGTAAGTCTAAAATTTATGTGTATTGGATCAAAGGCTGGAATATTTTCCAGATGATCCTCTGTTTCTTCTGAGAAAAAGAAAAAAATCCAACAAAACAAACCCAAAAATAATTTCCAAGGTGTTAAGCTTCAGTTGTTGAGCATGGGGATTCAATTTGCAATTTTGTGTCCTGCTAGGATGAAACCTAAATTTGCCAGTAAAAGCCACTTTGTATTGCTTGCTTGTTCTTTTACTACAAATGAAAAGTTACAGTCCATCAACAGCTATAAATGTCTGGTTTAGAAGGAAAAATCAAATGAGAATACCAATCGAAACGATTTTTCTGTAATGTTCGTTTTATCACATCCTTATATATGAAAATGACAAGGCCAGACAAGTTTCCTAATTTAAATTAATTCTTAAATGCTATTGTTGGGGAAAGTGGAAGCTTTTAGTAGAGTCGGAGATTATGCTTCTATGGAAGTATTAGTCACTACAACCTCAGAAAGTAAATAGGAATGTCAGCACAAATCAACATCCATTTAAATTTCAGTATATGCAAGCCACAGAGGGAGGTGTTTCTGGTATTTTACCTTCTGCTCCCTAAGAACTTATTGTAAATGTGGTGAATTTGTTGGCCTGTGTAAAGTGAATGTTATGCTCTCAGATCTGTTCCTGGGAAGCAGTGACCACATCAAACAGACAACAAAACCAGTACCATTACCACCACCATTCACTTTTCTTCTGCCTCAGTAAAATAGGATTATGGTGGGGAAGGATTTGTGTTCTCACATTCTGTGTAACACATCCATACCTGAGTTAAACATAAATTATTACAGGAAAGTTTCTTCTATTAGCATCAGTATTTCCAGTTTATGATTATTTAAGGGGTGACAGAGAGCACTGGTCACAGCCTAGAGTGGTGTGTGCACCCCAGGTGTGTGACATGGGGACAGAAGCTGTCTTGCACATCCCACCCTCGTCCTTCATCACTGTGGAACAGCAGCAGCTTCTTCATGGATGCTTGGCAGGGCTTTTTTAATTAAATGAGATTTTAACCTGCACATTTAATCTGTAAATGCCTAATAGCGATCAATAGATTTTCTGTTGTGGTTGTGTGTAAAACTCCAGCTCTAGCCTTCTCCTGCCTGGTCCTCTTTCCTAATATGTTCCTCTCCTGTTCGTGTCTCTATCCCTAATGCCCTCAACCCTTCCCAAGCAGGCATCTCCTCTCCCCTAGCATTTGGCTCCATCAGGGGAGAGTGCTGAAGGCACAGGAAAGGCAGCTGCTGCACTTTTTGGAGAGTGCCTTTACTTTTCTCAAAGACTGACTTATGACTTATGGTGTCTCATAGCTTGTTTTTGATGGAAACAGAAAGGTGACATACCTTACAAAAAGGTGCTTTTCCATCCTATTTCAAGCTTATGCTCAAAAAAAAATAGGGAACTAGAATTTATCAAAGAAAAATTCACCAAATTTTTTTTCTGTAAGTCAAAAGCCATTTTGTGTAGGTCCACCATTATTTTCGGAAGTGCACTCACAGATTTTTGGCTGAAAGGATACAGAAATCCTCAAAACCATACATCCACTGAATCACACAGACTGCAATGAAAATGATAAATCAGGAATAAAGGCAAAACAGAGCCTTTAGAATGGAATGGTTGTTGAAATTTTACTATATTTTGCTACCATTGAGAAGAGAGCTTTCTGTTAGTGACCTTGTATCTAATTGTAATAACAAAATAATAATTTAAAAAGTGACCCCAT
This sequence comes from Tetrax tetrax, assembly GCA_009806455.1. Taxonomy (NCBI): domain Eukaryota; kingdom Metazoa; phylum Chordata; class Aves; order Otidiformes; family Otididae; genus Tetrax; species Tetrax tetrax. Next base: position 212,712 of record WHYT01017532.1, read on the forward strand.
CCTAATAATCTAATAAATATTTGACACTGCAGCATACAGTGTCTGTACATACATGAATCTGGAGAAAAAATTCTTTTCAAGATGGGGATTTTATAATTCATTCTGGTAAGTTCCCTCCTCACTGACAACATGGGAAAAAATGAATTAAGAACTCTAATAACCAGCCAGCAGGAAATACAAAAATAAATCTAAATTGATGGCTATGCTCTGCGTCTATATGGCTTCCTTTGCAGAGAGTATCTCAGCCTGCAAATTCTCCAAACTCATTAGTATGGAATCCTAAATTCCAGTAAAATTCCCCCCCTCCAATTTTGCTTGACCTTTTACTACTACTGACCTACTGTCCAGCTCATTTCAGGGCTAATTCTGAGTCAGATATAAGTGGGACAAATATTCTTCAAATCTATGACAACCAGTGACACCTTTTCCAGTTTTAAGTTGAAGCTGCTAGTACAGACAGTTGCAGATCTGTAGTTTCAAAATAAGTGTAGGGCATGCTCTTTCTCCTTATTCTTCTCAAGAGGGTAACAGTTATTTTCATAGATATTCCCGGGAGTCCATTAGTAAATCTGAATATCTCTGTGTTGGGGTCATAGGAAAGATTCAAACTGACATTCCTGACAAATGCGTCACTAGTAAGATCCAGTTTCTTTCTGAAAAAAAAAAAAAATAATTAAAATATTGACAAGTATTTAAGATGATATTTCAGAATAGTAGGTGTTGGCTAAACATAGTCTGTTTTCACAACATTCTTTATCTAATTAAAGAAAAGGCCTAAGCACTTTCTAACTGATGTAGGGACAGTTTCTAAGAATGTGTTCTGTGTTACTACTTACTGCACTGCAGGAGGTTTGCTGAGGCTCCTATCATCAGAAACACATATCAGAGCATTATAACCCCAGCACTGATAGTGCTGCTTACAGCAGTGATATCATTCCATTCCATCATTCCATTACCACTCTCAGTCTCTTGATGCCCTCAGTATACACTTATATTCTTTCTAAAGTCTATTAACCCTTTTAGTGAACACAGCTCAATTTGGTTTGTTCTTCAAGAGGAGGTCAAATTACAGATTTCTGCCCAAATCTCAGTTTGCAGATTCAAATTTGAACTCGGTAGTTTCCGGCAGATATAGTCCTTTCCATTTCCTCTTAAATTAGTGGTGTTATTTTCAGTCAGTGCTCTGTTCTACAGTGTATTTACATTAAAGAGAAATATTCATCCTATGACAGGAGCCTCTTGCAATACTAAACATTGTACAAATTGTTGCAGCTCTTTTAAATGCAGTCCTCTTTGTAGAATCAGTAAATGCAGTTTCAAATTGTGATTTCTTTTTTTTAAATTCCAGTATGGAAATTATTATAAAGAATCTTTTTTCCCGTTTAGAAAATGTTCTGAGTCTCAAACAGGCTAGCAGTTTATTAGTAATTGATTTACAGTCCTCATTGCTGTATGGCATGTGGCAGTCATTTTCCTGGCTGCTCATCACAAATATTTAGGATGGTTAAGTACTAAAAAAATTTCCATTTCTAGAACACTAATGATGATAAAAATCACTAATGTTTTATAAAGCTTTTTTTTTTTTTTTCTGGCAGGTTTTCACATTCAGACATTGGGAGTAAATAATGTAAAATTAACAAATTGCAGTTGACAGTTCATTTCATTCAATCATGATTTACAAAGGGGAGCTCTAAAAAAATCCAAAACAATATTTTATAGCTATTGCTCTACGTCCTTCTGAAAAACAAACCTCTGACTACATGCTTCTGCAAGGCTTGCCATCGTGTGTCTGTGTGTGTGTGCACACAAGCGCATTCTGCGTCTGATTGCCTACTTTCTTATTTCGGTTTTATCTCCTGCACCCAAGCTGATTGCTGATTGACTATAAGGGGTTATAGAGAGAGGTAAATTTTAGTGGTAGATGAAGCTTTGAGAGAACATCTGAATGTTATGTTTTATCCTACTGTGTGAGTAAACACATTTGGCATATAAAGTACCTCACCAAGCTGCTGCCACATATCGCATCTGGTTGATCGGGATTCACATTGTTTTGTCATATCATAAAACATCAGCTCTCTCACTTCAGCTGTGAGAAGATTTACAGCCAATAAGCCTTGTCTTCCTCTGCAGAAGCATAATTTCCTTCTCTTCTGAACAGCTCCCCTTTGGTTCCTTATGCTTGCGGAAGATCACGCCTTTCTCCTGCAGCACTGGGGGAGAAACTGAACAGGGAAGAGGGTGTAATGGGTATACAGGGAACTCTACAGATGTGGATATTATTGATTTGGGGGTACTGCACATGAGACAGAGAAAAGTGATGAGACTCTGAAGCACCTCAGGGCCAGAAGGGATGGTGCCAGGCTTGGACAGCCGCACGATCATGCAGAGGGGACTCATGGAGATAAAAGCATAGGCACAGAAAGGCAAAAGTAATTTTAATGCCACTCTGAGAAAAATAATCATGTACTCAGAGGCCAGACAGGGAATTGCTTAAGAATAGAAGTAGCAGAAGAGAGTTTTAAGACATTAAGGTAAGATGGATAGACCACCAATGCTCTGACATCATAGATTCCCTTGGAAAACTAGAAAACTTGTGTTTCAGGCAGAAGCCTGAATTTTATCACTAGTTGCAAGGTTCTGCCTATAAACAAGAAAGCAAGTGGAAGGTCATACTTAATTTCTAACAAAAGTGAATTTACTTTAAAATGGGACACATATTTATAAGAGCCAGAAGAAAAAGAAACAGCCAAACAGTATTATCCAAATATTTCAGCATTCTCAAAGCACTTTTGTTCCTTAGTTGACATCTACAGCATCCTGGGAGGCTAGCAACCTTTATTTTTTTCTTCATTATTTGTTAATTATCTCATCCAATGTTACCTATTTAAAAGTTAGCTGCCTATTTTAAGCTCTTTGTCTAGACTCCTCTTGCAGTGAGGAAATACAGGTCAATTGCCCTCACTGCCTTTCTCCACTGATAGGGAGAGTTTAGATGGCTAATTTTGACTAACTCTCTAACTTTCTGGTGCAGAAATTTAACTGAAAGAAATTGTACCCTTAGTAATTTGTGAAGCATAAGAAGTTGAAAGGGAAGGTAATAAAAAGTACACGGAACATAAGATTGGAGAACACAGGCACCTTTGATCAAGTTAAAAAATATTTTATCTGTTAGTTTCTAAGACATATTAAACCCCCCCCCCCAATTCAATTAATAAGTAAATAAGTAATCTAAGACGTAAAAATAATTATAGAAAAAGTTGAGACTGTCTAATTGTCTGACTGTCTAAGATTTAGATTCCACTACATGTCAAAGGGGATGTGACAGAAATATCAGCATCTTAGATGAAACTCTGTTCTGAATTGTTTTCATATAACTTTACTGAAGTTATGAGTATTGCATAGGTGTGAGGACAGAATTTGAATCTCATATAGCGTGATTTGAGATCATACTTTCATTACCCGGATACTGATATGGTGGGAATAAAATACAGTTTAACAGAGGAGGACAGAATTTGAATCTCATATAGCGTGATTTGAGATCATACTTTCATTACCCGGATACTGATATGGTGGGAATAAAATACAGTTTAACTACGTGATTCTTAAAATCCTTGGAAAATCTGGAATATGGCTTTTCTTCAAAAGTTGTGCAATGTTTGCTTATTGGTAAAAGAGAAAAAAATACATACTGAAATTCTCAAAGTTTCGATTTGCAAACAGCTTTATTGCATTTGGCAAAGGCTGTCTTTAACTGTTTAAAACAGAGCGTGCATCCTTCTGTTCTGGCATATGGAAAGGCCAGAGCTGGGAAATGGAGATTTGTATCCCGGCTGGGATTCCTTGGGTCGTCAAGCACAGGAGCATCCTCTCCAGCTATTTTAATTCATAAAGAAAGGTGATTAATTGCTAAACTAAGCTCTGCTTTCTTTCCAATAAGTTGACAAGAGCTTAGATAATTTCACCAGGAGCAGGCTTGGGCCCTTTGGCATTACTGGCAGACTATGGTTCTTTACATTCTTTCTATATCTTACTTTCTTATTTTTAATCTCTTTCAAAATTTAAGCATTCTCCTTTAAATGCTGGAATCTTGCTACCCATTGCTATGGTTACAGTTCCTGAATCTTGACCCATTTCACTTTCTTTTGAATGTAGAAGTAATAACATTAACAAATACCACTGTGCTGACTTCTCATCAAACAGGATACAACATGCTAAGCCTAGCTGCACTGTAATGGACATCTGTGCAATACCAGTAATTACTCTCATTTAGCATATCTACAGTTACTAGGCTTGTCCTTCACAGTACAATAAATAATAATAATAAAAAAAAAAATTCAAATTGAGATGAAAAGGGTATTTCAGATAACAAAATCTACAAGTCAGGTGAGCAAAAGATTACCATAAAGACATTTATTTTTAGTTAGGTATTATTTCTTCACAAAACAAACTGCAAACTCTTAAATAGTTTTGTTAGTATTGACAACAGACATTTGTTACAAAGCAACAAGATATTTTTATCAAAATGTCACCAAATATTCCCAGACTAGTGATGCACTATGCTCAGCCAGAAAACAAGCACTTGTTATTGTATATTACCATATATTTCACATTTATAATTATTTTCACTAGAACATCTGGGGATGTTTGTCAGGTGAAATGTACTTAACAGCGTTGAGATAAATTAGACTCCTTTTCCATGGGTTCCCATTTCCTTTCACAGACACAGAAAGAGCAGCAGGGTAGTTTGCACGGCAATGATGTGCAGTGCTCTGACTGAAATGTTATGAGACAAAAGCAGCACATTTTCTGCTGTTAAATGGTAACACATTGAGAGTCTCCTGCTTCATCCCACCCGTGGTTTCCTCTCCTTTTTAGTCTGTGCTGTCACTGGGCACTGTGCAGCAGGTGTTGCTTGCTGGAAGGGCTGCAGGTTTGTGTGGCAAGTCATCTCCATTCAGCAGCATCATGTGTCAAAGTGAAGTCTGACAGCTGTGTGGAGGACTGGATGACTTTTTTTTTTTTAATGAGATTGTGAAAAAAAAAAAAGACAAAAAAAGCTTTTTTATTTAAAGCTCACATTGTATATAACGGTAGAGCACTCTGTTGTGTTTTCTTCTCTAAAGCACTTCCATCATATTATAAAATAGTAGATTTTGAGGGATGGAAGTGGTTAAGCAAATGCACACAGCGAAGCGCACTATGTCTTACTTGCAATTAACATATAGTCAGTTCTAGATTTTTCGTGCAATAGGGCGTATGTTTGTGTTATCATAGTGGTGAAGGGACTATGCAGTTGTTTTTGATAAAATCTGCCCACATGCTCCTAAAATATGTTGGCAGTCCAGGATTCCTGCTCTGATAGCTTCTGTGCCCAAGTTTACCACACATTCTCATGATTTGCATCACTTTCTGATTTCAGTAGGTGCACTTTCATTTCACTGCCACAGTTGCCATCTTCTTCCCTGTTGACTCGTGTGCACCTCGGGGACTTTGCTGAGAGCCTGAGGGAATGTGTGCACACATAAGGGGCGGATTAAATCAGAAGTGCAAAGCTATTAAACCAAACATGCAATATGACTGCTGCCAGCAACAAGAGCTGGAAATGGGTGGATGAGAAGAAGCACAACAGGAAGGTTGGTCTGAAAAAATTTTTGCTATTGCTCTGAGAAAAGCGTTACACATCTGCCCCACAGATGGCCAGAGCTGGAAGACCATTTCTGAGTGTGAAGTATGCATTGCTGCTTCAATTTAGGATAAATGGAGGCTTCAGATTGAAGTGTGATTGTAACACGTGTAGTGCATATCAAACCAGTTTTAATCTAAAACTGCATACCGTAGGACAGAGCTGCCAAGTGAGCATTCAGGTTTATGCACAAGCATACTTTGCTCACAGCAAAACCAACATTCTGGTGGGTTTTCTGCCATCAGTACAGGAACAAAGCAGACTATCAGAAGATTAGAGCTAGCCCAGTTGTCTGTATGTGCATCAAACCTATGTCCTGATTGCAGCATAGATGTATTTTTCCTGTCTGTCAACACACAATGTTGGGTATTGCTAACCTGAATTTACATGGAATATCCTTCAACCTGTAGCAATAGGACATATATGTTTATAATTATTAACTCCAACAAAAAAAAAAAAAAAGTAAAATACTGTTCCACAATAGGTTATTTTGCAGAATGTTTTCCAATTTACATGCACATAAAAAAAGAGGGGGAAACCTCCCATAATGAAACTTTTACATTGTGATATTCTTTCATGTTACAAATCCAAGGGTGGATATTAGCAGCCATGAAATGATGGATTGGGAGATACTATACATATTAACAAAATAAAATGTTGTCTTTATTGTGAAAATCACACAGGTCTTATCCTCAGGAAATGAGGGAGCACTTATGCATGAAAATTTTGGGGAAGGATAGGAGAGACAATACTCATAACTTTTTACTGTGTTCCTGACAAACGTAAGTTTCATGGATTTTTACTTCTGAGCTACTTAAAAGCATTTTCTATGCAATTCAGTATTTGATAGCCACATATTAAACTCTACATGGACAGCAGAAGTGTTCTGATTGTACAGATGTAATATGATTTTTCTCTAAAACTATCCCACTGAGACTTAGGGCTCCCTTTCTCTTATCAGCATGTGCATCATGGTTCTATGTAGGTGTCTGACTGAAAAAACAAACAACTTTTAATAATAATTAAAATTTCCCCTTGTTTCTCCCCTCCACATGGATATTCTAAACACTTTTAAATATAAGAAGAGCTAAGCAGTGAAAGGCTTCAGAAAGTAATCAAAGGATCTTATTTCTTTCTTGAAAAGAGAAGTCTGTCTTAGGAATGGGCTAGCCAGACTTGTCATGGATAGCCTAGGAGCATTTAATTCTTCCTCAAAGCAAGCAGATAGATTACTGGACCTTTGAAGTCTCTTCCAATGCTACACTGCTATGATACCTTTATTTGTTTTTATTTGTGTTAAAGGGATTAAGGCTGCTTTTGCTGAGGATCTAGAACAAAGAGAGCTCTTTCTCTGATGAGTTAACAGTTTCCCTGCCCTAAGGGTCTTAGAATTCAACTACAGACAAGACTACATAAATGAGGAAAGCATAAAAAATATTTCATAATGACAATAACAGCAGTCCATTTGGTTTTTCATCAGCATAAGTTTAACATTTTTTTCTTATCTCCTGTAAGGCCATCTCTCATTTAGCTATTGTAGGTGATTGTTAATGTAAGAGAACTATTACGAGCACACTAAGATTAGTGATCATTCTAATCTCTTTTGCAACAGAATTTCATAAATTTGGGTAAACTACTGAGTAAATTTTGTCCCCTTCATTGATCTCACATTTTTCTTTGATAACTACAATTACATCAATGTAATTATATAATTGTTAGTACAGATCCTCACAGGGAGAGCCCTTTTTTTTTTTAAACACCACTTTGAATAATTGAAATTCAGAGCTGGCCTTTCATTTTGATCTACTATTGTAGACCTGCCATCAGTCTCTGGCCTACAGGCAACAGCACTAAGCAGGAAATGAACTACAGTCAACATTAAACTGTTTTTTCTCTCTGTAGGCTAATGAAATATGTAGGAAAAAAAAAATACTACCTTGCAAGCAAAATCAGAAAAAAATTGTTGTCTGTGTAGTATGAAATGGGGAATGCTGTGGATCAGGTGTTATTATAGGGGGATATTCACCGGCAGAGGAGGGAGTGAGATGCTTCTTGTTGCTCTGAACAGTAGCTAAATGCTGAGCCAGGCAGTAACTGTAGAATGCCATGACCCCTCCAAACAGAAAAGAGGATTGCTGCTGCCCCAGGTCCATGGCATTGGAGGCTGAGGATGTTGGACTGGTGTGTAGCCTTCTGCCTGGGAGAAACTAGAGTCAAAATAGATGATGCAATATAGGTACAGGGAGTTTATAGGAGCTCTTTAGACAGATGTAAGGTTAATAGCCCAGAAAGCACAGACATATCTTTGAGCACAAGTTACAGTGTTTGATGGTTCCTCAGAATGTTTGTCCTGTCTTGCTGTCATCAAATTCATTTTGCTAAAATTTCGTTTTAGGTTATTATTCTTCACTAACATAATGAGAGTATCTGCATTTGATAGGAGGCTGAGTGCCCTCTACATTGGAGACCTGCTTCTCTTCAGAACTTTTACATAGCTTTTGTATAGAGCAGAAAAAAAAGTGCTGAACCTCAACAACACTGCCACATCCACTTTCATTGCAAGTAAAAATGAGATAATATAGATGAATTTATTTAATCTAAATGATTTTCAAATTTTAAGAAAACTATGGTTGCAGTATAGCACACACAACACTTGCTTTCCTGTGCTAGATTAGGCATTGAGTTATTATGAAATGATGAGTTAAGGCATGAGATCTTGAATGAATTCTAAATTAAAAATGCATTTCCGTATGTAGATGAGCAAACAGTTGTTTTGACAAAATATGTTATAATTTCAGTTTGGCATCACTAAAATAACCCCACCAACCCTTTTTCCTCTCATAGTCCCTTCAAATGCAAGAACACCTTATATTTTAGCTGTCATCTTAATGGTAGATATTATTATGGGGGAAAAAGAGCTAATATCAACTGCTTTTAATTTAGGCAGGATTTCTTTTACATGAAGACAGAGAATTTTTCTTCTATAACAATTTTGACTGGAAGTCATAGGGCCTTTGCCAAGAAGTTTCAATTATGCTTTTAAAATATAAATCCTAGGAGTCTTGAAATTACAGGGTGTGGGTAGCGCTATGTTAAATGTTTTACAAGTGAGGAGAAATTAGTGCATTTTGGCTTATCCTCAGTGCTGTTGAGAAACAAAACTGTTCTTTTGTTGTAGGTAAAAGCAGTTCCTTCCAAAGAAGTCTGTAAAAACTGGAAAGCATTTTCGTATAATTCTGTGAAAATGACACACAGATAACTGCAGAATGTGGAAAACAAAGCCAACCACAGAGCCTCACCCAGGACATGTTTATCGGAAGGACATGGTGTAAACACACTGTAGGATGTCTTGGCTGCTAGAGCAACCATGGGATTATTTGGGGTGTGTTTTAGCTCTACCCACCTAACACATTTCCCATGTGGTGTTTGGGTGGGGAAAATGAAAAACTGCCCCTTTGTCAGGTATAAAACTATTTCCTTTTGTCAGTTTGAGGTTAAGGGTATGCCTTGGTCGTTTGGGTGGAGGACGCTAACAGCTGCAGTCAGTCTTGGAGGAGAGGGTATTTCAGTTGGGGTAGGGAGGACTTCTTCACACCTGAGAATTTTTCATATCAGTACTGATTAGTACAAAGATGCTGTGTCAAGAGATAGTACGGAAGACTATTAATAAGCCTTTCTTCAAGTGTGGCAAGTCACACTGTGGTTCTGTTGTCACTAATACTGTTTGCTACTGATCAATAGCAAAATCATTCCTGTATGAAACAAATGTGATCTAGATTGGCTCTGATCAGATGGCTGTACTTCTGTCTCATTAGCCAGAGTACACATACTAGAATTTATTTTGGCATTGTGTTTTTTTTCCAAAGACAGGAGAAGAAATTACATTAGCTCTGATATTAATACCTATTCTGGTAAAAAGTCTGTTGGTACAAAGTTGAGGCTATGAGCAATCTAATCTAGTTGGAGATGTCCCTGTTCCTTCCAGTGCAGTTGGACTAGATGATGTTTAAAGGTCCCTTCCAACCCTAACTATTCTATGATTCTATGATTCTCTGAAAGTTAACCCTTCACCTATTCATTGAACAAATTTGAGCAAGTTTTGGCTTTTTGAACTAGTATCATGAGTCCTAAAGCCAGCATTTACTGTCTTGTACATCTATGGCTTCAAGTAACAAAATACACACAGCTCCTGAAGTCCCATTATTATGGGTACATAAATCAATGCACTTCAGAATAACTGACAAACTTGCCAGGTAAATATAGCAAGAGTCACATTCAGGGTTGCTACTGACACTTGCTGAAATTGGAATACAAAATCTTTCAGGTGCCTCAGTCCTTAGGGCAGTCAGTGAGTTTATTACTTTCCTCTTGTTTCACTGTTGAAGTAGAGTTTAAAACCTAAATGATAAGAATGAGACCTTAGCTCTTCATTTTGGTAAATGTTCTTCAAAACATTTTGTTGAATCCTTCATTTTTTTTTTTAATTAGCATGAGTAATAATAAACTTTTAGTACTTCTGTAACCAAAATTTTAGCCCTTGGAGTACTCTAAGAAAGCAAGGGGAGTTTACTGTTCCCAGGTGAATTATTTTAGACTGTAATCTGTGGGAGGCAGGGAATAAATTCCTGTTACACTTCTGAACGCTGAAAGCAAAATGGTCTACAACTGGGATTCCTAAGCACAACTGCAAAATTACAAATAAGCAACAACTTTTAATACAGCCATTACCTAATTAAAATTAGTACACAGTAGAGTACAGTACTGACATTGGAGGAGCTGATGAATGGTGGCATACGATAAAATCACCTAGTTCCATCAAACACAAATTACTGAGTTCAGCTCAGAGGTAACCTGGGGAAATATCAAGCATCTGCGATAAACAGGACATGAAGATTAGGTAATTTAATGGTCTTTTCTCTGAAGTACGTGAATCTAAAACAGATAAGTAATGAAGATGTGAATTAGATAACCCAAAGCGTAGTCACTCACCCTAAGCTTTATTCTGTTTTGTTTTGTTTTGTTTTGTTTTTTTTTCTTTAAGGTTTCCTTTTCAAGGTAATGTGTGCTGATTATTTATAGAACTACCAGGAATTTACCTGGATGTGGTTAGATTTCCCTGTGATGCTCAGGCAGCAGTTCCCAACATTTCTAAGACTTTCCTGGAATCAAGGAGAGTTAGAAGTACTAGGCATTACCTGTGAATTGAATGCAAACTGTGTCAAAGAGCAAAGCTCATGATCAGAAGCTACTCTAAAAATTTGACATATTTCCCCTCCCTCTCTCCAAGGTCGTCCAGAATTAGATTTTGGTGATTCCTGTTTCCTAATCTTCTGTTCAGTAGGGCATGTTTTGCTGCCTTGCTCTTGACATTTCACAACAATTCAACAGGATATAACAGCTATTACAAAACCTGACAAATGAAATTTTAAGGTAATCTGTGAGATTTATTTTAGCAGGTAAGATTCTGATCTTGCAATTTGTTTCATGTAGATAGAGCTCTGTACAGGATAACACTCACAGGGAACAAAGGATTAGGGATGCATTAATGAATATAAAAGCTATAGAATATTATAAGCACTATGGCTCTTCAGTATGTGACCTCTATCTTTTGTCTTATATCTACTTCTGATATCTGGTAATAAAGCCATGATTTTGACCTAACAAAGGCATCCATGTCTGCCGTTCATAAGTCATTAACAGATTCTTAGAATCAAACACATAAAAACAATTTTTTTTTTTCCACAGCATCCCAAATAAGCAAAGAACATATGTTTGCACTGAAAGCTGTGCTCATATTTAAGTATATAGCTAAGCAAAATGGCATTAATTTTTAACTTCCTTTATGAAATGGTACTGAGTAAGTAAAGCTCAGTAATCCAGAAATAACCGGGAGATAGAACTTGAAAACTTGGCCCAGTTTGTTTCTAGGATATAAGAGATAAATCTCTGAATCTGAAGTTACGTCCCACCCTTCAGAGATAAAATGGTCAGGACACATCCTTTCATTCTGCAAACATGCTGACTCAAAGACAGACATGTTTTAATAATAAAATCTGAATCTCTAATTTTCTTAGATCTGACATGCAGTTTTTAGGAAGGTTTATTTTCAGACTATTCAGATTATCTGACAAAAAAAAGTCCCTCTTGCTGATGTAAAGAGTGTCTTTATTCTGTCAAATGGCCAGTGGCTTGCCTTCTGTTTTTCTGTTATCTGTGATATATAGTTGTAAAAAATCAACAGAAGTCATTTATACACCAAGGGGATACTCTGTAGAAAATTTCAGCAAAAAGCTTTGGGGATTTTTGTGTCAGAACAGGGCATCAGCCTCATGTTCTATTGAGGCTTCTTATCTTTATCCTACACTACCTAGTAGAATATAAATCTATAATGGGAGAAATACCACAAATGCTGTAGTTTACAATATCTAGAAGAAACAACAGAGGCAGAGGAGACATAAAAGCATAATTTTGCTTATACAAAATAGCAGCCCGAAAAATAAAACCAGGAAAACAAATAAGCAGATGGAGAAGGCAAAGTCTGCAAGACACAGCTGTGCAAAGTATTTAAATATCCAGATGCAAAGCAGTTTAAGGGTCAGGGACAAGGAAAGGACACAGAATGCTCTTAGCAGCTCTGCAGCACAAGTGAATAGTCTGCTTTAAAATTTCAAACACATGATTGTTGATTGTCTAGCTTTCTGTCAGATTTAAATGGAACCTTAGATTTTGTTAGATGTCCAAACTCTTGCTACTCCTGAGCACCTTTTAATATGAGTTTGTTACCGTTTACATAGGAACACAATAATTAATGTGTAGGAAAAATAGCTTTCTCAATGGATCTTTACTCAATTATCTTTTAGCAAAAGAAGTAATAAAACTTTTTTTTAGAATAGTCAATTTTTTTTTTTTCTGAAGCAGATACTACCCATAATAATAATAATCTACACTTTTACTATATGCTGACTTCATCTAAGTGCTTCAAGTGTTTTATGAATGTTAATTAGGCATCTGCATGCATCTATTAGGCACCACCAGTTGCTAGATGATGATTTTGGTCTATCCTTAGCTGAAAAAACTCCACCTACCTACTTTGCTTAGAATGCTGTAAAGGGGGCTGGGGAGGGTGTCTGTATACTGAAATGTGGGAAAGAACGCCTTTTGCTCTCAAATGTAGCTGCAGTGGAAAGCATTAACTTAAAATGAGTTCCTGAATTATTACTGCTTTGATTATCTTCCTGGGCTTTGGACTCCCTCCTGAGCTGGCAGGTGTCCCCTCATGTCACATCAGTGGCTGAAAGACAGATTTTTATTCCTACCCTCAGTTGCGTCTCAGGATCTTCAGTCATTTTGGGATTCTGTTCAAAGCTACAGATCCATTTTATAATCCCTCTACAGACAGGTTCAAATACCTCAAATGCTTTCTTGCTCACCACACTCCTTTCCCCATCTCCTCTGTTGCCGTCCTGTTCTGCCTTCGTTCTGCTCAGGGTGCAAGTTGGACAATGTGCCTGTTGTGGCCTGGTACCAGCTTGGCCAGAGTCAGGAGGCAGGCATTCAAACCAGTTTTGTGACTCAGTCACCAAGTTATTCATCCTTCTTTTGCAGGGTGAATAACTGCATTTAAAATGAGCCCCAAACTCACTGTATTTTTTGGTAAAGGCTTCTAATCTCCCTACAAGGAACTTCAGAAGCAAGGTAAATAATAAAAGAGTGCCAGAGGCCATGAAAATTGAACTGGTGAGTCACGTGGGAACTACAGTCTAGTGTAAGCATGGTACTTAAACAAACATACCGCGGCAGCCTGCGTACCTCAGAGAGGAGACCTGTAAAGCGCAAGGAATATTGTTTTCCTAAATGGAGATTTCATAATTAAGGCAAGAAAGTGTATTTAGATGGTGAAAATCCTATTTCTTCTGACTATAGGGATAAAAATAAGGCCATATAAAAGGATTTTGATAGTACTATGAAAAGGCAATCTTCTGATTACTAACTGTAACTTTTAAAGGGTACTAAAATCCTATTTCAGTGAGATGGTTGATTTTAGCTTGCAAGCTCTTTCTGTAGGACTTTAATATCAGTTTCATTCACACAGTCATATTTTTACATTAAACAGGGAGCTATGTTTTCCAGTTTCTTTTTTTTTGCATGCTGCCATTGCAGGCAGGCTGGACTTCAGAGATCTGATTGTGGCTTTTCAGGGTCTTTCCTACACAGAGACAGGAGGAAGCCCTGAGACCCTGGTCACACCCTTAGGTCCTAACTCACATGGAAGTGCCATTGTCTTACAAAAATCACCCTATGAAAGCCAGTTTATCATGGGGCAATTTTCATTTAGATGGATCCAACATGATTAATATCATTGTACTGTGGATGGCTGGGTGGGCCAACTCATAACAGCTGCAGAATCAGCCCATGTTTTAGAATTTAAAGATTGATTTTAAAACTTGCAAAATTTGCTGGACCAATGGAGATAATCTTTGAGATGTATCACTAGCAGTGTCTTAGACATACCAGAACGATGTCTCGGCTGTTCTGTGTCTTGATAAGGTCAGCAGCTCCTGCATCTGTGCTGGTCTGCAGAGATTGTGTTAAGGCTGTATACCACCTAATGCTATTCTAGAAAGCTGGAAGCTTCCTCTTGGTGTGACACAGTAGAAATAGCCACTGTCATGTCCTCAGGAGAGGGCTGGTGGAGCTCACTGGGTAACTGGGAGACAGCACTGCTGCTATCACACAGCCTACCAAGATCCCCTCATATCTAAGAGGTGTCTGTCTGGCCCCAGGCTGCATCTTGCAGCTTGTCTTTGCACCACACATTGCATTTCTCTCCATGGACAAGTTTGCCCAGAAACCTGAGGTTTCTCAGTGCTGCAATCCAGAGTCCAGCCTTAACCTGGCTATCTCCCAGCACCTCTGCTTCCCCAGTATGGCACAGACATCCCAGCTCGTGCGGTGTAGGCGTCACTCCTCCTTGACTGCTCATGGTGGGATGCAAACAAGAACAAGAGCTGCTGCTCTGCATGTAGCTGCAGCATCATTTCCTTGTTATGAAATGAATCATGCTTTCATTCTTCAGACTGTTACCAAAAAAAAAAAAAAAGGAAAAGCGTGACTGTGAACTGCATTCCTTTTTCCTTGCATTCAAGAAATTAAGCTAAAGCCAATGCACTTCTGAACATGGAACCAATTATTACTTTATTGGTTACCCAAAGAAAACATATCCACGAAGGAAAAAAAAACCCACATACATACTAGGCAAAGATATCTCAAAATCTGTATTACTTTGAGGTTTTTTTTTGATTCTTAAAATCCCTTGGATCCCACCTCTTTTTCTCCTGTTTCCTGTCATTGCTATAAGAAACCTTTTTGGCTAACAAACAAGATTTCTTTTGTTGCACTGAAACTTTCCACATGATTCATTTTTTTTTCCTTAGAAAAAGCTTCAAGCCAAATATTGTTTTCAGAGCCTTTTCTTCCTATGTCCTCTCCTCTCCCCAAATCCTTTTTCCTGAGGGATATCTTTGTTCATGGTAGCCTACTGTAAACAAAAGAAAGACGATATCAAAGTAATTACTTGAAATATAATTGATGACAGACCTCTTCATGTGCAACAGTTGACAATGTCTTTGCATGCACATAATACTTTTGCACGTTTTGTTAATGCCTAGAAACTAACCATCCTTTGAAAGGAAAAAAAAAAAGAACCTACAAAAGGAAAACCACACAAGTTTATTACTTAAAAGAGCTCGGAAGCTTGTAAGGTACATCAGGTGCTTTTTTTTTCCAAATGTAGTCTCTGTCTACATCTTACCAGTTTTTTCCAATAGATTTTGGTGTCATGCTCCTTGCAGAATTTGTGTTTGAAAGGTTTTATCATCCACCTCTCCATATGCTACCACATATTTCCTGATAGTTTTTTTTTTTCACAGCATACCCAGAGGGCTGCTTGGGGGCCTCCTGTTTTTTGATTATATGTAACATGTTTTGCTTTCATCCATTCCTATTTGAAAGTCTGTTTTCTTGTTAATTTTTAATTGTTTTCATTCATGTTTTTTAAAATAGAAATAGATATTTTAAGAACAGACAGAAAGGAGTATTTAATCAACTCTGAGCACCTACACCTTTCTCTCTCCATATCCAGTTGGGCTCCATTTTAGCAAACTACCAAAATCTCCTACAAGGACAAGTCAAGACAATTTGCAGTCACGCCAAAACTAGCTGACCTTAAACTGTGTACTTCAGTTACTACTAGTAGTTTAGCTGTAACAACAGATAGTCTTTTACTATGATACATTGTGACAAAAAGAGATACAATTCCAAACACTTTTTTTTTTTTTCTCATGATTTGAGACTAGAAGTGGCAAAAAGAAACCAAGAAAAAAATATAGAGGTAGAAAAAATATAAAAGAAGGATTTTGAAACAATTTTACTTAATACATTTTGGTTCTTTGCAAAATATGGCTTATGTTATTCATCATTAATATTCTCACCTCTTCTCTTGTGTAAAGCTTATGTCTTCTTCCTCCAAAGGTTAGTTGAACTAGTTTCCTATGATGCCAGAGGGATATCTTGTCCAAATATGACTCAGTGGAGTTTGTCAGTATCTCTCAATTTGTGGATTTATGATTTTTCATTATTCACCATGGAAAAAATAAAAGATGGCTTGCACTTAATTACAGGAATTCATGGTTAATGTGTATAGACGTATGATATTGCTATGGTACTTCATTTCCTCCTTCTAAGTGTTCTACTCGTTCATATTCAGTCTTAAATTGAAAGTCTCATGCTTCGAGATAGTGGTTGTATGAGACTGAGTATAATGAGATGTCAACGTTGATCCAGATCTGCTTGTTCTAGCCACTGCAAACAAATAATAGCAACAGCAGTAGTTTAAAGACAGGGAGTGGGGTCCTGTCCATGTAACTTACAATATAATTGCACTTTAATTATAGAACCTTAGGGTGAAATTTCATTTCATGTAAATTTAATTGTTTGCTACACAAATGTCTGCCTTTCAACTATTTATTGAGGTTCTCTTTGTATTTGTCAGAGAAAAATAAACACTGAGAGGCAGAATTCTAATCTGTTTTAAGATGAGATACATCACTCCCTCCAAGGGAAGAGGAACACCGTTGTGATGGAACACAGACGAGTTCAGAGGTTTCTACCTCACTAAGCTCATATTGTTTAGATATGGAAGGCAGGTCTTGGAGAAATGTGATACCACTATGTGGCTGGTGTCTCAGATAGCGATTTCAATAAGGTTATGAGTACCCACTTCTGATCCTATGATGATGAAGGTTTTGATACTGATGGAAAAACTTTGAGAAATTTTTCTGTGACTAGATGTAAGACTATAACAGACTTATTAGCTGGAGAAGAAGAAAAGAAGCTCTTAAAGAAATTGGTTTTTCTGATATTCCTGGGAACACATAGTCTAGTATTTCTAGTTGTGCTGAATACACAATCAATTATTTCATGACTAAAATAATTTGCCTTTGGAAATGTATATCTTTCTCACAGATCCATTTTTCTATTAGGTAGAACAGACAAAACATAACTGACACAACTTTGTAAGTGTAGCAGTATTTTGTGAAACGTAGAAAAAATATATTAGGCTTACATGAATTTTCTTTCCTCAGTATTGTTGTAGTTCTGTCTGTCAGACAAAAAATTGTAGTTGGGATTGTGGACATCTGCAAAAGCTGTAGAAAGGGCAGATACTACTATGAGAGCTGCCTTTTGTTTTTCAACATTTTTCAGGGCCCTTGTTGCATTTGTGGCAAAGTATGTATCAGCAGATCCGTGCAGAAGAGCATGAAATATCCTTTATTCATTGTGTTCCTGGAATAACATCTTTGACTCTCCTGATCATATTCACAAAACATGTAGGAAGTAGTTTTAGAGTTAGTGTTAAGTGTACAACTTCGCTTCAGACCTGTAAGAATCAGTTAAGAATAATCCTGCAGATTCAATAACACTACACTATTATAAAAAAATGTTAGAAGAAAAAAAAGAACCACGTATTGATTTTTTAAAAGTAAATATTAGAACTACCAATATTTTCACACTTGTGTGAATCTAAATTAAGCTATTTTGAACTCAACATCCCTAAATTAAGACCCTGCTAGTCGCTAGAAACTTTTGAAAATCTGATCCTAAATGTCAATGTTTGATCTGACTATATCTCTCTTTTTCCTAGAATGGCAACAGTATTCATGGTTGCACTGTGGACCATGAAAGAGCGATAGTTTCTTAAGGACTTTTTTCCTCTTATCTACCAGCGACACCGATGCCTTTCAAGTATTAATATGTTTTTCTTTGACCATACATATATTATTTGACAGGAATATGGAAATGTTGGTTGGATAAATGCAATTTAATTGCACCTAATATAATTAGAAGTGCATGATAGCCATATAAAGACAGGGAGTAAAAATCACACGAGAGATGAAAGATACATGGCTTTGATTTCACCCTCTAATTTATTGTGTTGCCCAAAACCACAGCTGTATACCATGAAACAAGGCTTAAAAGTGATTGTGTGATGACAGTTATGTAGCTATTACTTGTTTATCCCAAAGCAGAAAACTTATGTTCTGAAACAGCTTTTTCTAATATGTTTTTTATTATTTCTCTCTGCATTGTAAAATGAAATAAATACAACTGTAGTAAGTTCCAAAACGGAAGTAAGGTCTTTCTTCTGCCTTAAGAAAGGATGTGCATATTCTTTCTATAAAACTTCACTGATTCAGGTCTGCTCAGAATTTGTCAACAAAAAATAACAATACCTGAATTTTTACTTTGTTTAACAAATTATCTGAAGTGATTTTTTTTTTAAAAAAGATGAAATGAGAATGAATCACTCTTAAAATATA
This sequence comes from Tetrax tetrax, assembly GCA_009806455.1. Classification (NCBI taxonomy): domain Eukaryota; kingdom Metazoa; phylum Chordata; class Aves; order Otidiformes; family Otididae; genus Tetrax; species Tetrax tetrax. Next base: position 231,273 of record WHYT01017532.1, read on the forward strand.
TGTTAATTTGAAAACATAAAATGTTAGTTTGAATTTGCTTTATCTTTTTGTGGATTAATCTTATTAAGAATTCTCCTATTACTGAGAATTCTGGATTTAAGGGAGCTCAGTCTTCTGCAGACATACAATTTTCATTCCATGGGTTTAAAACAATGTTACACATTCAGTGTGCTAATAAGCTCCTCAGAATCAATGATGTGGAGTGGTAAAACAGGAAAAACCTCATTGAAGAGGAATCTGTGAAGTGGAGGCCATTTTCCATTGAGAATTGTTGGGCTGCATATGGGGCACGTGTGTAAACTACAGCCCAGACATATCTCTTATTTCTGGAACTATGTGATAAATCATGCATACCACTTGCTCTAGGACTTCATAAGTAAAACCATTATAGAATTTTTTTTTCAGCTTTGTGCATCTCTAGAGAAGTTGACTGAAAACCACTGCATTGGTTTTGTTTAGTTGGCTGGGGTTGGGGGGAAGGTACGGTGACAGCTTCTGCAAGAAGCTGCTGGAAGTTTCTCCTTTGTCTGGTGGACTCAGCCTGGTCTAGGGCAGACCTGCCACTGGCCAGGGCCAAGCCAGTTGGTGGCAGTGATAATACCTCAGTGATAACATATTTAAGAAGGGGAAAATTAAAAAAAAAAAAAAAAGAAGAAGTGAAGAAGCAGAAGCGGCGGCAGAGAGGGGGAGGCATGAGCCTTGTGGGCCTTGCAGGCCTCGCCCTCTGGCCTCCCTCTGGGTGGCCGACTGGGCCCTACTCAGCCCAGCCTGGCTGCAAGAAGTGAAGAGGAGATGAGATGTAAAGAAAACCTGAGAGACATCTGCCTGAGCCGATTGTAAAGAATTTCTTGTGAGAAGAACGGCTGCAGACACCAAGGTCAGTGAAACAGGAGGGGGAGGAGTAATGCTTCTCCTGGCCAAGATTCCCCTGCAGCCCGTGGTGCAGCCCATGGTGGTGCAGGTTGTCCCCCTGCAGCCCATGGAGGCCCACGGAGGGGCAGAGATCCACCTGCAGCCCGTGGAGGAGCCCATGCCAGGGCAGGTGGATGCCTGAAGGAGGCTGTGGCCCATGGAGGGCCCACACTAGGGCAGCTGGTTCCTGAGAGACTGCACCCTGTGGAAAAAATGACGCACACCTGAGCAGTTCATGAAGGACTACAGGCCATGGGAGGGACCCCACGCTGGAGCAGGGGAGCAGTGTGAGGAGTTCTTCCCCTGATGAGGAAGAAGCAGCAGAAAGCAACATGTGATGAACTGACCATAACATCCATTCCCTATTCCCCACCCTGTGCTGCTTGGGGAGGAGAAAGGAGGTAAAAATAATTGAAATGAAGTTAAGCCTGGGAAGAGGGATGTGTGAGGGGAAGTTTTTTTTTTTTTTTTCTCTTTCTCATTATCCTGCTTTGGTTTTATTAATAATAATAATAAAAAATAATAGTTTTCCCCAAGTCGAGTCTGTTTTGCCCATAACGGTAACTTCAATGACCTCTCCCTGTCCTTATCTCAAACCTTGAGCCTTTTTGTTATGTTGTTATGTTATCTCTCCCCCATTCCCTCGGAGGGTGGAGGGAGTGAGTGAGAGACTGCGTAGCTTGGTCTCGAGTGGGGCTAAACAACGACAACCACATATAAAGGGAATTAGGTTACCCTTTAAAGGTATAGAAAAGAATTGGAGCAATTTAACATCGTTCGTATGTAAAACTATATATGTACATTGGTCTATTAATGTGTTTGGTTACCTGGGCACTTCTACACAGTTTTCAGGGGATAGTTCATGATATGAAGGTGATTTCTGACTAAAGTAAACCACACAGGCCATTTAGTTGAACTAGCTTTAATTTTAATATTTTCCCCTTTAGTTCTTTAATACGTAAACTACATGAACAATATGTAGTAGTTACCCCAAGAGATAATTTAAAAAAAGAAAAAAAGAAAAAAGCAAAAGAAGAATGAGAGAGAAAGAGAAAGCAAAGATAAGGTTCTTTCCAGATTCACTAAAACTGAATGATATTAAACAAAGAGTTTCTATTTTGTGCTTTTTCATGCAAGTGTTTGATCAAAATATTTGGACACATGAACTTTTTTCCTTTTCATCTTTTCTTTTTCCTTAAGGTTTCACAGTTTATTTCCCTAATACTTTGCTGCAGAAACTCGATCATGTTTTTGACAGCTAAATCAATTCTACAAGAAAGAAATTAGAGGAGGATCACAGCACCTCAGCCAAGAATAAAGCATTTAGATGCAGCGCCAAGCGGAGGAGTGTAGTTGCTTTGGGGCTTCCCTCTAAAAGGAAGCACAGCACGGAGATGCAGCTATCTCCAGGGGAGCAACTCCCAAGGGCAGTCAGGTCAGGACAAGTTGTGTGCTGGAGCTGCCTGTCCCCTTGACTCCAGAGAAAAAAAAAATAAAGCAGCTCCTCTCCTAATTTAAACATCTTAGCTGTACATTTGTGGTTCAGCAGGATGAATATAAGCCTAGCAGCATGCTGCAGAAGGGTTAAAGGACATTTTAACTCCTTTTCTTTATAGGCTTCACTGGTGAATGAAAGTGAAAAAATGCTTATGTACACATGTCTAAAACACATACAGTATCTAACAGAATGTTGGGTAAATCCCTGTAAGCCTGCCTCGTAACAAACACATTACACAGCCATGCTCAGCATTACTTTAGGATTGAATTCTGAATACGAGATCATATTCCTCCAAAATCTGTAAAGCTACAAAAGTTCAGAGGATTAGGTTTGCAATTTAATCTATTTACAGCTCAGTTAGAATGTATATCCATTTGAATTTGTCTGATGGAAATACTGAGCATGACTCACTAGTTCCATAATTTGTATTTTATTAAACCCTGTCAAAATACAATTTATGGCTAACCCAAGACAGCCTTGAGACACGAAAGCGGAAATCTTTTGTAGGTGTTATATGACAGATGTTAGTCTGAGTTTGTTTCTTGTGTTTGCAATCCGTAATTTGCATGAGAATAAGCACTCTGATTTCAACTAATTGATATGTACCTCTAACTGTCATGTCAATCTTCTCCATGGTAGGGCAGACACCTTCAATAGCACGGCTGCCATCCAAAAGTAACATTGCAAATGCACAGCTGTGCTTTAACCTGCCACCAGCTTCAGCCCACTGCTGAGGGAATTTTAAATTCAAGGAATCCCTTTTTTTCCTCTCATCTCTTAGAAGAACTATACTGATCTAAACATGAACTAAATACTTCACACTATTCTTGATCACATAAGCAGGGTTTGCTAACATAGAGAAGATAAGAAAAGTAGGACTGAGTCTGAAAATAGAGAGGGTAGGATGTCTCAGGCTCAGGTATTATTTGGTAAGGATTAAAAGGGCCTTTCTGAGCATTCAGGGAATCAGTCATCTATAAAGCATACAATGAATGGTAGTCCAATTTTAATTACTGTTACTCTAGCTATACAGTATTTGAAATTTTCTACATGCCGTCTTCTGAAAGTGGGTTTCTGAAAGAATTCTCTCCATAAGTGCTGTAAGGATCCAATTAGAGGCAATTGCTTGATTTCTCAATTCTTTTGATCAGCCTTCAGTAGTAGCCCACTTCTGAATTCCTTAGGAGCTTTCAGCTTCATTGACAGTCCAGAAATAATGTCTCAGTAGGATGTCACTTGGTGCTCTGAGCTCTGATACACTCTCTATTCAGGCACCTGTACTAGACATTATCAGGTCACAGCAAGCGTCTTTTACTAACAGCAATAAAGCTGGCCAAAAAATAAGAGGACTGGAATTGCTAAGCACTTTACAAAGCTTCAGCTTTTCAAAGACAAACAGCTGAGTCCTGTCTTCAGAGAATCATGATGTCTTGCTGAAATCAATTGAAAGCTCGATTTTTTACCTTTTTTTTTTATGCTTAGGAGATTCAAAGAAGAAGCATTCACAATATAACATAGATACAATTCTCTTTTAAAAGGAACCTACAGAATAAGCACCACACATCTTCCTGGAAGAGTACGATTTGTATCATTGCATTGTACGATTTGTATCATTGCATTGGAGAGGAGTGAGGAGAATTCTTTTTCTTTTAGCCATTAGGCAAACAGTGGGAATAATCTAAACACTTTTTATGATCGGATGGAACTGGTCAATACCATATGCAGTGAAATGTCCTATTCTCTTTATATAATCTTATTTCCTACATTTTCACTGCATAGTTCTTTCCTTCTTCTGAAAGACTCTGGTGATAAAGAGACTGGGAAAACTTACAGTTTTCAGCAGTCATCCTGGTTTCAAATGGACAATATTGGGCTGGATATAACAGTCCACAAATCAGAAGAATTCCAAGACTTCTGCCTGTAGACTGACACTTTCTTTTGCCTTCAGCTGATAAGAAGACATGGCTTGCAGGATATTAAACACCCTGTAACTTGGATATAACACCTCGTCTGCAACCTCAGTATTGAACATATCTGAGATTACTTACTGTTTTTAAGGAAAGAGGCAGACCTTGTGAATAGTCTCCTGCTCTGAAATTTAAAAAAAAAAAAAAATCAGTTGTGTGTGGCACATACACAGTATGCCTTTGAAGATCAAGACTAGCTAAGCAACCATCCTTTCAGATGTGAATGTGTTTTTGGAGTTTCATCTCATGGAAAAGTAGTCTTTGAAACATAGCATAATTATTTTTTCACTTGCCATTTTTCCTGATGACAAGCCAAACCAAAAATCTTGTTATTCTAAAAGTTTGGCAGAACTCTGCAATGCCATTAGTACTTCAGCAAAAATACATTTGTCAACAATATTTTCCTTCAACTTTCTTAAAGTGAGAATGCTATAGCATGTAAATTTGTCAGGTGTTTGTGAAATGTGTGTATTTAACTGCTTCTTTGCTATAAAAGCATATATTACTTTTATAGCTGATGGTAACTTTCCTTTAAGGGTGTTTAGTTCCAATAGGAATGAAAGAACATGCTGGTCAGATGAGTTAGTGTTGTCAATATTCTTATAGCAACTGATTTTAATGGAGAAAGCTCCTGTACGATTAATTACAGTGATAAAAGAGTTAACACTTCTGTAAGGTTTTACATCTTTAATACCCATGATATCTAACCTACATGTGAATTAATGACAAACCAAGCAAGTATAAAGGAGCTATAGCAATTTACATCCGTTGAGAATGTTAAAAGTTACATTTTAAACTAGCACTTATATAACAAAATATATTTTATGGGAAAACTTCTGTAAATACAATTCAAAAATGCAAGTGGAAGATAATTCTAGGAAAAAACATATGAGTTAGAAGAAATTATTGGGTCAAAACCTTATTTTAAAAGAAGTCTGTGCTGGGTTAGCCAGCATATCTACATCTTGTTCTTTAACATCTTGATCTTTCTTTGTGAGTTTGTGGCAATCTAGTGTTCAAGAACAACAACTGTTATAAACAAGTTTAACTTGATGAATGACATACTAATAAGTGTTCTTTTTAAATGCATCTACCAAGTTAACATGAATGGACTCTCCAGCTACTCCCATAGACTTTTGAAATAGCTTATCCCAATTCTTCCCTAATTTAGATCAATATAAATCAAGAATAATGTATTGCAGAGGTGTAAAAACCGCTTAAATGAAGACGTAACAAAGGTAATACTGTGGGGTTTTTTGGGGGGAATACTTTTAGTGAGTACATGTATTGTAGATGGAAATAGGGTACTTTTCTTAATGTAGAATTTTAATAGATTTCTTTCTTCCTTGCATGTTTCTCAAAGGAGTAGAAATTTGATAACAACTATTGATACATGAAATAGTTAAATCTGTGTAAGACTTTGTTAAAGTCTATTTTCCTGTCCCAATTCCATTAGATCATCTAATCCCAAGCATTGAAAAAAACAGTTAGTGGCCTTTCAACCAGCAAAGTACTGAAGTACACGAGCAGTTACATTGATTTTGGAAAGATGATTCTAGCACCTTTCAAGTGGGGTAACGGGTGTGTTTAAAAAAATGCATGATGATAAGTGCTTTTCAAATCTGAGGTATGAAATGTATATTTTGCATTCTATACTCAGCATCCACAATTAGGATATTTCCTGAAATTTCCTGGAGTAATTTAAAAAATAAGGTTATTTTCCCAGATTTTCTGCAAGAGACATCTAAGCCTGTTTTCCCAGAGAGAAAAAAAAAAAAAAAAAAAAAAAAAAAAAAACGAA
>WHYT01017532.1:241523-252419 GCA_009806455.1 Tetrax tetrax
TCCCTCTCCCTTTCCCTCTCCCTCTCCTCATTTTACAGTTAAATGAGAAAAAACAAATTATGAAAAGTAATGATGGAGAAGTATATTGGCCAACTCTCATTCAAGTCTTAAACAGATTATGACTGAATAGCCAGAAAATGGATGACTGAAGAGGGATATGATAGTTGTCTATGAATTGCACTGAGAAATGTTATTAATAATTCTTATAATGCCAAAAGTAGCAGGAACTATACAAGGGTACCAGCCGGTAGGAATAAAACAATACGGAAAAGTTTCTTGTTCACATTACATTTATATAAACTGTGGGATACATTGCTCTGGAACACCATGACTGTCAGAATTTACCTGGCTTCAAAAGCAAAAATACTCCCTAAACACGAGATGACAACTCAGCCGCAGGGAGACCCTGAGCAGTGTGTTGCTGCAGCCTCGTGGGTGCCAATGAAGCACTGCTGTGTGCTCACCCAGATCCCATGTGTTCCTACAGGGACTACTAGTGAACCAAAATGTTTTTTTCCAGGTAGCCCAAAATGGCAGTTCTGCTGTCTACTACGGTAATATATTTCACTTCTGGTATAGTCGGTCATTATATATATTTCATTATATGTAAGAGTAGCTTCTGTCAGGATGGAATCCTGATCTTATTTGAGGTTCTTAGGTATTGCTACAATATCCCTGATATGAATAATTAAAATAAGTAATAATTTGGCTCTGGTAGTTTTGCATTTCAACTGTATTAATTGAATATATTTCTGTCATAGGACAGAGTAACCTAGAACTGGAACTGTCTACCAGCTTTACAGTATTGCAGATGATATTACGGAACACAAGCATCTGAAATTTATCAGAAATCCATTCATTCATGTTCTTTATTGTGTTGGAAGAATGATACAATTGAGCAGTTCTGTAATTTCATCAGCCTCTTCAATGTAACCTAATTTCAAATTTATTATACTGAGAAATATTTATTCAAAGATTCAGGAAAACAATATAGAATGTAAACCATTAAAGCCACCCTCAGGTTTTATCTTTATTCTATTAACTTTGTACAATGACTCCTGGTTTTATCTAGTTTAGTTTAATTCAAATAAAGGAATGAAATGCATCTATTTTGTTCTGTAAGTTTTGAGAGAATAGAAGCAATAAAGTGTATAATTTAACAGAGTTGTCTCTTTTCTTTTTTTTTTTTTGTTTATTTTTATGCAGTTTTGCATTAACGACTTCATGTATTTTTCTATGTTGTCTAATACTGCTTTAGCTCCCAGTTCTCTGAAAGCCTTGACTAGAGGCACCTTACAAGTCCCACTGAGGGCAGGCTAAGCCATGTTTGGAGGTAAGTAAAATTGTGTAGGAGTCTATGCAGTCCACCTCTCTCATTAGCACCTTCCTCCCATACTGGGTTTTTTGGCCAGTCACTGTTTCTATCTCACTGAGCACGCAGTCCTCCACTGAAATGCTGAACTGCTGCAGCCCAGCCTTCACCAGACTCCTTTCTGTGTTTCCCACAGCAGCTGATGTTTCTTGCTTCCACTGAGCTTTGTCTCCTTTATTCTGCCTCTTTTGATGCCTGTCTCAGTAACTTATTTCCTACCCTTTTCCAGCCACTCCAGACTTCCCCATGGAAACTTCCCTCTGACCCTGCAATGTTCTTGCCAGAAGCTCCCGTCCAGCTTTCCTCAGAGCCTGCCCCAGGTTCCTCACCTCTAATTTACAATCCAGACCAACATCTTCCTCAATAATCATGCCCCCGTGGCTCCTTTTCCTCCTCTCTGTCTCACCTAGCTGTTTCCCTTTGCCTGGAGTAGATGTCTCTGCAAAAGGCTCTTCTCCTCCAGTCCTACACAGCTCCTCCCAGGAGCTTGTGGTGGGGAGCAAGGCAATGTGGCAGGACATGTCTGTGACAACGACTTTCCTTGTCAGAAGCTCTGTTCCAATATTTGGCACAAAAAATACACAGTTTGGACAAGAGTATTGTGGGCCTGATCCAATTTCCGTTAAGTCAGTGGAAGTCTTTGTTCTGACTTTAGTGGGCTCTGGGTCAGGCTCTGATGGCTGGTGACTAATGCTCTTTTCATTCTATATTTCATAATGCAAATATCCACAGAGGAACATGACCCAGAGAAATATAAGGTACTTATTTTTCAATATTCATTCCCAACTCTTGGCAACAGCAGTCTAACACAAATATTGTTTTAAAATGCTATCCAAGGAGCTTGTTTATGTCTATTCTTCACCTAGCAGCCTAGAAAAACAAACTTCCAGTTTAGAAATACGTTTGACTAAGGGGATATTCATATGAAGAGACTTATTGAATTTTTATTAAAATACAATATATATTATCTTTTACTCCCAAGTTGAAACTCCTTGCTACCTGGCCTCCTTTCCTATTTCCAGTAAAACTGTCACTTGCAGTACACAGGACCATGACTTTGCTGCTGATAAAACATTTACTGTGGACTGCATCTTAACCTCAGCTGTGCAAGTCTGCATATTTATCATGTTAATCCCTACAGTTGGAATCTGAAATTAGGATATTATCTTGACCAAAATAAACACCAGTTAGAAATCCATTGACATTTTTTTCTTCCTTCTGCAGGGATATTCCTCATCTAGTTTGAGGCATGTACAGTAGAAGTCATTAACTATTCAAGGTAGTCTCCCCCCATAAATAATATAGACGTTTTCCATCCTTACTACTCTACAGTATAGCAAGAAACACTTGTCTGTGGTGCGGTAGGACACAACATGTGAATGTAAAATCTACAGCCACTTCAGTAAAATGCATAATGAGGACAGAAAAAAATAATCCAAGCTCTCCATACACTTAGATTTAGCCTCGAGTAATTGGCAGCTAATATCATCAAAGATTTCATCTCTACTGAAGATGCTTCCGGCCCTCACAGGTTATTAAAAAAGAAAAGAAATAATTACATCTCAATCTTTGCCTCCTTAGTTCTCTATCTATAAAATGAGAATAACACTGCCACATAATCTTAAATTAATACTTCAAAAATACATGGATAAACGTATCTATGAAGTACCCACACTTAAGGGCAAGGTCATATCCAGGATATAATTAATAAATTTGATTATATTGCAGACTTTGGAATAGCCACACTAAAAAAAAAAAACTAATCAAAGAATAACTAGGTACCACGAAATAGTGGATATCTCATCATCCAATGGATAAAGGAAAAATAGGATTTTGCAGTGTGATAGTATTATGGTACATTTCATCACAAAGATTAAAACTCATCGCCAAGCTAGGCTCACATTTCATATTTCCTGAGTGCTTGCTTTGTATTCTTGAAATCCTTTCAACTTCAAGTGGGGTTGCCCTATTAGTAGACCAGAGACAGACTCTCAGGGGATGTCACCTGCTTGGGGCAGGGTGGGAGCTGGCTGTGCCTGGGACCACCTTCCTGGCAGCGAACACTCTCGCTCCCCAGGGTTCTGCAGGCAAACATGTGCCCATGGTGGATGTCAGGTCTTCTCCTTTGTGTGCATTCAACAGCTTTCTTGCAGCAGGCCATAAAACCAGAAAGTTTGGGCATTCCAGATTGAAAATAATGCTAATATTTACTGAATTTTATTTTTAATGAATATACCTTAGTCCATTCTCCCCAAAGGAAATATAAACTTGTAAATTCATATATTAGCTTTGAAATGAAATAAGGAAGATACTGGTGTTAAAAACAATATATGGAATGTGTGCATATGTCTTAAGTATTATAGTACCCTTAACTGTGAATTTCAGTGATATCTATGCAATGTCAAAGATTTCAGTATACAAAATAGTAAAACTGTAAGAAGATGGGCCTGTTTTCTCCATATAAGTTATCTTTATCACTATAAATTTATGTTAGCATGTTTTGTTAGGCTTTTTCATGAGAATAAGATTTGTGTTATCTAATTTATTTTATTGATTACACAATGATGAACTGCTTTGGCCTTTTCAATATGCTGTTATGGGATTGGTTATCCATTCCAGTTCATTACTGCAAGCTACTTTGGTTTAAACATGAAAGAATTGGAAAAGCCAGCCAATAAAATGACATAGCTGTAGAAAGGTTAAAGAACTATGAAGCATTCAACTAAAGCTGACAAACATTGAAGTTTGGATTTCTCATTCTTATGACAAAGATTGTAATGGGAAGAGAAAACAGCAGTATCTAATCCATTTTTATGACAGTGACTATAATTAAATTGGAAAAGATATAAAAGCAACCTGTTCTTATTACAATTTATATATCCTTATCTTACAGCCCTTCCTCGATTCTTCTAATTTAGAGTCAGCATACCAGTGTAACCTTGGACAGTGATTCTTTGGGAAACTTGGAAGACCATATGTACAGACCATTGTGTTATAAAATGGCTTATATATTTCTAATGAGATTCATATCTACTGATATTAATATTCTAGACTAGAAAAGGACTGGTTTAAAGTATAGATAACAATTTTGCTTCTTGATGTTCCCCAAAGTGAGCACATATGTCATATGAGTCTTTTGTGAATCATTATTCACGGCATTTAATAGGATTGATCTTTGGAGTTGACCAGTGATTCTAGATTCAAGAGTTTTTCTCTTCCGTTAACTCAGATATTAAGTTTTATTAAGAAAATGGACAATAAAAGTGAAATGAGATGACAGGAATCAATCATTTTCATTGGTATGGTAATATATCAAGGAACCCACTTTCTACAGAACCGGATGAAAGTGTAGGACTGACTAAATATTTCAATATGAAAAACTAAATTTTTATTAAATTAAGTTGTTTATGTTTTTTTTTTTAAAAGCTATCCTATATAGACAATGTAAGGTTTTAATTAAAATTATCATTGTAATCTATATATTGGCATAAAGTTTATTTTTCATAGACTAAATAAAGGTCATGTTTGGCAAAGTAATTTCTTGTACCCCCTACACAAACAGTTCTAAACAATTCCTGAGAATTAATAACTGACTAGCTATTGTTTAAAGCCTCAGTCATGCAAAAATTTTTAACATGTGTTCACTTATAAGCATAGACACAGAGGATTATCCATGCTGAGTTAGCTCAGCATCTTGCAGCAAGCAGAAGCGGAAGCTTATGGCAGAGCACAAGGAATAAGATATCTGTACAAGTATTAGAAATGTCTGTGGCATGAAATGCCAAGCACAAATGACATCTGAGAGTGGCCTTAGATATTGATAGAGCTGAATTTATATAGGTCCTGCTGTTCCTAGACATACAGCATAGCACTATAGCTTTTCCCCTCTTATGGGTGTGTGGATCATGCTGTTTATGTCAGCTCAGTCCTCAGCCTAATGTTGCTGCTGTTGCCCTTTGCCCTTGGAGTTTATAACAGCTCAGTACATTACTGTATGAGGACCTACTGAGTTAACTGGAAACAATCTAGGACAACAGCAATTTCATTTTTATCTGGTATTTAATGTACTTATCTTGTATTTAGTCTTGCAAATCACAGTGTTTTTGTTGTAAGCAGCAATATGCTATCATTTCTCTGTTTTTTTTTTTTCATTTAAAAAGGCATAGTTTCCTTCAGAAGTTTCCTATTAGTAAATATTTGTGATTATAAAAAGCATGCATGTCTGTGTATTATTTAAAAAGTAAACAGATTTCTGATTGATTTTCAAGTTCTAGCCAAAGCTTTTTCCATCCCAGCTGGGGTCATCACTTTGTTTCTGATACCATGACGAGCCTGTATGCATTTGAAAGGTTAGGACAAACAATTTTAGTTTGCAGGGTGTGACAGACAATAACCATTTTATGAGCAGTTTGTCTATTTTGTTCCTTTATAAAGGTGATGGGCCTCTGAGGTGACTGTTGTTTGCTTTGTCTGGTACAGACGGAGCTTCTTGAGGGAGGATGTGAAAGCCATTGCACGCATGAAAGATGCAGGACAGAAAGAAGGGGATATGTGAAAATGCAGTGAGCAGGGAGATGGAGCACATCAAAGCCTGGGAGACTTTGAAGAAGATCATGAAGCATGTCTGCATGTGGCTAGGCTTCTGACAAGTTGGAAAGAGGTTTTCTAGGGCCTTTAAAGAGACTGTATGGAGTGTCTTGCAACACTGAAAGATGTTGAGGTGTTGATCTCAGGTCAAGCCTGGTGGAAGAGCTCACCTGCAAGAAAACAGTGGGTGGGGAAGTTCCATCCAAGACCCCTTTGCTTATTTTGGGGTAGCAGATTAATGAAAAATCCCCCTCAAAACTCTAGCCTGACCTGAGGCCTTATCAAACTTTTTCAGCTGAAAAAGTTTTTTCATCACGAGAGGTAATGTTTTTAAAATAGAAGGAGATTCAGACTAGACATCAGGAAAAAATTTTACAGCGAGGGTGGTGGAAACTGGAACAGGTTGCCCAGAAAGGTGGTAGATGCCCCATCCCTGGAAACTTTCAAGGCCAAGTTGGATGGGGCTCTGAAAAACCTGATCTGGTGGAAGAAGTCCCTGCTCCTTGTAGGAGGGTTGGACTAGATGACCTTTAAAGGTCTCTTCCAATTCAAACCATTCTATGATTCTGTGATTCTGTGATTATAACACTTGTGAACGCATTTTGGTGCTCTGGAGTCTGAGGCAGTTTTGCATACGAGATTTGACTTTCAGCTATAGTAACAGAAGGCCACAGTTTAACTTGAATTTCCAGGTTCAGTTCCTGCAGGTTATGACTTTCTCAACTAATAACGAGGCTGGAGATATATTACTGTTGGGATATACTCGCTAAATGCACCATTACTATAATGATTTGTAATTAGACACTAATCACCATATAAAATGCTAATAGAATAAATGTACTTGATATTTTTTCATTCTCCTGGCAAAAGTCCTCTAGGCAAGCTATTTTCTCAAGGGCATGTTGAGCAAAAGCAGACTGAATTAAAGAGTTGCGGCGTGGCACTCACTTTCTGCTATTGTTTCTCTTTAGAAGGAGAATTATTGGTGATTTGAGGATCCTTTCAAATGATGAAAGCATTAGGTGCTATTCTATTCCCAGTGTCTGCCTATGTGTCCTGCTGTCTTCCTTGTGGCTGCAGTAGCAATTAACTATGGGGCTACGGCTCTGCTTGTCATGAAAATGATCCAGGTGAAAATTAATATTATTTTGTTATTGTCAGATTACATTTTAGTCTGTTTGGTCTTCCTGTGTTGCAGGAACAAGCATTTAATGTGAGGATTTAGAGAAAGAGGCAGGGAAAAGGGCAAGATACTTCTTTTGGCATTGGTCTTTGATTATGTCAGCTTAAGTTAATTTTAAATAGTAACCTGATTTAGAAGGCAACAGCAAAGCAACCGAAAACCTCCTGCTTCTTCTTGTGCACACACACCAGACTTGGTCATTGTTGCTTTGTGTAGGATACAGGGCTCATTCCACATGTTCCTCTGTAATCCGGGAAAAAAAAAGCAGATGTGTAGGTCCCTATAGCATTTCTCCACCCTGCCTCTCTGCATGCACCCACGTGCTGGTACGCATACCTATGTATACTCCCTTCCCCTGCTTCACACCTAAATAGTTGTGGGATCGATATACTCAGGGTTAGGCCCCCAAACAAACCCTCTCTCTCTCTAAATAAACCATATTTATTTTCAGTTTCTTTTCCCACATTTTGATTTATTCCTTTTGTAAATATGCAGGTCATCAATCTCTGGGTGTAGAGAAGGTTTCGATAGCTTTGGCTGGTTTCCATGTCAGTTAGCAGCACTGTGCCATGTGTTTGCCTGGTGAGAAGAAGGAGGACTCTGTACCTGATCTACACACCCGTTACCATCTGTGGCTGACGTGATGACTAACTGGCTTGTTCAGTTCTTACTTTGACAATGAATAAGATAAAAGGGACAATATTTATAGGGAAAAGTCATGTCCTTTATTTAATCAGTTGTGCTATTTAGATTGAGTTTTCTTCATGCTATGCAGTCTTCATTTCAAATAGAATATTTAGTTACTTCTAGTTAGAAATGGTGTCATAACTGGCACATTTTTTATCGATATGAGAAGGTAGGACAAGATAAGCCACATGTTAGCATTTTTCCTTTCAAATCCATGCCTGAACTACCACAGCTCCTATTACACATGAGATATATGCAGGAGTAAAAGATCACAGTCAAATCCACTAATTTTATGTCAGTAGATATTTTTTATGATATTTCTGAATTTTTGTCATTAAATTCTTAATTCATTCTTTCATAGCTCTGGAAATATGCAAAGAGGAAAGCCTTGCTATGTGTTCTCTGTACTGGTTTGCTGAATCTTAAAGACACTTAAACCTCTATAAATGATTCAAAAGAGGTAGAACTGCATATTGGTCTGAATATTATAAATGGTTTGGTTATACTCAGTGTAAGATTGAATGTCTTTTAGTACTCCCAGATCTGTAGCAACTCAGCCAGAGGTTTTCTCAGACACACTAGAAGTAACATGCTGCTAAATAACTTGTTATGTAGTGACATCACTTTTTCTCTGATGTGAATGCTAAGGTTACTATAAATTACCCATACAAAAAAAAAAAAAGTGAAATTTAGATTAAGTAATAGGGATAAGAGAAGGTCAGTGTTTGTTAACACTTTTGCTTCTCTCTGTATTACTAATAGCTGGTGATTTGCATGATGTGTATGTCACTAATATCTATTATTGGCTTGTGGGAGTTCTGCTTATTGTTTTTAGTGGTAATAGCAGATGTTATGGCACAATACAGGTGGAATGAGGCTTTAAATAGATAACATTCACAGGCATATAGCTTTAATTGTTTTCCCTTGTTGTGTAACCTGAGATAGATGAAGACTCAGATTTTAAAGAGTTTGAGACTGCAACTCTTAACATCCATGCAGCTGGCCCTCACTTGAAATCTGGAATTCACACTGTGCACCTGCACAAGAAATATAGAAAGCTGGGCTCCTAAAATGAATGCCCAAACACCAGCAAGCCGAGTGAAGACTTAAACCAGACAGATGAAGAATCACAAAGACTGAAACTGCCCGGGCTTTGTATGTCTTCGGAAGACATCACCACCCAGCATCCATATCTTGGACTTCTTTTCTAGCCTGCCTCCTTAGGAGGTGTGATTTTTAAAATTCTCTCAGGCAGTGGAAAAGCCTGAAACATGCTCTCTTGCTTTCTGCATGAGTGCTTAAAGCTGTTGGTGAACTCTTCTGTAGCTGTTGCCAATACCAACATCATTTTAAATAAAGTATTGGCTCGTGTTGTGTTTTGCACGCAACCCGATTCAACTAGATGAAGGTGAGACATTGCAATGATATCAGTGCTTTAGAAGCTCTGAATAAGTGTAGAAAGAAAACTTTATCTTTCTTAGGTATATGTGGACTTTGGATATCTTCAGATTTAGGCACAGGAGGTAATGAAGCTCAGTTTTGAATAGGTTTGCCTCTATTCTTTGAAATTCCTTCTTTTAACTTTTTTTTTTTTAAATGTAGTCCTACATCTCACTTTTCAATTGGAATCAGAGTGTTAACTGTTTGAAAAAAATGTCGTTCTGTGACATTTTTTTTTAAAATGAAAAAAACAAACTACAAAAATAAGGCTACTAATACTGCGTAGTTTAAAAAAAATTGAATAATTTTGACAAATCCACATAATAATAGTGTATCCCAGGGAGTTATTCTGATAGTTAATATCTATATTTGAAGTATCTACAATTTTGATGAGGTTTACAGATACATGATGAGCAACATGAAAATGGCTGCAGTTTCAAACTACTGTAAGCTATGTAAGAGCTAAATATTTGTTACAAGGTTTAATCATGTAAAGAGATCGATGAGCTTGAACTACTATAGTAAAAATATATACAATTAAGCACAAGTTACAGCAGATATTGCCCTCTAATGTGGAGTTAACAAATGGTCAGTTAAATAAAAAGAATCCACATGCTATATATTCTTTTTGTTACCTTCTTACTTCGGCTGCATGTATTTGCAGAGAGTTTTTAGTTTTATGTTTAACGCCCACGGAAGACAAAGTCAGACTTTCCATTCACTTTAAAGGTAGGTGGACTTGTTTATTAGTCATTTTTGCAAAACCCAGTGATTTTCCTGTCAGCTTTGGGGGTTAGCGATCCTAGACTGTTCTAAGAGACATTCTGAAAAATGTAAAATTTTGGAAGATTTTTGAGAGATGTAAAATATAAATTGCAAAAATCTTAAAAAGCTATTTTTGAAATCACGACTTTTTAAAAATAGGCAAGAATCTACAGGGTTACTTATACAGAGAAAATGATACAATTTCCAAACCATTGCTTTCATTGCCAATGAAGCAGAACAGTAAGATAATAGATTTAGAAGTAACAGTAACATCTAGCAGTAAAAGAGATATCAGAAATCTGTAGCCTTCAGATGATGCATGTGTTGTAAAGTGCTTGGAGGAAAATCCACTTTTCTGTTGTATTTCTGGAGTACCCCAGTGCAACAAGGCACTCACTGGTGCCTGAAGATTTATACAGTTTTGCAGTACAAATACTAACAGTAATGCCTATTAATTGTTCTTCTAAAACGAAAATCATGGGCAGAACAAAAATTCTTGATTCCATCTGAAATGGATTAATGCAGCATGAAGACTTCTATACCTGCATGGTTGTATACCCAGTAAGAAAGAAAAGAAACTGCTACCAGAGTTTTGTAGGAGACACCATAGCTTTCAGTTGTGGTAACATCAGATGATCTGTCAGTATGTTTTTCCTTTAAATATATTTTCTTACATATATAAATATGTGATAGGTTGTGCCCACCTATGGAATGAATCAAATTGGTTTGGTTTGCAAAGTTAAAATTTTACAGACTGAGATATGACATCCGTCTATCTACAGGGCTTCACTTTGTTCAATCAAGTCAGAAAACATGGATTAACACAGTGTAAAAAAAAAAAAAAAAAAAAAAAAAAAAAAAA
>WHYT01017532.1:263064-305004 GCA_009806455.1 Tetrax tetrax
AAAAAAAAAAAAAAAAAAAAAAAAGAAATCAGGATGATTTAAATGTACTGATGTAATGTTTTTTCTAATGTGTGGTTAAAGGAGGGGTTATGTCATGCTGTACTAGCCACTGACACTATCACATGGAAAATTAACTTCTAATCAAATGCTTCCAGATCAGATATTATAGGATTACATTAACAGTGGTGTCTCTTTCAGATGTAGATCTTTGGGTGTCTTAATTTCAGTCAATATTTTTACTGGGTTCAACAGTGTTACACTCAGGATTAATTTGTTGGGTTGCTTTAAATGGCTTTTTTGCTCCATCAGAAAGCATCTGATCATTCTAGTTCTTGTTATTATGGGTAAACCAATATGGCATGGCCATGTTTGCTAAAATTAGATCTAAGGGAGGGCTAACTAACTTATTTTGAGCTTGATTATACTGCTACTGGGCTTCAATATAAAGCATTAAGAAGTGTCTCGAGAGAAGTTTATTAACCCAAACTTTGATTTTGTGCTGCAAATCTTTGTATGATACATCATTGTCCAAATTTTTCTTTTTATCATCTAGCAGTTGTCTTGCAGTAGCCAGGGAAATGTGACAATATGGGCTGAGGAAATATGTAGTGAGGAAGTAGTATCTTTTATTAGACAGAGGTAGAAGAAAGATAAATGATTGTCAACACAGTAAGAATAGAAGTCAGGATTTAATTTTCTGCATCCTGACCGTAAACAGTGAGTGTAAACAAGGATAGAGCAAACTTTCTTAAACCTTGCTTGTATTGAGATTTTGGCACCTCCCTTCCACCTAATTCTCAGCCAGCAAGCCATCTATTTGCTAGCCCTGCCTTATCTTGTACAGGCGGCACTGGTTGGACTGGATACCTTCAGCTAAGTACTCACACCATAGTTCAGACTTCCTTGCAGACTACCAGGGGAAGGATGTAGGGGAAGCTTTATCGTTTGACATAATAGCCTAAAAGGTAAACTCTTACTCAGGAAAGGGAAGGGATTCCCTTGCCCCCTGCTTTCTGGCAAGGATCATCTTGCAACCTCTGGAGTGCTATAATCACCAATATTGCGTATTCCGCTCTATCTGCCTGTGACATTTGGTCCATTGTGCAGACAGCAATGCAGGAGTCATAGGTCTGGAAACCCAGTCTGATGGTAGCCTAGGCTGAGTCCAGATTCTAACAGTCAGGGCACACATTCAATGAACAGTTCTCTCATGCTCAGATTCATATCCCCAGGACTGTACAAAAATGGAACCATTTATGGTCTCATACTCAGTGTCCATAGGTATTGCAAGAAGTGGGATCTGAAACACTACTTGTAGCAGACTTTTCTCTGATCTGCTTCAGGACTCATGATTATAATGGTATTTCCTCTTCAACAACAAGAGTAGCCACAGACTAGCCACTAGAACTGGGGTTAGGGCAACCATCTGCAATCTTTCTTAGGCTGAGTGGAGAAAATCAATGAGCCTAAACCTTCTGTTTCTTGCTCAAAACTAAGGCAATTATGCAAGGCAGTGACTAACAGAAGGGGACAGAAATCCCCACCACACACACCTTTCTCTTTATAAAGGGCCATCTGTGCTCTGTGAGTTACCTGGGCTCTGGCAGGGTGGAGGTGCTCAGCATGTCCCTGCTGGTTCCTTAGACATTCACCAGAGGAAGACAGAGTCTCATTTAGGTGTCCTTACAGTGCCCTCCGGAGGTCTTCCGGGCCACCTACAAGTTGCCTTTGTAGGGAACTTGTCCCTGCACAGCTGTCCTCGCATTAGCGGAGCTGAGTTTGAGCTTTGATGCTCACTACAAAGCATAGCAACTGAGGACTTTTGTTAAAGTCATACAGAGTCAGGAACGTTCAAAGGAAAAAGGAGAAAGATTGCAAAAAAAAACCAACAGCAAAGAGAAAGCTGTTCTTCCAAGCCTAAGCAAAGGGAGAAGAGAGGTCAGGGAGAAAAAAAGGGAGAAGAGATGGGGAATGTGGCGATAAGTGAAATTTGGGTGGAAGGAGATGAAAGATGAGGAAGGAATGATGTGGATGTGCATGCTAGAAGGTGAAGAATGAGCAGTGGGAAGCAGGGATAGGAAGAGAGAGTCCTCATCATTCACATTCAACCAGTCATTAATGTGCCACTGTCCTACAGGTATAATGAGAAGACACTTGATGATGAATGCTTTCTGTATAGAGCAGTAGCTTGATTTACTCTAAAGATGTCTTGTATTTTCCAATCTGCTAGTGTTTGGCTATATTAAATAGTTCACTGTCCTCTCTTGTAAAGTAAAACTGACTCTTAATGAGAGTCTAATTAAATTGTCTATCTTAGGATTTGCCATTGTTGTGATTAATTTCTCCAAGGTGATCGATCTTAGTAGCCAACTCAAACAAACAATAAAACATAGAAAATGTTAGGTTGAAATTACTTGGAATTTAAACCATGCATAATGGTTCCCAGATGAGACTTGTACACTTTCTCATACAAGTCTGCAACTTGTTTGTTAACCTTAACACAGTTGGCCCATCTTTCTCTAAGCTTTGAAAGTACAGCATTTTTCATGGAGGGAAAAACTTTTCACAAAAGCAACTGAAAAGCCACTCAGCCTATCCAGACCAGGATAGGAATCTGGTTGTTTCCTCACTCTAATCAGATTCGTATCACAGTTGTTGCAAGGGAACTGAATAACTAAGAAATAATTTTGTGTGAAAAGAAAACCCGAGCAGGATGGTTATTCCCACTTTTTTGAAAATATTTGTCTAAGCCCTTGTTCTTCTATTGGCTTTCTAAGGAAGCTTTATCAAGCAATCTGACAAAGCAGTTGTGTTTTAAAGTAGTCAAGTTGGTGCAGCTCTGTAGAAGACAAAAGAGCTAGAATAATTTTTGCCTCTGTAATAATCTTGAGCTTTTCCAGTTGTACTTTTGCTAGTGGTGGTGGATGTATGTGTGGGTGTGGGGTTTTTTTTTGTTGTTTGGCAGTTGTCTTTTTCTTTGCATTAGGAAGCCTGTTATATGCTTCATATATTTAACAGCTGCCTTAAAAACAATGAAGTGATTTTGTTCTTAGTTCCACTGGTCTAAATCTAGAGTAATAGCCAAAATGATTGATTCACTTATATTGTAAATTCAGAACATTTGGTAATCCACTTAGCTGAGAGAAGTACTAACATCTAAATTTTTCCTGCTGTATATAAAGCTTCTACAAGTTCCTCCACCACAGCACACAGTTGCCTGTGATTTCTCTTCTTGTATTTTGGCATTGGTTCATACTTCTTCAGTGAAATGAATTTCAGCTTACACCAGAAGGAAGCAAAAGGAAGACCCCTTCCAGTATCCTTAGGGAAGGCAAAGTGTATTTGCAGAGAAAATACATGGAGTAACAGGATAAATAACATGTTTACTTTCCTGTCTTCACACAAACACTTTCATAACTATAATTGAAGAGGAAGACATTGCTGTTGGCAAACAAACTTCCATCAAGTTCAAGTGTCTGGAAAAAATTATGCTTTTTCCCTGATCTATCTGTTTTGTAAGCTTTCTTAGTACAGACCAGAGCAAGCATGAGTTTTGAGGTGCTAGGAAGCAAGAGAGTACATAAGAGCACAAGCTTTGACAGAGAAATTCATTGGAAATGCCTGCCCCTAGCTACCTTTCAGAGAGAAGGGAAGGGTTGCTTAGACTTACAATTGTGCTCCTAGGGCTAAGAAATTGTCGCTGGAAACCAGAATTCAACAACAGGTGAACTCACCCAAAATGAAGGAAATTGCTTCTTCTGCCTCGCTGCCTATTCCTGCTAAGGGAAAACATAAGTTTCTCAGATTAGACTTCTTGCATTTTTTCTACATCTTCATAAAGACGTTTGCCCTTCTTCTTCCTATCAGCACTTTCTTGGACCATTGCTTTTCTCTTTGGCAGACCATCCCAAGACTGAAAAAACTATCTCTGTGGCAGCTGCTGGCACTGTTTGGATTGAAAAGTAATATCCTGAATAGTACTAACGTATTTTTAGCTGCTTTTTAATATGATTTAGCAGGTGGAACCAGGAAAATTATCGCCATGTGAACCAACACATGCTGTGCAGGCCAGGGACATCCTTTAGATCGTGACATTTTAACCTAAAAGGCTTTCACTGGGGTCTCAGGGGAACAGTGAGAGAAGGGTGACTGGGCCATTTTGGCACAGCCTGTATCAAGGCTTGTGGACAGGTGTGTACCTTGAGGAGAAGCACTCTTTCTCTGTGAGCTGCTAGGAATGCAGTAGCTATGTCTTCTAAAAGCAATTTTTTTGGAAGATGTAGTGCAGTTGCTAATGGAGAAGGGAGGGTGGAGAAAGCTGAATCATGGCCGCCTCTCTTCCCTACTCTCACAGGGGGAGAGAACTGTTATTTTGCCTGATCCCTATGCAGGCCCCACTGAAAGAGGGAGAAAATATTTTCCATCTTTGTCACTACTTCCATATAACAGCCTGCTGAAAAAGGCACAAATATAAAACAGAGTGAAAAGACCACGATTTATTTTCTAACATGCTCTGTATATTGAATTAAGCAATGGTTCTCTGAAAAAAAAAAAAACCCAAAAAACCAACTTACACACATCAAATAATATACATTACAGAGCTAGAGAAAGAATAGGATTTTTTTTTCAACACAATATTGAAGCTTATTTACATTTCAGTTTCAAACAAAATCCAAAATATTATTCCTGAAATAGATGTCTAATAAATTTGTTACAGATGTACATGGCATTTCAGTTCTGTAAGACTGAAATTTTCAAACTTTTAATTCAAGAAAAAAGCTATACATTGGAGTTAGAATTTGGTTGTAAATTGAATAATCGGATACTTTGACATTGGTGAGCTAATTTTCCATGGGAATGGAGTGTAAACCGAAATGATTGAATTGTATTTTGATTTTGATAAAATTATATTTTCTGTTAGAGAACTGCTCAGCTGAAGTTTTTCTGACAGCCTGGAATTGTGTCACTTGAGTAAACACATTTCAGTAAATAAACAAGTCAAGTAAACAGACTAAGTGTTGGCATTAGTAGGTAGTTCTTCCCTCTGGAGGAGAAAATCTTTCTTTGTGCTTTCAGTGTTCCAGCTATTTTATGACAGTAGAGGGATAAGAATGTTCAGAGGACCAAATTTCAGAGAAAAATGTGTCTTGGAGTGATTTGTAGACAGTTTTGTTCTTATTCATCCAGTTTCCTGCTTTTCTGCTCTACTCCAACCCAGTCATGCTTACCATCCTTTTTTTTTTGTTTCTATCCATCCCTGTTCCCTCCTGCAACCTTCCTACTCAGACATAATGTCACCTGTACGCACTCTTCACAGCTCTGCATTTCTAATTAAGCAATGATTTACTGGCAAACAACGGTATCCACAGTCTCAGATCCCTTGACAAGTGGCACAGTAGAAAGAAGAGCAAGCAGATCATTCGGCCACCAAAGTGAAGGATACCCTTTGCAGAAATAAAAATAATTTCCACTTGTTGCTAAATGGACATATCCATGCTTCGTTCAGTGTCCACAAACTGAAACTTTCAAGGAATCATGGTCTAACTCTGTTTTGATCACTTTTCCCAAA
Source organism: Tetrax tetrax (assembly GCA_009806455.1). NCBI lineage: Eukaryota > Metazoa > Chordata > Aves > Otidiformes > Otididae > Tetrax > Tetrax tetrax. The sequence continues at coordinate 268,634 of WHYT01017532.1, forward strand.
GGACAGCCAAAGAAATGTGATTGCTCACTTGCATTTCTCTGTCAACTGGAAAGTTTGGAGTATTGGAACATACTGATAAAATGAGACTTGCTTCTGTTTTTATTTTTTTCCGTGCTCCTTCTGAGGACAGGAGAAAGCTCTCAGCATGTGACAAATAACTACTTTGGAAAAGTCTAGATTTAAGGACAGAAACTAAAAATCAACTGAAAATTGATATGCTAAACAAAGAAGTGCAAGCATACATTTACTACCTACATCACTATTCTGTACTGTGTAAGTTACACATCTGTAACTTACAGATACACATTCTGTATCACTGTTGGGCCATTTACTCACTCAGACGACACAATTCAGGTCACAATTAGCCCCTAACAAAATGAGGCTAGGCAAATTATCCTTTACATTCAGCAAAATGCAGATGGGGGAAATAATTAGTCACGTATTTCCTGTTTTGTGAAGAGCTTCCTTGTACTCCAGGAAGGGATGTCACCTTGTAAATTAGTCACTTGCAATCTATGATTTCTGATCCATAACAGGAAAACGATTGTCCAGCTATACAATTTGCAAAATGTTTGAAAACCCTTATGCTACTATTGACTGCATGAGTCAGATTTGCAACCGATTGCTAAATCAATCTGCACCTTGGATCCTGTATCCCATTCCCACTCTGCTTGGATGAAGCAGCTAGGTAGCTAAGTCTGACGTACATGGCCTTCTGCACTAAACGATTTCTTGAGGTTTCTGACCTCTAATCATCCTCTTCAATACAGGAAAGTCAAATGACCTAGCTGCCTGTTTGGTGATCTTCTCATGTACTTGTACTGGAATCTTCTACATAAATGCAACTAAGTAATTTCCTGGGTAATGTGTCTCATTAGAAAAGGGCTTAATTCACCAAAAGAAGATATTTCTTAAAGGATAATTGTGGAAGTTCACATTGTGAAATCACTTGGAGACATATTAAATAATCCTAAATCATTCTGCCTTCATAACTAACTGTGCCTGTCCTTTGTTTGTACAACATCTAAACTTAATTCTTCTCTAGAAACAAATTAGTACAAATTAAATTCAATAAGTGATCTATATTAAAAAAAAATAGACATCTCTTGTACTAAGTGTAGGTCACTCGGTGTGCATTGATGACAGACCACAATAGGTCAGATGAAATAAATTAACAGTCTCGGAATGATGATGATCTGCAGTGAAAATATGCAGTAGGAAATCCCCTTTCGGGCAATGCTGTAAATGAAGGAATTCTGTCATTTGGAGGGGACTCCCACTGAATCCTTCCCAAGGGGGAGGGTTGGGAGTTGACCACAGACAGCTTTAGCAAATCTGTCTGTTCCCCATCCTAAGGATATTTCACCATCCTAGTCTTACATTGCCGCAATGTTGTGTGATTGAAGAATATTTACCACCAAGGTTATAACGTTGTTACAAAGCAAAGGATTTTAAAAGCCTGAGAAAACAGCTGCATATGCTCTGCTGGAGGAAAGTATGCAGGTGTATAGTATTAGTTGATGTTTTAAATAGATTCAGCCCAGGAGGAGTAGAGATTGACTCTGCTGGAAGAAATTGAAAAAGTTTAGGAAATAGGGTTGTCTTTCTGGAATCCAAGGCCTTCTGACCTGCAGCCTCTTAACTTGGTGATGAAAGAGGTCTAAATTAATTTAAAGTGAACTCATGAAATCTCAGTTAAAAACTAGTCTTTGTTCTACTCATCCTGTAGCTCTCTTGTCTGTCCCACATCCCCCTCTGAAAAAAAAAAAGAAAGCTTGTATTAAATTTCTTCACAAACTGGAAAAATTATGAACACCAACTAACTTGATAGTGAAGGAGAAAGAAAAGGAGAACCCTGTGCAGCCCTGAGCTGAAGAGCAGGTAGGTGCTTGAAGCCTTTCTCCGCCTGCCAGCAATAAAGCTGCTGGCAGAGGCTGCCGAGCCGGGCAGCCCGCGCTGCGCCGCGCTCGCCTGGCCTGCGCCGCATCCCGGTCCGCGGTTTTGTCCTGCCACCTCGTGGTGCTCGGTGGGTCGGGCAGGTGCCGCTGAGACAGCTTTGTGGAGGAGGCAGCGAGCGGGTGGGTTACCCAGGTGAAAATGTGGGCTTTCTGTCAGGATTTGAGTCGAGCTGCTTTTCTTGTTAACAAATCCTTAGCTTTAGCCCAGCCCCTGGGATTGCAAGGTTGCCAGTCAGGATAAATCTCTAGTCCAGTCTGCTACAGTACACCCGTTTCTCCTCAGGAAGGCAGAAACTGAAGTAATTAACTGACGATTTGATAAGCAAGGAAAGTACAAAGGAAAATAGAGACAACTGAAAATCTGCCAATAAATCAAACGGGCTTTGGGCAGGGCAGGAAGGGAGGGATGCTGCAGTGTTTAGTAGTGCCTGTGCTGGATCACTGGACATAGGAAACCATGAGGAGGAAAGGAGAGGTGGTAATTTTCAGCAGTCCTTTTTTTTTTTTATATCAGTCAAGTTTGCTGCCACTTTGATACAAAAACTCCTACCATCTGGGTTAATGAGATTAATTAAGAAATGGGATAAATGAGGTAAACAAGATCCAATTAAAAAAAAATAAAATATCTATTAGCAGGAGAAGAAACTGCTTCTTTCACAGAGTGGTACTGACTTTGCTGTTCTGTGTTTCTTGGGTTGAACCTAACTGGAAAGAGGCTAGGAATGCCTGTTAGCAATATCTGGCAAGTTCTAAGTACCTTTTTAATCCTTACCACATTAATAAGACAGTGGATACCACAAAATTTAGAAACATGTCACAACATATAAATGAATGAATGTACACTGCAAGAGGAGGCAATTCTGCAAAATTATAAGGATGTGACATTGGTTATTATCTCTAGGTTACACACTTTCAACTCCGATTGCTTTACAGTATTTTGCCGTTATGCTTGCTGTTATACATAGCCTCTGTATAAACTGGGGAGAGTTTCATGTAGGACAGAAATGGATGCATAAATCACTTGAAATAGGTGCCTAGAAATCCTAGTTCAGATTACAGAACGTAGACAAGGTAATCCTCTTTGTTTCCCCTTTCATTTTCTGAATGTGGTATGTGGAAAGTGAAAGTAGTTACATTGACCTGTCACCCTAAAAAAAAGGGAAAAGACTTGAGGATAAGGGAGTACGCCAAGAGGATCCGTGGCCAATATAACGAGGGAGCAGTCAGAGAGGAGATTTGATATCGCTCAGCCTGATCTTCCCTCCTTACCGGGCAGAGCTCTTCATTGCCTTGAAACTGCCGTTTAGGAATTATCTGAGCTGGCAATGTTGGAATAATTTTCATAACTTTTTTTGAAAGTGGGATGAACTGTTGATATGTCATTGGGAATTTTTTTTCCAGCAAAATAATCCTTCTGCCTTTTACTACCAATTGATGGACTGTGGTACAGTTCTGTCGGTTGTGCCAATGTTAGTCCAGAAGACTTTGACTGAGACTTCCAAGAAACATAAGGCAATTAGAAGCAACATTTTGAATGATGGCTAACAATAGTTGCAGTATCACATGCTATTGTCAGAGGTAATCAACAACACAAAATTGAGAGAACTCCATTTCAATTTGCACCAAGATAGCCTAGCACAATTTCAGTGAGGTCTGGGCGCATCCCAGAAGACAGAAGAACGTGAAACTGTATCAATCAATCAATCAAACAAAACCAACATTGAAGTCCTAGCACTTTTCCAGGTTTATATATTGTGTTTATTAATGTCCTAAACAATGGAAACACTAAGGATGATATGACTATGGAAGGAATGGACTTGCTTGCAAATATGTTTTCTCCAGTATTCAGCTCTCTTCTAAAAATTGCTGGTACCTCTGTCTATTCTCTCTCCTCATGGGATACAAATACCTTAATCATGTTTGTCCTTGTTACTGATCTTCTTTATTATAAACATGCTATCTTTTCTTCTCTATTTTCCTGCTCTGGCTTTCCTGAGAAATTTGTTATCCATAAAAAGACAAACAAGGCAGTGCTCTAAAGTGTCATCACTTAAAGAAAAAATTACTCCTTTAAGAGGCAGAAAATGGTTGGGGAACGTAAAAAAAAAAAGAGATCTAGCTTGCTAAATCTCAGTGTAAAGGTCAAAAGGTGTAGAAATATTCAAGTCTATAATTTGGAAATTAATGTGTAAAACAGGACAGGAAATACAGGCATGACAAGAATACCAGAGAAGTGACTAAGCATTTGTGGAAGACAAATTGTAGGTAAGATGAGTATCCTGCGGAGATGTGAGTAAATCTGTTAACAATTAAAGTTAATGTGAAAGCTGCCTATAGCTGATAAAAATGGAATACATGCCATTCTTCCTAGTTGTTGTTAATGCATATTCTGAGCTTACATCACTAACCCCCAAAATCAAGATTTAACATACTGAAATCACAGCTATGACCTTTATTATATGATTTCTGGTAATATTTTGAAAAAAAATAAAATTCTATCTCCTAATATTCATTCCCGTGTGAACATAAACCTTTCAGAGACAAGGGAACTCCTAGCTTGGCTTCCAATTCTCTGGCAACAATTATGATCCAACCTCTACAAAGCAGAGAAAAGAAAATGAGCACAACCACTGCTTGAGCAACACACTTGTTGTTAGCCTCCAATGTCTTACATCTTGGTTTTTTTTTTTTGTTTGTTTGTTTTTTGTAAATGATAGTGTAATTGCAAGATATTGTGACAAAACAGGCACAAGGCTTGTGACTGTACAATATCTGTACATGATTTTGAATATCAAAGTATCTTGGACTTAAGTGAATGTATAGTAAACATCTATTTCCATATCGTACACTTTAATTTCTTGTGAATGTAACAGTCACACACAGCTAATGATGGGTTTTTTGTATAGTTTTTACTGCAAGAGCTTTTAAGAAACTAAGAAGTTAAATAAATCCTTGGTCTCTCTTTCCGTGAAACACACAGTATGTTTCTCTAGTACTAAGAATTTTCCTAACACATTTCCCTTTGAGTTCAATAGCTTTTCCACTAACTTCAGTGAAATCAATTAGATTAATATGAAATAGTATTTAATTTTAGTAAAATAATTTATAAATACATATATAATCTGCAATAATATGCATTATAAACATACCAAAAAATATCATCAAATTTCTGTTAAGTTGCTGGTTTGGGCCTGTAAGATAAGGGAAGTATGTAGATGTATCTACAATATAGTAACATCTGGAGGAATTTTTTGGTTAAACTCCCATTGAATCATAGAGGAATTAGCTCTGATAAAGGATTTTAATCATGATTCCAAGGACTTAATATTTGTCTTCACTTCTAGATCACATTTGACTTTTGGTGGCCTTCTGGGTTAGAAAAAGAAATGACAGAACTTGTTGGAACTCTGTGCAGACTGTTCTGCCAACTCTTGATTCCCAGAGCAATCCATGCTCAGGTAAAGAGGGTCATTACGTCAATAATTAGCTTGAATTTTCCAGGAAGAAAATGTAATGTACATGTTGTCAGGTCTAAATATGCAATGGGAACAAAATTCTGCAGTTATGCCAAGACTAACAAGTGATGGAAGTGGAGATCTATTTTTAAGACAAATAGGATTGTTTAGTACCCTTATTCAACATATGATCCCACTTATCTTTTGATAATTTTTTTTTCATTGAGCTCGCACATGGTTTTAATTTTCTCCCATATTAATCATAACCCTTACTTCTGCCTTATTATTTTCAACTCTTTTTCCAATGTATGACACAAGCTTTTTAAATACATTTTTCTACCCTTGGTTTCTCCTTGTTAAACTGAAGGCAGCTTTGTTGTATTTTGTACAGATACATTATAGATACAATAATAAGAGGAAGAAATATTTCGACAGAAGAAAGTGAGGTTTAGTATTCCTCTCATTACATTTTGTTTCAACAAGATAGCAGCTCTTAAAATGAAATCTATATCCGAATTTATTTTCTTATTCCCAGTTGCTTTATTCCTGGCACGCACTGTGTTTACTACAGCAAAATCTTAGATGGCTGAAGATTATGTTCATCAGAAAAGTTGAAAGTGAAGGCTTCTGACATCACAGAGAAATTCTTTTTTATATCCCTAGTCACCTTTGCAAACCTTAATTCAATTTCTCAGTCAACCATCCTATGTAATGAGACCTGGGCTGGAACTTTCCATATTGATTTGTACGAACTCTCTTCCTCTTGGAACTTTTTATTCTCTTTCCCTTTACTTCACTCTCTATTTCTATTGTTTCACTGATCTTCATGTCTCCCTGTTCTCCTTTTTTTTTTTTTTTTTTTTATTGCTCTTTTTTTCCCTACTACTTATTGTGACAAGAACCAAGGCATAATTTTTTTTTTTTTTCAAACTGCCTTTGCAAAAAGAGCTGTCTTCTATTCAAATCTGTTCTTCATGCATAAATAACTTTACATTGGGTAAATTTGAAAGGAAAAATTAGCTGACATTTAAATATAATGAGGGATTCAATGAACATTTCACATTTTTTTATGCTATATCAGAGAATTCTAGAACAAATATTGAAATGTATCTGTGTTTGCTCAGCCTGTCCCTAACCATCTGAGATTATTTAGTTCCTATATGCCTACCTCATGTGAAAACTGATACAGTATTTCCAGGTTTTTTTTTTCTATCAAATATGGCACTGTTACATTTTGGAAAAATAATCTATATTTATCTCATAGCTTACACTTATGAAAGTTCATTTAAAACAAAATTGAACTTTTCATAAAATAATTCACTATTTCGAAAGTTAAAACTCACAATAAGGTCTTTTCTTTGACATTAAAATGTCATTACAGCATTTGTGAATACTTTCAAACCTGTCAACCTCACTAAGAAACAAGATCATAAAGATCTAGTTTCTCTTCAACCTCATCTTCTGTTCCTTTGTCCCCCTCCAACTCATGACACATGTTAAAATTCTAGGTACTTTGTACGTGTACATATTAATAAACAGATTATTCTCAAATTTGTGCATTCCAGAAATAGGTCTTTGCCACTGAATTTTCTTGACAGTTACTGTTGCTAGTTGTTACTATGGTGGTCCAGAAGCTCTGCTAGTGGATTAAAAACTTACTGTGGTAGGAACACTTCAAACACACCATAAAACTACATTTTTTTTTTTTCCTAAAACTTTATAATCTGTTCCTTCTCCTAACTAATGTACAGCACTACCCACTCGCATTTCATATCCTATTTATATATGGATTATAAACTAGGTCTCTGAAAAAGATTAGGCCACTTTCTGACTGACAGCGGTAGAGTGATGATGTTCCTTCTTTTGTGTTGGGTACTAATTTGCTGGTATATCCGTGAGCCAGCAAGGAATGACAGCAGAGCGATGCCTAAAACTGTGAAGGAAGGGGAGCAGTCGAACAAGTTATTACAGAGCAGTCGAGGAATTACATTTGCTGAGGTTTAAAGAACAGACCTGTGAACAGATCCAGGAGTTAATAATGGATTAACGCTGCTGGGATTGAAGGAGTCAGTTAAGGCTCAGTGAAGCTTGTGCTGGGTGGTGTTTAAAGGCATTATCTCACAAAAGATGGGCATTGCCGTGGAAAATGTAAGCAAGGACTGCAATTATTTGCATTAAAGCAGCATGACTAATCTGCAGGTTTTGCTGATCTGAGGCAGGACTGAGGTTCCCAGCCTGATGCTAAAAAGCATTTGTGTGTCGTGGATTGTTTCTGGCTGCCTCTAAGGCCTGTGTTGCATGACCCCCTCATTCCTACAGAGTTAACCAAAGGGACTGGATGTACACACCAGAGATTATTTTTTTAATATTATAAAGGATTACGTGAGTGGGAAAGAAGCTGGGACTCCAGCGAGTTCGCTTGCATACAAAGGATGTAGAACTGTAAATCTATAATAAAGTTTTAAGTGGATTCTTCTGAAAAATTATTTTTTTTACTGAATATTAATCCATGTTTTATTTATGAATCTGTCTACCTAGTAAATGTTTTTTCCATTGAATATACCTCCTAAGTACCAATTAATCTAAACAAGCAGCAGTGCAGTGGCTTAGCTGAATGTAGCTGTGTATAAGCGCTTCAATTCTGAGTTTTGGGTTAACCTTGTTCAGAGCTAAAAGCATAATGTACTTTTCAGATGCTTTGCCTTGGAGTGAATCCCTATAATCCACCTTCCTACACTGTACCCTCAGGCTCTGCCTGATGTTGCTGGTAACAATCTTCAGTAGATGTTAAAATTCTCTGAGGTAACTAAGAAATGATAATAAAATCATTTACAGAAAGTGTATCTTTTTCTACTGATATTTCAGGGATATAATACAGCACAGCACAAAGACAGTATTTTTTTTTTTCTATCAATCTTAAATTGCTATACATGTGTGATGTCATTTAAGTTAACACAGAGATATCATAAAAGGGTGGGAAGCATCCAGCCAAGGAAGGCAGAATTTTTTTCACCACAAATAAGTAAATGTTTTATCTGAGCAGCCAGTTCTCTGATGGATTTGAGACTGCCTCATCTTCTGCATTTTTTTATACATGTATAGAATGGTGGCTTCCAGGGTACCTGGCTAACACAAGAATTTTTATCAGTTCTGAGGAGTTGATGCTACATTTAGAGTACCTATAGAAGTCAGTAGAGATAAAGAGTAGGAAATTCAGCATAGGCATCTAAGTTAGTTATCTAACTTGGGGCTAGCTGGGCTACATTCCCTTCAGAGACACTTCCTGGGAGGGATTCATCTCAATATAAGATAGATAAATTAAACAGTTCCAAAGTTAGATGAGTCCCACGCTGAACAAATATATCTGTTGTTTGTTATTCAGGTCCCAAGATTTACTGTACCAGGGATAGCTAAAATAACTTTCTTCCCTTTCCTCTCCACCCTTTCTGTTCCCAGTATGTATTTGCTGAGAAAAGGCACAAATACCCCTTTTGAATGTCGGTTTTGTTCCACTTTTGACCTTGACACTTGCCAGTGTCTGAATGGCTGTAGACCATTTTGAATACTGCTGGTTGTTATGGTCGGTGTTTTGTGGTCTGCATGGCAGAATTTGTTCTACACGGAGTTTTAAGAGCTGCTCCTCTGGAAGTCTGTGTTTCTTTCTGCTACTCCTTGATGTATCACCTTTGAGGTGTTTATATTCTGATGTTACAATATCTTAAATGTTAGATATTAATGCATTTTCTAAAATAAAAATACATGCATTGACTAATGGGGCATATTTCAAGATATGTGTTTGGTCTTCTACAGCAGGTCTGGCAACCCTCAAGAGTGATTTGCCATGCAGTTAGGGAAATAAATTTTTAAAGTTAATGGTTCCAGTAGCAACGCAGTCATAGTTTGGAGATGTCACCTTTCAGAGAAGGGAGATGCAGCTGATCAGGTAGTTGTCTCATGCAAAACAGGGTCTCCCAGTTGCCAGTGGGAGCCAGGACACCACTGACACTTCTGTGTAGGAGCAAGGTGCTGATCACTTCTGGAAGAGACTAGCAGTGCTGCCCGCAGCCGTAGCTCCCACATAAAGCCAAATCTGGAAGAGGCAGTGTTGCTGCCCCTGTCACCTCTGCTACAGGCTCACACGTGCGATAACGCCTGTTCCGTGGAGCTGTTCTATCTAAAATAAGTTTGGACAAAGTTTTCCAAGCTAATTGGTTTGCTGTTGTAATTTGCAAATTAGTAAGAAAAGATAAGTCCAGACTCAGCAGCATACTTTATTTTGTTCATAGTGTATGGATTTTTACAGTACTGTCCTGTTATCTAAGAACTGAGGTACAAAAGAATGGAGGTAGAAATCAAAGGGAATATAGCAGAATAGAAAAATTCAATATTTCCTTCAGATATCACACTTTAAACATGTTTATTGCACCATTCTCATCACCACAGGTATATGAGCCCCCGCAGTGTGAGCTGAAGTTTATGACCTTTTTAATAAATTAGAGAAAACAAGAGGGGGGATAGTAAAATAAAGTGAATGAGTTCTTCAATCTTTCCCCAGGAGGAATTTCTCTGAATGTTTCGTTCTTTACTTCCTTTCCTCCCTGTCTTCTTCAATTCCCCAGTGCAGGGATCTGTTCTCATTACAACAGCTGCTCTGATTGAAAAACTCATCGGGTGAGGAGGAGATCTCACTTCTCAACAAAGGGGAACGCATGTAACTGTGCCACCTCTGATCAGCATATTGTGGTAGCCTCCAGCTGTCGATCATTCTCATTTGTTTAGTCATTGAGCTCAGCAGGATTACTGGGGTGCTCAAAGTTAAACAAAAATGCAAATATTTGCAAGGTCAAGGCCCAAGAGGCTTTTAAAAGCACAGGCTGTTACTTGCTTCTGCCAGGACAGAATAATTTTGGGTACTTATTACTCAACATGAGAAGTACAGTCATCATCGTCCCCAATAGAGTAACTAGTAATAATAATCAGCAGAATCTGTTAGTTCAAGGAAACTACAGAACTACAGCCTGAAAGGCCCAGGCTTTGTAGTTTAGTATTTTATCAAGATGTTAGATTCACATTATCGGCGTTGTTTTGTCTAAATTGATTCCAGACTCCAGAGCAGTGTGAACTGTTGATCTTCAACCAATTACGAGTGTTTCAAGTCTTGGAGAGGTCTGTGTCTCTGTAAATGGAGGGGTTTTTTTTAAAGTCCTTGGTTTTTTTAAGTCCTTGTTGGACTTGTTCTATTTCTTTTTGTGATGAAGGAATGGTTATTTGTAGTGTTTAATGTTGATCTCAATATATCTTATCTCAAATTACAGAGCTGAATTAATTTGTGGAAAATAATTTTCTTACATATTTTGTAACTAGATGCTAATAAATTCATTTTGTGCTCTGTATACCAACCTTTCTCATTTCTAAACTTAATTGGGAATGCTAGAATAGACTAGAAAAATAACTAAAGGAGAGCTGTTAATATAGGAGTGTTTATCTGCATACAAAGTTAATGACTTCTGTGAATATTTTCACAATGTACTTCAGAATAACTTATTGGTGCAGTATTTGGTGAGAAGAAGATAAAGAACAAAGTGGAATTCTGTTCCGTGTTCTGAAATTATGAAAAATGATCTTTCCTCTGAGTTAAACCAGAATCAGCAGGTATTTAAAAAAAAAAAAAACAAAGATGGATTTTAAGATTTTTAAAGTCTGTTATACGTTACTGTCACAACAACAAGAGGTCAGAGTAAAGAAAAATATTAAAAATCCTAAAAAAAATAGAAATTCTTCACTTCAACTAGAAAGGGAAGCATTAACCAGTCTCTTAGATCAGGTAAAACTCCTACTCTTTTTACCCAGTTAGTTCAGTAGATGTAAGGATTTTAAAGGTTTATGGGTTTGGATCCTTCCCACACTTATTCTGATTTAAGGATGTTCCTGGGGTATCTGAACTGGGCCCAATGAACTCCATTAGCCATGGGTAGTGGTTGATTAGGTCAGTCAGAAATTTCTGAACCCATTAAAAGGTGTTGTATATGTCAGAACAGTCTTTCTACTGACATCCTGCAATGCTTTTCCTTTCAAAACTTGCAGACCAGAATTAGGCTTTTATTTGCTCATAATCTTTGGAAAATTCTGGATTTGGCCAGTGTTAGAGATAAGCCTCTGCATTAAATCACAGTAGTGGTTTCTCTATTCCTGTGAGGTTTATAGAAGTTACTGTTTCCCAGTGGGGACAGAAACACGGTGAAGAGTCTTGTCTGATTTTTCTGCATGTCTGATGAAGGAAATGTGAGCTCTTTAGGAAGCAGCACAGGGGCTTTTTGAACATGCACACTTACTAACTGATGACAGAGCTCTCATCTTTGCTCAGCAACAGGATTCTCTTTACCTGCAAATTAATTCTAAATTCTGTAACGCAACAGAATCTTGTTTCCAGCATTAAAGTGTTGTAAGATAGTGGCATGACAACTGTATTTTTTTTTTCTTTTTTTAACCTGCAATGTTTATTTTAAAGAGTCAATAAAACTGAAAAATTAAGAAAATACATATAGTGAATCTGTTTTTTTTTTTCTGCTCTACTTCTCTCCTGCTTTTAGTTTATATACTTTATATAGTGTATAGGGGATAGGAACTCCAAATGGATCAGTGCTAGCATGCACTATGTACATAAAGATGATACCTACTCAAGGTTTCTACATTCTAAATGTAGATTAATAGCCTAGCAATACAAAGAGCGTAGGTGAGCACATGAAATAACAGGATCACATTGCTCTCTGGCATCACAAGGGGAATGGAAATTGTCTGCCTCTCTTTGGAGAGAAGAGCTGGCTGCAGCATCATGATCCCTTCCAGCAGCTCCTGGCATGGTCAGGGCAGGAGCGCACTGATGTTTCTAAGAGTAGGAGATTGACCTGGCAGGGTGCAGAGGATCCTCAGGTTGCCATGAACTTGACAGAGTTCAGGATTACTGCAGAGCTGGCCTTGGATTTGTATAGTTTTAACTCCCTTCTAGCATTAATGTAAGGAAAAAACATGTTATTGGAAGTGATTAAAATTCAGATTATATTTCTGACACTGTTGGTTCTTGTTTCCTGGCTAAAGTACAGCACAAGAAAATACAGCCTGGCCTACTTGCCTTCACCTGTGGGTACAAGAGAATGAAGTAGCCTTCATTTCTATCTTAATATATCGCATCAGGTTCCTGGCAACGGTAGATGTGTGCTGCCTTCCAACCCAGAGGGGTCTATATTTCAGCGTGAGAGCAGTGATCCATATACTGTTATTATCACACCATACAACGCAATCTCTAAAGTACTGTGGGGTCCATCTCTCTTGGATGAAAGGCATTATAAAAATGAAAGGTATGTTCGTAACGGTTTGTAGCAGAATACTGCATTAGCCTCATTGGGCTCCAGTGATGGATTAAGGGGAACCATTGCCCCCAAGAAGAAAAGGCTTGAATGAGTTATGTACTTCCTTCTCAATGCATTCAGAGTGTGCATATATTAAGATCAGTTTTGGCAGACTCTGGCAGAAGGCTGAAAAAGTCACAGGGAGGTGACCAGCTTTTGATAATAGCTAATTAACATTATTTGTCATACTCATAACTCTCTTTAAAGTACATGCAGAGATGGAAATTCACTGATGGGTAGAGAAGAAAACAGAGCAGCACTGTAAGAAAGGAAATGTAATTTTAAATGTAGTTGATAGAAGGAAAACCTGAAGAGAATTATCCTCCTGAATTATTCATGTGCTTTTAAGACATCTCCGTTAAGTGAATTAACGGAGGTCACAGTTTGAGCAAGGGGACTGAACTACGAATATGACACTACCTTTAGCCTCACAGCCTATAACTTTCTTCCCAGCTGACAACAGTGAATGTTTTTATGGAATAAAGCTTCCTGTGGGACTATACTAGCTGCAATAAAACTTTCCTGGGGAGAGTTTCCCTAAGAAAGGCACACACAGGGAGGTCTGTTGGTGGGCTGATTGGAGACTAGGGAGGTGGGAGAGCTTGGTTTGTTAGTTGTGCTCTGATTTGGAAAGAGTCGGAACATCCCAGATGAGTTTCAGAAATCCTTTTCTCTCTTTACCTCACTTAAAGAAGTCGGAAGTCTTGGGTTTGCTCCAGTCCAGAGCAGAGGATGTTTTCATGACCTTGGTATGTTCTCTAAAGCAGGAAAACAAGTTTCCTGTTTCGTTTTAAACTTCCCAGGGCAGATCATCCTGGAGTGGGAACAGTCATATTGGCATATACATAAAAAAGTATCTAACAGGTTCATAAAAGCTATTGACTTTTAATATTAAACTTTTTCTATTCTTAGTTGCTGATCAGAAACTGGTTTTTGTTTAGTTGTTTTGTTTTGTTTTTTTGAAATAAAAATATCTGAAATGTGACTTTGCTGAGCACAGGAAAATGCTTCAGGAGGCACTGAGAAAGCAGCGAGATTAATTACACTGGAGTTGATTTGCATCCCAGATCCTCTCAACTGAGGAGGAAGTCTCCTTCAGAAAGCTTCATGCACATCCCTGGCACAACTGTCTGCTGAGGTTATAAGTGGAAGAAAGTCAGGCTGTGACCTTTACATGTTCCTTCCCTTTCACATGGAGGAAGGAAAACGTCCTTCCTCTGATGTCCTCTCCGTGGCACTGGCAGGCAACAAAGTGCTAGTGAGAAATATCTTAAAACTTCTGACATCCCCATCCAGGTATGTAGATCAGATCAAAAGCTGGCCTGCCCCAAGGAAAAAAACGGCTCTGTGAACTGAGTGGTGTCATTTGTTCCTGTGCTGCATGTCTTTGCAGGTTTAGGTTCAATAATTATCTGCCCATTGTTTTTCTTTAATTTTCAACATATTCTAGAGCTTTCATTTTTTAAGCTTAATCTTCAGGCTATTCATCACCCTCCAGATCCACATGGTACATCTGTTGTTTCATTTTCATTTGTTCCTTCTCTTCTTGTACCTTTGACTCCTATTGATTGTTGTAACATTCAGTTAATATTTCAGTGTATTACTAGTTTGTGTGACATTTTACAGTTCATCCAGTTAAATCACAACAGGCCTCTTGAAATTATGGGGCATGTAAGTCAAATAATTAAGCTAACTTTCAAGAGGAAAACTGGCAGAGAAACAACACAGAAGCTTTCAACTCTGTGGAAGTCAGCACTTTTTATTGTCTCCAGAACCTCAAAGAACTTTTTTTTTTTTAACTTATTTTATTTAAGTTACTGAGGTGCGTAGGTATTCTCAAAACTACTTACTACACATTCTCTGCATATTTAGCTGTCTACATAACTGAAAATTCATCCTTAATGTATTTATGTCCTGGTAAGTGAGCCAGACACTGTGGCAGTTCATGGACACAGACTCCTCATGCTGGGGCAATGCATTTCCCTCTGGGCTTTCACCAGCTGGCCCTCTGCTGGCAAAGTGGCATTTGATCACTTGTAGGTCCATTGGGAGTAAGGGCCAATAGCAACTAGGGAAGATTTTAATTGCAAGTTTGATGCAACAAAGACAATCCTATGGGACAGCTAAGGTCATCTGTTTTGGGGTTTTGTGTTGTGAGTTAGCAGTTATTAAGGAATGTTTTAATCTAAAGATCTGTGGCACGGGAACATGCCATCTACAACACACTCCTTCAGCTTTCAGTTAGATATGAGTATGGGGTATAAATTTAGCATATATATCTATTCTTTCAGCTGAGGAAACGTTTAAGGTCAATCATTCTATGCCTTATATTGACTATTATCTTTCTCTCGTATGAAGAACTGACTCATTTCTTATGACATGGATCTAGTAATACATAAAACTTATTACACAACAGTTCTGTACATACATAAAATTAGTTATGTATAAATACCTGAAGGAGTGGGATTTCTATTTCCAATGCTAACATTCAGTTCAGAAAAATTGGTGTTTTCGTCCTTTTACCAATAGATGGCAATGTGTTATAGACATGTGGAATTATAAAGCCCAACTTTAAAATAGATTTTTTTTTTTTTTCTAAGAGGCTTTTTGAAACATTAATTGATCTGCATGGATACTGAATGTAGGGAAACCAAGGCAAAAGTTATTTAAAATCACCCTTTTTTTGCTTCTTTTTGTGCATGCCTCTAATTCAATGGGATGTATTGCAAAGAGAGCTGAACAAAAGAACTCTTTCCAGGATGCAACATTACATAAAAATTTTAAGCAGAAAAGAAGAATTACTACATAATTACTACGTAATATCTTTCTGATGTGAGATTATAAATACCTGCCAATAATACAATCACTGAAAATATTATGCAATTTGTAAGGGCATTACAGTAAAGTCAGTATTTAAAAATGAGAGGTAAGAGTAATGTGAGAAAAGGAATAAACTTATGGCTACAAGATGGAAGAAGATTAATAGAGGCAGAGATTTTTTTTTCAATTCCTAGCAAGATCTTCTCTGATAAAATGAGCCTTTATCCGGGTTTTTAGCATACTGGGATGAGTACTAAATTAGCAATTGCTGAATGGTTGAATGTGCTCAATAGCATGAAGGGAGGGGTGGTGGAAAGTATTTCTGTTTCCCTTGTTTTCAGATGTCACCTTTGCTGGTCCTTTAGCTTTGTCCTAGTGTCACTACTGGGTGCAAGTGATTGCTTATGGGCTTCAGGGAAAAATGGGGCAAGAGCTTTATACCTACTATGGCTCTCTCATGGCACTGGAAATCTGCTAAAGGATGCGCAGCTGCTTTTCTGAATCCTTTGAGTAACTGTAGCTGCACAAGCTTATTGGAATAGACACTGAGCTCCATCAGGAAATAGAATTTTTTCTGTACCAAAATAGTGTTTTCCATCATAATTTGTGTTATTAGAAGAGATATAAATAGCAGCTTTTTAAATTAAATGAAAAAAATATTCAAAAATCAAAACTAACATGTCCAGTAAAATACGTAAGTTAATTATAAGCTCTCTGTGTTATACTAGCATTCATTTTTATTTTAAATGGAAAAAAAACCTCACAATGAGGTGGAATGAGGATCATAATGATATTTAGCTAAATAATCAGGCAAAATCTTGGGTTTTGGAGGAAACAAGTCAGCAGATGAAAGTAATATCAACTTCCCCTTACTTTAGTAATTAATCCCTACACAACTGATAATTTTTATTTTTTTCAGTAAGTTTGCTTGTTTTAGTTGCAGCTGTTTGGTTTTCACAGGATCTATATTTGCTGCTGTTTGAGAGGTTTTTGTAGTTGGAAGGGTTTAAAAAATCACTATTTGTGTATTTATTTGGAAGTATATGATCATGAAAGTATAAATTGAGCTTTCAAAGCCTGCAGTCAATTAAAAAAATCAATTTTCAACACCTGTTAATTGTTTCTTCTGTATTGAATTTGCCCAGTTTAAAAGTCTAAAAAAGGTTTTTGTTTTTTTTTTTTTTTCTAAACTGTATGCACTGGAAAGGAGATAAAATTTATTGCTTGAAGAGCAAAGCTCTGCTCTTTTTGCTTTGCAAGCTGTCACCAGAACCAGAGATTACAGAATTGGAATTCAACTGACAGGTTTGCTAATGGTGCATAACATGAAATAAAGGAGAGGAAGGCCTTCTGTAGTTGTAACACACTGACTTTACAGAGGAGTCAGCTAGAGGTATTCTGGCAATTTCTGACAGGTCTGGAGTTTTGGAACAGACTCATTAAAAAAATTAGTCATATACGAGGTTGGTTTAAAATTATCACAACCCTTTGGACTTGTAAAACTGAAATGGAACCTAGAGTTTTGTGATACTTCAGATATACTGGTATCGTAATTGCTGATAATTAAAAAAAAAATAAATCAGAAAATACAACATATGAAAAATAATTAGGAAGAACATGTTTTCTGAACTCCAAAGATGCCTGATTTTTTTCATTTATTACATGTTTAGTTAAAAATGTATCATAATTTGAAAGATTCTTCATTGTATAGTACTGTAGTCCTTAAGTCATGAGGGGAACCAAGAAAAATTACTTTGAGCTCACTAATTGAAAATGAAATAATATTTTTTATTTATTAAATTTTTGAGGAAACATACCTAATAATTAAACTGTGAGTACATCTGTCAAGAATCTTGTCCTCACAGTAGCACAAAAAGAAATCCTGTTGAGCTGGTTGCTTTCTATTCAATTTATTGATACAACGTATGATTCCTAGTTCTCCCCTAAATCCACTCATCTAAGATTTTGTTCTCTTAAACAACAGAGCTTTGAACATCACCATAACCTCAAGTGACAGAGAGAAACTTGTTATATTTTACAAAATCTGTGCAGATGCTGTACTGAGTGCATGCAATGACTCCAACACATCTGATACGCACTGAACTGTGGTGTTAAACTCTGCTTTATCCAGGAGGCTCCATAATAAATGCAGTTTTGAAGGGCTTTGAGATATCTGTTACTGTTCATCTTCTTGGATCCATAAAGCCTAGACATGCTGAGTCCTAGGGAAGGTGATTTCCACTCTTCAGATTGCTAGCTTTGTCATGTTGGCAGACAGTGACATAAATGTGGGACAAAATACTTTTCATCTTGCATCTCAGGTTCTTCCTCAGCTGCACAAACTCTAGGCTTGTTGGGGAAGGTGAAGAGGAGAAAAAAAAGAAAAAAAACCCCAGATGTTGAGGCTGCAGACAGAAACAAATTGTGCACCGTATTTCTTGGCAAGCTGAGGGACAAATATGGAAGAGATGGGAATCCTTTCAACTGCAAACTTAATCTGTTCTTCAAGACTGAGCCTTGGAAGCTGCCCTGACTTCAATAAGCAAATCACTTAAACTCATTTCCCCATGGGAATACTTGCATGCTTAAAGTTAAGCAGTATTAAATACTATGCCGTATTAGATAACTTAGAACTGAATGAAATTGCTTTTGAAGCCTAAATCAATCATGACACACGTTATTTCTGTGTTTCCTGTAGCAAAAATACACTGCACCAGTGGATGTCACTGTGTGCAGCCAGGCAGAGTAGCTTAATGATGCTGCAGATGAATCCTTGCAGAGGATGCATGGGGAAAAAAAGGATCCATTAGTGGTTCAAATTAGTACTCTCTTGTCATGTGCTGAAAGATAGGAACATAGTGCTTTGGAGGGTCTAAAAAAAACCCCCACACAACCCATCGAAACCAAGCCTGTCTCACAATTCAATTTGATTTCAAAGTCATGTATCTCCAGTTATTTTCCATCTAGAACAAGCAAGATAAAAATAATAAATGTACAGCTAAAGCCAGTGATAAATATTGCTGTGTTCATAAAGTTTCTGGTTATGTTGTTACAAGGAGGAAAGTTGATAAATTGTGAAATCCCCAAAGCACCATTTAGTACCCAGCACAGAAATTTTATTTATGTAGATAAATAGCACTCCTTTAATGTGGTAAATGTTAGAGTGAAATCTATGTGGTTTCAGTATTTGTAATGTGAGCATTTCAGAAACATAAGTACCGCTTTATGCAAATAGGTCCCAAATTCATCAGTTTTACCTACCTTATTATTGTTATCTGTCTTCATAGAAGTTATGTACCGACTGCACTTCATTAAGACTGACAAGCCAAAGGCTGCTCTTTCTCCCTGGGAATTGCCATCTTCTTTACAATGCAAAAGCCATTAAATGAGCCTTTTACAGTAAGTCAATTCTCTCTGCTTCTCTCCCCCAATGGGGAGTATTTTTAAATTTTATTCCACAAATTCTGCTTAAAGAGACGTGGTAAAATTATTTACAATGAAAAACATTGCCTCTTTGTCCTTCTTCAGAGGAATATATTTATTCCTCAGGGTCCTAACTGCATGATAGGATATTAACTATGACCTTGTAGATAAACCCTGTGTGGGAAGTTGCACTTACAGTTCTTTCAGTGTCCATTTCAAATAAATGTTTTCTCCATTGCTTCTAAAAACATTTTATTTTTTTCCTGCAATGTGTTGCAATGCACCTGTTACAGAGTGATATTTAAAGGTAAAACAAAGCAAACATCTTTATATACAATGCTCTGGCTAGGGGGATGCTCTTGCTGTATGAGGGATATTTTACTCACAGGTTTGGTGTTTGCACAAGCTTTGCTAGAGCCTTTTCATGTAGGTTTCTTGGCAGATCACTTAGTGTATGGTCACATGTGAGAGAAGGAATTATTTTAAAGGACAGTTCAACATTTTGGCTGCACTGAAAAGGATTTCCTTTGAGTTGCTATTAAAAAATAAATTTTGATGTAGATGGTTAATAAAAACCTATTTTTGTGTTCTACAAACCAGACCCTCCTTGTTTTAAAAAATCCATGCCTATTCTTGCTTTTTTCTGTCCTCCGCTGTAAATATGTTACTGTTTCTGTGGCTGTATAATGGCACATCAGCAGATAGAGTTGGAATAAGGCATTTGAGTTTGATTTTTTAACAACAGCTCTTATAAATACATGCCAAAATATTCAACAGCTACTTTCTTTCTGGCTTTCTGTTCAAGCCCTAAATGCAAGCTCTCGCTGTTAGTTCTTAGGCTGACCACATTAGAGACACTGTAAAGCACTGCAAAGTGTAAATTGGTGCTTTTGATGTAGATCTGAAACTTTGTCTTAATCTGTGAGGTGCTTTTAAAAGAATACCACACCATTATTCATCTGGCTTTTTTTCTAATGTGATTTATTGCCTGTAGTCAGAGACATCAGTTCAGATATCCTGATGTGCCAGGTGAGAACAGAGGCTGCAGTCCATGTGCAGCTGAGAGGATGCTGCTCCACTCTGCGTGTCCTTCCTTCAGGCAGAAATAACTACTCCCGAGGACTTAAATAGCTTCTGGGATTGTAGTGAAGCAAAGGGAATTTAGGTTTAGATCCCTGTGTTGCAGGGAGGAGAACAGAGCACAAGACTTGGGGTTCAGAAAAAAGATTATCTTGGATAAGATTTTGCAGATGCAGACTGCATGCACATTTAAGATAGGATTTATTTCACCTATTTTCAGAATTTTAAAGCACAGTTCAGCTAATTCTCTGACTCATGACAAGTGTAGGAGTTGTTTTTTTCCACTGTAAAGTTTCACTTTTCTGCTGCTGTTTCCCCTATGCCTCACAGCAGCAGTTCTGATACAAGCTGCGCTCCAGAAGATCTCTACGTAGTGTTCCACGGGATGGATGCAAGCCTGGGACCTAAGCAGGTCACTTAGTGGGGCTCCTCATCTCTGTGGACACTGTCTCACGCGAGAGAGAAGACAACTGCTCTTCACCAGGCTTTTTAATGGTAGATGGGCAGTTAGATATCTTCAGTGCTGACTTTTGCAGTTGTTCTTTGTCCTTAGCAGGAAGCTCTCTGCAGGGTTAGGCACTGTTGTCAACATAGGGCATATGTTCACCTTTTTAATTTCATTTTCCAAAATCCTTTTATCTAAAATGAAATAAAAATAGACCTATATCTGCTGTGCATACACATTATAGGCCAGTGGGCTTTAATTTGGGAAAACTGGTTCCCAAGGAGTTCATTCTTTTGATCTGGAGTCTGTGGGATGAAGGAAGGTGTCTACAGAGGAGGTGAGCTTTTTCCCCATTTATTTGCAGTTATCCTTTCCTGGTATTAGCACATGGGTGTGTGCAGCTCTCAGGCTGGAGCTGAATTCAGAACCTTGGATTTAATTTTTTTTTTTTTCCTATGACTTCTTATTGTTCCTTTCTACACAGTAACACAGAGGTGATGACCATGAAGTTCTGAAAATCCATGAAATCTCTGAAGGAAGTTTTGTATCAAATTTTGACTGTCTTTACTAATAATCATAAGACAGAGTTGTCTTTCACACTCGTGGGTGAATGTGAGTCCAAATATTGAAAAAAAGCTTGCAAATTCATTGGCAATAGCTCTCATTAGGCTCCCACGTTGTATTATGTTGTTGTTCTGAGCAGCTGAGTCCACAAGAAAACGCACAGAGGCATAATTATATGGTCTCAGTGGGACTAGTTCTTATGAATAAAGTCTAACACATATTGTCTAGAAGTTCAGAGAGCCTACAAGTGACTACCTGCTTATCATTAAGGTAGCAGGATTACAGAGGGACTGACTTAGTGGATGTTTAGTTTTCATAGAATCATAGAAAGGTTTAGGTTAGAAGAGACCTTTAAAGGTCATCGAGTCCAACCCTCCTGCAAGGAGCAGGGACATCTCCAACCATATCAGGTTGCTGAGAGGCCCATCTAACCTGACCTTGAATGTTTCCAGGAATGAGGCATCTACCACCTCTCTGGACAACCTGTTCCAGTGTTCTACCACCCTCATTGTAAAACATTTTTTCCTAATATCTAATCTAAATCTACCTCTCTCTAGTTTAAAAACATTACCCCTTGTCCTTTCACAACAGGCACTGCTGAAGAGTTTTTCCCAGTCTTTCCTGTAGGCTCCCCTGAGGTACTGGAAGACCGCTATGAGGTCTCCCTGGAGCCTCCCCTTCTCCAGGCTGAACAGTCCCAACCCTCTCAGCCTGTCTTCATATGAAAGGTGCTCCAGCCCTCTGATTATCTTCGTGGCCCTCCTCTGGACCTTCTCCGGCTGCTCCATGTCCATTCTTATGTTGGGGGCTCCAGAGCTGTCTATTATCACCTTTCTTATAAGCTCCCTTTAAGTATCGAAAGACCACAATAAGACCTCCCTGGAGCTTTTTTTTTCTCTTGAGCTAAACAACCCCAAGTCTCTCAGCCTTTCTCCATACAAACAATATTTCATCCCTCTTATCATCTTTGTGGCCCTCCTCTGGACCCACTCCAACTGGTCCATGTCTTTCCTGTAGTGAGGACTCCAGAGCTGAATGCAGTACTCCATGTGAGGTCTCACCAGAGCAGAGTAGAGGGGCAGAATCACCTCCCTTGACCTCCTGACCATTCTTCTGAGGTAGCCCAGGATGCAGTTGGCCTTCCAGGCTGCAAGCACATACCAGCTCATGTCCAGCTTTTCGTCCACCAGTATCCTCAAGTTCTTCTCAGCAGGGCTGTTCTCAATCCTTTCATTTCACAGCCTATACTGATAATGGGGGTTGCCCCAACCCATGTGCAGGGCCTTGTTGAACTTCCTGTGGTTCACATGGGCTCACTTCTTGAGCTTATCCAGGTCCCTCTGGACTGCATCACATACCTCAGGTGTGTCAACTGCACCACTCACTTTGGTGTCCTTTTCTAAGGCAATATTGTAGCATACAGAGTCCTTCTCTCCCTAATTTGATCTATTTCTGAAGTACCTGTTCTGACCAGGAAATTGTGATTGGAAGGACTTACTGAGTTGGGTAATTTCAGTTGATTGTTTTCACTAGTTAAAAGACTAATTCGTAATACTGTTCAAAAGACATATAAAATACATACGCATATGTACTGTTTAAATTGCAAATACTTGTTTAAGGTAAAAATATTTTTAATAGGTTTCAGTTGAAAAAAATTAAAAAAAAAACAACTCACAGATTAAGCTCTAAATAATTAACAAAAAGGGATACTTCCTAGCAGAGTTAAAGTCAACATTTCTGAATGAACAATGACCTCATTCTGGCACTGTTGTGATTAGAAATATAATCTCTGCCCTCTCCAAAATAATTGCAAACGTATTTTTCATTCTTCACAGAATTTCACCAAATGCAAGCTGTTTTGACACAGGGAATTAAAAGAGGAGTTGAAGGTCCTAGCAGTGCTAGCAGCCCCTTCTTAGAGGGTTTCCAGATCTAAGTTCTCACTGAGTGTGCTAAGACCTGGTGATAGAAACAGGGACTCAGATATTTGGGGGTTTGACCTGCTGATTTTGCCACATACCCAACTGGAACTGTGAACGTAATTTGGTTGGAGCACCAGTGATTTTTCACCTTGCATTGAAAGGAAATATTTTTGGTTTTCTAATTAGGACTAAACAAAAAAAAACCAAAAACTACAACAGTTGTTTTAGAGCAAATGTTCACAGGTTTTTTTTTTTTCCATGAAATCCATTTAGAAAGAGTAGAATAATGGAAAATTCTAATGCTCACTTCCTGTTAGCCTCCCCAGCAGTCACGTGTCTTTCACTTTTGAGTTGTCTCTCCTTGCTTACTGTACTGGGTTTGGCTGGGATAGATTTAACTGTAGCCCATACAGTGCTGTCTTTTGCATATGTGGTTAGAAACGTGTTAATAACACATTAATGTTTTAGCTGTTGCTGAGAGTATCCAGCAATATCCAGTATCCATACTCTCTCTCCAATCTGCCTCCCCAAAAGACCAGTAGGCTGGGAGTGGGCAAAAGGTTGGGAGGGTACACAACCAGGACACCTGACCAAAACTCACTGAAGAGATATTCCATGCCATATGATGCGCTCAGTAAAAAAAAGCTTGGGGGAAGGAGGAGGATGGGGTGATATTCATTGTTACGGCATTTGGCTTCCCAAATACCCACTGTGCATACTGAGGCCCTGCTTCCCAGGAAGTGACTGGACCTCATCTGCTGATGGAAGCAGGGAATGAATTCCTCTTTTTGCCTTGCTTCTGCACATGGATTTTGCTTTTCTTATTTTCCTGCCTTCATCCCAGTCTATGAGCTTGTCCATCTTATTTTCTCCCCCTGTCCTGTTGAGGAGAGGGAGCGAGAGAGTGACTGGGTGGGAGTCTGACAGGCAAGATACGATTATTGCCTTGATGAATCAATTATTAAAATATCACTGCGGGAGGTTTATTTTTCTGTATTGCTGTGAAAAAGCACAGAGGTGAAGGACATCATGATATTTGAAGTGCTCTGAGCTGTGAGCCATCATAGTTTCAGTTAGTTAGGTTCTAGGTGAATGTTTTGTTTGTCCCCTCAGCTCACGCTGTGTTGGCAAATACAGAATATAGCTTTTGTTCTTTCCTGCAGTGTCCAAGAGCTTTTTAGGAAGGCTTCCTGTGCAACAGAAATAGAAGACAAGGGCTTAAATTTCTTCCAAGTCATCAGGGAAATAAGATTTTAAACATGCATCAATGACTAAATTGGGTGTGGAATTATCCTGATGTGATAAATCACTGTATCTAAAGGTCTTTCATTTTATTTGTAATGAGATGGTGAATGTTTAATTAGGGTATGGTTTGTTCATTGCATAGATCAAAATTTTCTAATTGCTACTTTGTGCACCTGTATTTTTAATTTCTGTAGAGTAATCCTTGAGTTTATGAAGTTGTCCAATTTCTCATAGGTTTTCTGTTGAGGTAGTAATCTTTCTGTGCAGATAATATACATTTATACTCATTTTATAGAGACTCCTTGATGGAGCAAAGCATTAACCATACCTTCAAAGTGATGTGATGTTCCAGACAGCTTGCTTTCCTTATGTTGCATCATTACGATCAACACACTTTAAAGTACGATGACAAACTGGATTATCTCTATCTGGATGTGAGATTAAGTTTTTCCCTGTAAGGATCAGCACCATCGTTACCTAGGAAAGATACAGCTCCTCCTTGCATTAAAAAAAAAATGTGTAATCATATTTTGTTGTTTTGGAAACAATGCTACGTAAGGGATAGATATTGCAGTCCTGAATCAAACAGTACTTCTGGAGAATCAGTGACACTAGTCATATGTCTAAGTGCTATCCAGCACTTCAGTGTGACTGGTGTGATGCATTAGTGAATAGGTAGATCAAATGTGATTAAAAGTCTTTTCAATTGTTTAATAGCACTGTCCTGAATTGGAACATAGATAGTACTTCTTTAGTTCCTATTCAGAGGACTGTGTGCAAAAATGTGCAAAAAACCTACTTTCCTGGTGGTTAGTAGAATTCAGTTAAATTGCTTTCTGAAAGACTGTTATCTGTCTTTGAAATTAGAATATTAGATATAAGCCCTGTCATTGCCGTAAAGTGAAAAATAACAACCAGACTAGTCTCTAGATTCATATTTGACCTTGCATCTTTGGAAAGGCACTACACTAACTGTCCTATTGCTTCTACATGAACTAAACAATTTCCTCAAATTGTATTATCACCTAATATGTAGGGCCCTGAGAATATGATTGTCCCCTCCTGAAAATGCTTTAGACCTTATCAAGGAGTGTGTCTAATCCGCTGGCTTCAGAAGTAAATATTAGAAGTTGTACTCGCTGGATGCCATCTAATCCAAGGAATTTGAATATAAAGAAGCTGGAAGCTTGAAAGAAGAACAGTTAAATATAATTAGGTTTCATTGCAGATTTCTGTTCAGTACTTGTTCAGAGCTTGTCCATCATGTCCTGTCACATATTTAATGAGGTCATTCAGTCCTTTACCTTCTCTTCCATGATGTCTGAAACAGCTTCCATTTATCTCAGCAAATTGAAGTCATATACAAAAGCTCATTCACTTAAATATTACAGAAAAAAATAGCTCACTTCATTGATCGAGTGTCCCTGCACTGTCTGTAAGTCTACTTCTACTTAAAGAAGTAAGGATTAAGATACTGCACTTCTGAAGAACAGGCAACTATTTTAGTGAGAAAATTCCTTGAAGTGATGATGACTCTAGGACATATTAAGAATTTCATTCCATTTTCACTATCAGGAAACATGGATATTTTATTTTTAAGTAAGCTTGGAAAAGCTAAAGATGGAAACTTTATTATAAATCTAGGGGTTTTGCTAAACAAATGACAGAAATGTTCATATTTATAGTATTTTTTCCCTTTTTTTTTTTTTTTTTTTTTGTTGCATTTGATGGTATGGTTGAGTTTTGAAACACTGTGCAGGGTCACAGCACTCTGAGAGCACAACAGATGAAAGACATGAGCTCTGAGATATGGTTAGTTTTGCTCAAGTCTTTTTTGAAACCTCTGGGTCATACTGGGCAGTCTCAGTAGCTAACATCCGTGTTTGTGTGATCATTCTGGGACTGCCAGTATATATTATCAGCCACCTTACATTGATACTTCTATTAATGAATCCCTACAAAAGCAGAAAAAAAAAAACAGGAATCCACAGCAACTTTCAGGAATAAGATAAGAAAAAAAGTAACTAGTTTCTAAACCCAGGAAGTTACCATAAGTTTCTGGGTTTATTTCTCTTCAATTGATTCATCCTTTCCCAAGAAGTAATTTCTTTCTTTGCCCTTTCCTAATGTGTTTCCATCCCTTC
The DNA here is from genome assembly GCA_009806455.1 of Tetrax tetrax. Lineage (NCBI taxonomy): Eukaryota > Metazoa > Chordata > Aves > Otidiformes > Otididae > Tetrax > Tetrax tetrax. Next base: position 295,096 of record WHYT01017532.1, read on the forward strand.
TTTTTCACAGAACTTCTCAGTTCTTTCATTCCTGTATATCCGCTGTAATACCTGAATGTGGCTGTACTGAGAATCACATAAGGAAAGCAACATTCTGCAGCCTTATCTTTCAATAGCAAAACTTAATGCAGCTGACGGATTTCACTTGCTGAGAGAGAAACCGAATATAAGGCAGAGTTGAACAGTCAGCACAAGGAAATCTAATTTTCTTAGGTAAGAGAAAGATGCCTCTGAATTAAATCCCAAACAACAAATTTAAAAATATTCACAAGAAATATATACATTAATCAAAGTGGCAAGATATTTTGTGTAGGAGTTTAAAAATGGTGTTTTGATTAACTTTGATCATATCTTTATTAATTAAAAAATATTTTCAAATTAACATTTTTTTTCTCTGATATTGCATGCTATATCTTTCTCAAATGTCTGTGACAACTGACATTATATGTGCTGGTCAGTTCCAAGGATAAGGAAATAAATTATCCATATCATACCTTAGCCACACTAACTTTTCTAATTGTTTGCTTTCACTTTGCCTTTGCTTTTTCCCCTGTATGTTTCATAAGGAGTGTTTAAAGGTAAAGCTGTTTGGGAACAGAAAAAATCCAAACACACTATGCAAGAAAGACAGGATCTGCTGATGTCTGCTTGGCTAATACAGAAACACTTTGAAAATTAAACAAAATTATTAATAGGAGCAGCATCAGGTTGGGATAGGCAGCAAGAGAATCATAGAATTCATAGAATCATAGAATCACACGGTTGGATGGGACCTATGAGATCATCTAGTCCAACCGCCTTCCCACTACCATTGGTGCCACAGCTACTAAACCATATCTTGTAGCTCCTCATCAAGCCGCCTCTTGAACACTGCCAGGGACGGCGACTCCACCACCTCCCTGGGCAGGCCATTCCAGTGCCTGACCACTCTTTGGGAGAAAAAGTTTTTCCTCACGTCCAACCTGAACCTCCTCTGGTACAACTTGTGGCCATTTCCTCGGGTCCTGCTTGTTGCCTGGGAGAAGAGGCCAAACCCCTGCTCATCACAACCTGCCTTCAGGAAGCTATAGAGTGCAATGAGATCTCCCCTGAGCCTCCTCTTCTCCAGACTAAACAATCCCAGCTCTCTCAGCCGCTCCTCATAAGACTTGTGCTCCAGACCCCTCACCAGCTTTGTTGCCCTTCTCTGGACACGTTCCAGGGCTTCAATGTCTTTCTTGTAGTGAGGGGCCCAAAACTGAACACAATACTCGAGGTGCAGCCTCACCAGCGCCGAATACAGGGGGATGATTACCTCCCTGCTCCTGCTGGCCACACTATTTCTAATGCAGGCCAGGATGCCGTTGGCTCTCTTGGCCACCTGGGCACACTGTCGGCTCATGTTCAGCTGAGCATCAACCAACACCCCCAGGTCCCTTTCCTCTTCACAGTCCTCCAGCCACTCAGCTCCGAGCCTACAGCGCTGCTTGGGGTTATTGTGGCCAAAGTGCAGGACCAGACACTTGGCCTTGTTGAACCTCATCCCATTCAGCTCAGCCCAGCGATCCAGCCTGTCCAGAGGGTTAGAAACAAAAAGTATGTGAAGACTATCAGAGAGGAACTGATATGTAATCATAGAATCATAGAACAGCTTGAGTTAGAAGGGACCTGGATAGCCCTGACCACATGCAGAACCTTGCACTTGACCTTGTTGATCTTGATGAGGTTTTCACAGCCCCACCTCTCCAGGCTATCAAGGTTCCTCTGGATGGCATCCCTTCCCTCCAGCATGTTGACTGCACCACATAGGTTGGTGTAGTCTGTGAACTTGCTGAGGGTGCACTCTATCCCACTGTCCATGTCACCGAAAGATATTAAACAGGGTCAGTCCCAATACGAACCCCTGAGGAACACCACTCGTTACTAATGTCCACTTGGACGTCAAGCTGTTGACCACAACGGTATGAGTGCAGCCATTCATCCAATTCCTTACCCACTGAGTTGTCCGTCCATCAAATTCATGTCTCTCCAGTTTAGAGAGAAGGATGTTGTGTGGGACAGTGTCAAATGCTTTGCAGAAATCTAGGTAGATGATGTCAGCTGGTTGTCTCTTATTCACCAATGCTGTAACACCATCATAGAAAGATACCAAATTTGTCAGGCACAATTTGCCCTTAGTGAAGCCATGTTGGCTGTTTAATTCTAAAAAGAATTAATGAAGAATAATTAAAATAAACAATTTAAATATAATTTAAATATAATAATTAATACAAAATTAATAATAAAGTAAATAGAATTAATAGAATAAATATATAATATAAATATATAAAAATGTAAAAATAATAAAATTTAAAAGAATTATTAACTTTAGGACTGAAGATTCTAAAGACTTGTGAGGAATATATTTAAGACTATCTCTCTGTATAGATAAACTTGACGTGATGTTCAGGATGGGTAGATACGAACTATGAACACAGAACTAAAGGAAGCCTCTCAGTGCAGTGATTATTCCATTCTGAGACCTCATCATTTGGGTAGATGAAACTTTTAACTCCCTAGCTAACACTAGTGCTCATGGAAACTATTTTAGGTGACAGAATTTAGATTCCAGTAAAGTACCTATTTATTTAAGGGAAAAACCAAACTGAATTACATATATTATTGCAAAACTGTTGGCCTATCTCATTCTTTGCTTCTCTCAAGAACAATGCCCCAGTCACTTGACACATATGAAAATAAATTGATTAACATATTGTTGTACGTTCCCTCGTTAAATTAAAGAAATGCTGTGCATCTGTGCTTAAAATTAAGCAACCCATGAACAACAGCTTTATTAGAGACATAAAAAATAAGTGTTATAAGATTTATGGTAATCTGAGGAGCGAGGTACAAAGTGTTCATTTATATTGGTCCCTCAAGTACTGTAATAAATAAATATAAGGTCTTAGGTTTCAATGATCAAACATCCAGCTAGTGGCTTTGATGATAATTCAATGAATTACGCATTATTTAGTTGTAGAGAAATCATTGATAGGAAGACAGTAATTTAAGGAATATGATGTTTAAAGTCTCTGCAAATAATTGCAAAAAACATACATGTAAATTTGACTTGTAAGAAAATAGCACTAGAGTAGTTTGTCATTGAAAATGTGTGTTTTTTCCTTTTAATAGCAGGTTCTTCATCTGTGTTCTGTCTTTCAGTACTATGAATGTACAAAAAGGTAAACATTACCTAAAAATGCTAAGAATTTAATCCATTGCTGTGTAGGGAATTTCTGAAGATGTGGGTCTGCATCTAAGCAAGGAAAGTGGTTCTCCCCACTTCCCCCAAAATCTCCTTTGTCTAACTCAGCCAAACTTTATATCACATATAAAGAAACACTAGGTATCTTTGCACTCATTAACAAACATAAAACTACTATTACCTCCTACAGGCTCTAAAGATTGCAGAATATAAAGGAATCTTGTACAATCGATTATTGTGCTGCTTGTAATTGGCAAAGAAGAGAGGAAATGTTCTTCTCTGTTGTTGTACAGGCTTATTAAGTGTGAAGATGCTTTCTGGATGATGTGGAACAACAGCCCAGCGAGACAATGTGATGCTGGAACATTAAAGGGAGAGAGGTCAGGAATGATAAGCACAGTTGTAAAAAGGGGAAGACATGGAAGAACACAAGTAGCTGAACATTAACTTGTTCTCAGAAGTGAGTTGAAGTCCACAAAGGTAGGCAAGAGCAAAAAACCAAAAAGGTTTAGAAAGAATGGGATAGAAAATTTGATATTTACATAAAAGAAGAGCATGGAGGATCACAAAACAGGTGATTATTTTTCCACAAGCGCCGAATGTCAGACATGCAAAGGGATCTAAACCCCTGTCTCCCTCTAGAGGTATGTAAATCCATTCTTGTGTTTTCACAGGTATACTTAAAAGAGTTCTTTAGGTGAGAGACACCATGTCTGTCATCTAGCAGTGACAAAGCTTTCCAAATACTGTTCAAAGGCCTTGAAAAGCTATTAGAAAATTTTGTTTAACCCAACAAGGCTGATCTTAGAGGTGTTCTCTAAGTTATGCACAGGCAATAATCAGAGATTGCCAAGCTAGGCTTAAAAGGAAAACTTTAGAACAATAGTTACATTCTTGCTATGGCAATACAGAACTCAGGTGAGTTCAGTCAGGATGGGCTCATGCAATAATTTCCTCTAAACTGCTTGTCCAGGCTTATTTCTATGGGGAAGATATGGGGAAGGCTGGATGAAACTGTGAGCTAGGACGTCCCACAGCATAGCTATAGCCAGAGGACCTGGAAATGGATATGCCAAGTCTGTGCTTTACGTAGAGGAGGAAAAGAGCTACTGTAGGATTGTGTTGCAGGTGTCTCACAGGTAAACATATGTAGAAGACCTAGTTTTAAAACTTAGTGAGATATTCAGTGAGGAAATATATAGCATGTTAATGTGTTGTTAGAAAAAAAATTCACTGCATTTTTTACTATTGGTATTCTTGAGTCTAAACACATTTATTGAATAAAAATGAAAAAGCCTGCATTACTGGATTATAGTAATATGATTTTTTTTTTTTTTTTTGTGTAAGTTGTGCGTGGTTTGCTTTTCAAGATCTCTAACCATGAATCTCTATCCCTAGCCTTACCCCTGGAGATTAAGGACAAATGGTCTTTCTGTTATCTCCATATGGTCATTCCAGTACCAACCTGTCTTCTTGTTTAGCTGTTCTTCATTATTCTTTTTAATTATTTATTTCTTGCCTACAAGATTCAATGGGTCATTATCATAAAATATTAAGCCATTTTTAGTAAAGTACTTTTTCTATGTTCTGTACAACAATGCTTCAAATATACTTGTTTATAAGCCTATTAAATTATGTCTTGATGTGTTGAAAGGTCAGTGCAGGCGTCCGTGTAAATACACTACTCACAAAACATTATTCCTTAGAGGGGTTTCCTAACTACTTCCCAAATGCCGAAGAACCAAACCTTTCAACACCTTTCTCACAGAGGTGTTAATTATTAATAATTTTTAACTGAGAGAGTAATAAAGAACAGATGGATTTAGATGAATTGGTAAATTCTATGGCAAAATTGAGAAAGAAATGACTGACTCATAGACTTATCTCCTTCCAAGAACACTCTTCCCCTCCCTCCCCCTTCCACCCATAAGCCCTCTCCCCTAGTATATTCCAGTTTGATGAAGCTATTATGTAGTATTTTTTTCTTAGGAAACTAGATTACGGTAACACATTTTAGGAAGAGGAACAAGCAAACAAACAAACAGATGGGAAAAATAATGTAATAGAAGTGTTTTTGTGAACAATGGGACTAGTGGAGTTTATTTTTTGAGCATTTCTGACATTTCGACACTGTGATATCTCTAGCTCCCACCCATTCTCACAATTATCTGTCTTGCTTTGGACTTTCAGTGAGACCATAATAGCTGGGGCTGTAGCCAAGGTATGCAGAAGCCACCTGCCACCGTGCTGGAAGGTTACACCTGAACTTTTACCACCTTTTCTTCAGAGGGAAGACTCTTGAGATCCCAGAGCTGCTGATTTTCATGAAGGTTATAACCATTCACTACCTTTTTTGCATTTAGCACTCTGCTGAATTTCATTGATAGTGACCATGAGATTAAAAAATTTACATAGAAAGATGGGAATGAATGGGTGAGGCTGAAGTACAGCTGTAAGGTCTATTGTCAGTAAGAAGGCATGCAAAACCCAAATATTTTTACATATATAAAGTAGATTAAATTTCCTCCATTTTTATAACAGGTGAATAGACCTCTAACTGTAGTTTCAACATGCTCTCTCCTAGTCACATGCTCAGAGAATCACAAAATATTTCCAAGTGAATAAAATCATTTTTACTACTATTTTCATTTTTGCAGTAGGAGTATCTGAAGACTCTCAATCACTCTTACAGAAGAACCTCAATATCTGGAAAATCGCAGTAAGTAGTTAAACAGGAAGTAATGGCTTACAGGAAGTAATCTCTACTTCTCACCTATTACTCAGCTGGCGCTGGGTGGAAAAGTCTCTGATTTTAGCTCTTGTTTGGCTATGTGTATGTATGGCCTTGACTTTCTTTCCACTACGTTACCAATTGCATATGCCAACTCTTTTCAGCCAAAAAAAAATCATAACAGAAAATGATGCAGTACCTCCTCCAGAGCCTGCATAATGCAGACTTTGAGAAGCAAAATCTTTTTGTGTGTCCTCTCAGGGGCAAAACGGTGTGAACAATCAATTTGTGAACAATTAATTTTCTCTAATTTTCAACATTTAGATGCATGTGGCTCAGGAACGTGTTGCTTATTTCAGGAACAAAATGATTATTTAGCTAACCCAGTTAAAGTCTGTTATATCACTTTGAACAAATGTTTCTGCAGTCTAGTATTTGAAACATCCACAAGGATAAATTAAATTAATTTGACTTTCCACTGGAAGAAACCGAGGTGCAGAAGAGCCTGATTTCTGGTTTAGATGCATTGTTTATACTACAGAAAGAGCTCCAATTTTAGCTTGCTCTTTTTTCTCCTCACATTTTTAATTCCCCTCTAGACAAAAAAATTCTTTTGCGTTAAATAAAAAAAAAAAACAACCAAAACCCCAAGATAACTCTAAAAAACAACTCTACAGCCTCTCCAATTCTTTCCTCTTCTCCCATTGCCACACCTCTACCAAAGATCTCCTGTGATGTTTCATAGTAAGTGCAACTGAGCGGTGAATCCAGTGCTTGGAGCTATACACAGAAAACACAAAAGTAGGTCACTGCTTGTCTAAGAAAGTATACTTCAATCAAAATTCAATCTTATTTTTACATGAATAGTCAAGATTCAAATTTTGACATAAAAAAATAATGTACCCCAACTGATTTGGTTTATTGACTGAAAATAATTTCAAACTGGTAACACAAATTTGGACTCACAAGTTGACTAAATCCACCCATGCATTGGAAAACATATATGCATTTAAGTAAAGATTTATTCTATGCTGGTTAGATCATAAGGGTAATAAGGTACCTTCTATAAGAAGCTTAAATAAACCTTCTTTTCAGGTTCACAATCTTTCCTTCTGACTATAAAACTGATGAGTTGAGCCCCAGGAGTTTCTAACAGCATTGATAACACCACAGAAGGGGAAGGTGACAGCTGAGTTTCACATAGCTCCCTTTGCCAAGAGCTGTCCCATTGCTGTGAATAATACACCTAGCAGCAGTACGAGTTGTGTTGAGACACAAAGCTTGCTCCCGAGGTAAGGGTTTGTTGTAGGTTAAGCTCAGCCGGCAGCTCAGCTCCACACAGTCCCTCACTGACTCACCACAATGGGATGGAGGAGAGAACTGGAAGGGTAAAAGGGAGAAAAACTTGTGGGTTGAGACACAGATAGTTTAACAGGTGAAGCAAAAGCTATACACAAGCAAAGCAAAATAAGGAATTAATTCACTACTTCCCATAAAGAGGCAGGTGTTCAGCCATCTCCAGGAAAGCGGGGCTCCATCACGTGTAACAGTTACTTGGGAAGAAAAACACCATCACCCCGAATGTCCCCTCTTCCTCCTTCTTCCCCCAGCTGTTACTGCTGAGCATGATGTCATATGGTATGGGATATTCTTTTGGCTAGTTGGGGTCAGCAGTCCCAACTGCGTCCCCTCCTAACTTCTTGTGCACCTCCAGCCTACTCACTGGTGAGCTGCAGAAAAGGCCTTGACTCTGTGTAAGCACTGCACAGCAATAACTAAAACATCCCTGTATTATCAACACTGTTTTGCTCAGAAATTCAAAACATAGCACTATACAAGCTACTATGAAGAAAATTAACTATCCCAGCCAAAACTGGTACAGGTTTATTGACCAAAGACAGAATTAATGACAGGTTACTGAAATAATTTGGCTGAGATTTCTGGAATAAATGAAAAATCCATTTGTGTTCAGTTCATTTCTCACTTTCGAAAATGTTATTTAATATTTAACCAAACACAGGCTTCAAGGATGAAGTTATGTAACTCCAAGCAATGCACATGGTAGAGGAAATCTACTGACATAAAAGGGAGTCACCTCACTGAAGTGAAATAAAGACAGACTGATCCAGTGCTGTCTGGTCCTGTGAAGTTAAAGAGGAGAAGATATGACTAAGAATAACTATCTTAACATTCAGTAAACTAGGAGCAAAATCTCACAGCATGCAGGATACTGGGAATTGTTTTTATTAGTGTGTGGTGGCACAAAGGATTTCAAGGGACAGTAGAGTAATATTAATAGTTTTCCAGGTGTGACACTAGATTATAGAGCAGAAGTATTATCCCATATTTTTTACTTACAAATTATAATTTAGCTGAACTAAGAACAAGCTACATGTTTTGAGAAATGCATGTGGGAACATCTGTCAGAATATTCTGTTCTCTAGCAGCAAACAGGAGAAAATGAATGTAATCTGCATTACAATACTTTTATCTTGCTGGAATGACCTTTTACCTTACTGTCATAGCAAGAATGGCAGAAGTTATTTGCACAGCATTTATTTTTTCTCTTCATCAAAGTGCTCCTGCATGGTTACTCTCACACTATAAACAGTGGCCACGCAAATAGTCACTTTTAAAAGGAAGATTATCACATACATAATAAAAAAATAAAAAGAAAAACATCATGTAAATTTACTGAAGCAAAAATTGTCAAAGTCTGATAATTTTAAATACCTTTAAATGAAGAATATAAAGAACAGAGAATGTGTTGGTCTTTCTCACCTTATATAACTGTATGTTTTAGCTTGAATTTTCCTGGGCCACCTTGAGAAAATAAGGCTTTTTGAAGAGTTCAATACGTTTTTTTTTAAAATAAATATAAGATATTTTAATAGATGCTTCTGACTTCCTCAGCTTTCACAGTATACTCATATGCTTAAGTGTCAGCTGGACCACTCTTTCTCCTCAGCAAGGACTTTTGAAATAACACGAAAAAATCAAAAGAGTTAAGTGTTCTTCACTAAGACTATAATAATGAGCAAATATAATCCCTAGAGTATGAATGTAATAAAAGAGGAAAATGCTAGAAAAAAATGATTTGTTGCCTATTATTAGTAAAATATTGTGGTATATATGAAAATAGAGGAAGCTGCCAAGAGACTGTATTTGGCTTTTTTTCTCTCTTCCATGCAAAAGACTGATCTAATAAACCATTAAGAAAGTAATATGCACTAATCTATCTTAAATAAACAAAATGTGTTCTGAAAGCATAAAATAAAAAGTCTTTATTGTAGATAAAATCAAATTAAGTTCAAGGATTATAATTGAAGCTGTTTGTGCCTCAAGAAAAGATTAAGTTATAAAGTAACTGAATTTAAAGGAAAGCAAAATGTTTGAAGGGCAGATAAGGTCACCGTAAAGAAGGGCAATCAAAACCAGAAAGATTAAAATAGACTAACAGCATGAGCAAATAACTACTTTATTTGATTTAGTGTAGGAAAAGCAAGGCAATAAAGTAAGGAACCAAACACCTGAAAAAGAGAATGTGCCTGGAAAAGGTAATATACTATAAAAAATAGACCAGAATAAAGGATTTAGGGATTATTATGAAAAGACAGTATAATCTTCAGCAGAGAACTCAAATAAACTTCCCAGATATGTGATAAAAACTAGATACCAGGGAGGCAAATACTCAAAATCTAAGAAGATAAAATACTCAAAAGGAACACTACGATGAATTGGATATTTAAGAGTGCTCTTTTTAAAGATTTTTTTTTTTAAATCAGAACATGAGAAATTAATTCCTATGTGCTCTGCAATTTCATGCCACATTTCAGTATGATAGAGTACTACAGGACATCCTTTAAGCACAAAATAATGCCTATACCAACCTTATAATGTGGGTGATAAGCAAAAAAAAAAAAAAAAAAAAAAAAAAAAAAAAAAAAAAAAAAAA
>WHYT01017532.1:317306-383332 GCA_009806455.1 Tetrax tetrax
AAAAAAAAAAAAAAAAAAAGAAAAGATGATCAAAAAAGTACATTAGGACCAGAATAAGATAAAAAATGTCTAGAAGAACTTAAAAAAATGTTTAATCAACTTATCAGTGTTTTCAAAGCAAGATCTTTAAAAATCTGATACTAAACTGGTCCTAAAAGCTTCATCAAAAGAAACTTCTGGTTTTGGCCTGAAGCCTGTCTGTAATAATGACAGGCTTTAGATTTGCCATTGACAGGTGTTTAAATGGCTCCTTAACAGTGCTGTGGAAAGACATTTCATCGTGAATCATGGTCTGAAGTAGCTACATGGAGGTTATCTGCAGAATCAAAGCAGATGACAGGAAAGTGTTATCTGTCATTGCTGGTTAGTAGTATCTTTTCACATTGATTTAATAGTAGACAGAAATGAAGCAATTGAATGATATCCACTTTGTCTCTTCTTATGTGTGACTTCTCCACATGTTTCTATGACCTGTAGCCACAGAGTATATCAGCAGTGAAGGAGATAGGGGGTCTGAAGGACTCCAGGCTGCCAGGGCTCTTGTGAAGCTTACTAGTCAGAAAAGAACGCTAAAAGTTAGAGATGTCTTTGAAAACATGTATAAAAGAGATCTATATTTTACTGAAAGTCATAAAGAGCAACGTGCTGTTCACCAATTCAATTAAATTCCTGTAACAGCAGCAAATGAAAATTTCTATGATTTTCTTAGTAAAACCCTTATAAGTAAAGAGCACTGTTAAATTAATTCTTTAACCTTGCTACTAAATTGTAGTCTTTGATCTGAGGAGAAAATTAAGCCCAAGACTGAAACACTTAGCTATTGTGCAAAGGCAGCTTGTCTACCATAAATGAGTGTGGTGGGTCTAATTTTCCTGACTTCAATGCAGTTGTTGTGCATTAGACACAGTTCCAATACAACTCCAAAAGCAGCACTCCAGATGCTTCAAAAATCAACTTGGTCACGAGCTAGCCACTCTCTCTGAAGTCTTTTTGGTCCTGAGAGAAATCTTAATCCCTACAAGGATCCTATGAAAAACTCAGGATCAAGATTTAGATGCTGTGTAAACTTAGGCACTGTGTGGGTTCAGAAGCTGGTGGAATAGCGGATTAATGGTCTGCGTTTTTTGGAATGTGCATCCCTACATATGCCTAAAGACTATTTTAAAAGTCAAAGAAAAAATTCTGATACCTGCCCATAATTAGCTGGCTCCTGCATTGTTCAGATAAGGTTAGATTTTGAACTGTGTAGGAATTCCCTCTGTTCTTCAGGGTCCTATCTTCTGTACAAACTGTTTAGTCCATTCTGGGATATTGTGCTTATTCACAATTAGGGGTTTTTCTCTCCTGTGGTCTGCTTTCTCATTTCAAATCATTTGGGAGTTTTCATTCACCTATGCTGCACAATGCAGAAATATCACAGAGGCAGAAAATTCAAAGTGAACTAAAAAAGTTCTTTCATCTCAAGTGTATCAAATCTTGCAGTCCAAAATGTTCTACTCGGCTATTACACTTTGCTAAGGCAAACAATACTGAACCTGATCAGAAAATATCCACCAATGACATTTTAGTGTTCAAAGATGTTTCTGTTTTATGCCTTCTTCATGAACTGTGGTGGATACAAGACATTTGTATGACTCTTGTTGAACTACAGCCTCAAGATGGAGAATTGGTACTTTCTGGAATAATTACACCCTTTTAGAAACAATAATTGCTGACATTGTAATATTAACTGGAAGCTTACCAAAGCAATCTTATCTCTCTACTGCATCTCTGTAGTGTACCTACAAGAACTGTTGTTCTTTCAGTAGTATCTCTACAACACACATTAGCAAGATGTGTGCTCTTAACTTGACAGGAAAATCTTTTGTGGTTGTAAACCAGGAAAATTTATTTGAAGTCAATGACTGTATTCATAGAGACCAGATGGGATGCAATGCTATTATTTTTGAAGAAGTTGATAGATAATAGAAGCTAAGTATGCTTAACTCTGTAGATAACCTCTAGTTAAGAATATATTTTTTTTCCAAACAATCCCTGCTTTTGCATATCACACTCAATGAGGAATGTCCCTGAATAAGTGCAAAAACCAGACTGATTTTCACAAACTGATACAGCTAATAAAAGCTCAACATTTATGAAGTATGAAAAGAGAAAAGGCAGGTCAAATCACAGAATCAGAATGGTTCAGGTTAGAACGGACTTCTGGACATCAGCTTGTCCAGCCCTTCTGCTCAAGCACAACCTAGAGCTGGTTGCCCAGGACCATGTCCTGATGTTTTTTGAATATCTCTAAGGAAAGAGATTCCACAGCATCTCTGGGCAACCTGCTCCAGTGTTTGGTCACTCTCACAGTAAAAAAAGGATTTCCTGATGGAGCCTCCTGCATTTCAGTTTGTGCCCATTGCCTCTTGTTCTGTCCCTGGGCACCACTGAAAAGAAATGTACTCTGTCTTCTTTACTCCTCCTGCAGTGAGTACTTAGACACATGAATAAGGTCCCCCTGAGCTGTCTCTTCTCGAGCCTTAACAGTCCCAGCTCTCTCAGCCTTTCCTCATGAGAGGTGACCCAGTCCTTATCTAACCCTAGTGTGTGAACTCTCTCCAATATGTCCTTATCTCTTTTGTACTGGGGAGCCCAGAACTGGACATAGTCCAGATGTGGCCTCATCAGTGCCGAGCAGAGAGGAAGGATCACTTCCCCCAGTCTTTTGGTAATCCTTTGCCTCATGCAACCTAGCATACTACTAGACCCTTTTGCCACAGGAACACCTTGCCAGCTTATGTTCACCTTGTTGTCCACCAGGACCCCCAGGTTGCTTTCTGCCAAGTTGCTTTCCAGCAGAGTGGCTCCCAGCATCAACTAGTACGTAGGGTTATTCCTCCCCAGGCGCAGGGCTTTGCACTTCCCTGTGTTGAATTTATTGAGGTTCCTGTCAGACCTTTTCTCCAGCCTGTTGAGGTCCCCTTGGAAGGCAGCACAACTCTCTGGCATATCAGCCACTCCTCCTAGTTTGATGTCATTTGCAAACATGCTGAGAGTATACTCTTCTTTATCATCCAAATCATTAATGAAGATCTTGAACTAGACTGGACCTAGTATTGACCTCTGGGGCACCCTGTTAGTTGCTGGCCTCCAACTGGACTTTGCGCCACTGATTACCACCCTCTGGACCTGTCTGTTCAGCCAGTTTTCAGTCCACCTCACTGTCTGCTCATCCAATCCATACTTCATCAAATTCTCTGTGAGGATTTTATGGGAGACAGTGTTGAAGGCCTTACTGAAATCAAGGCAGACAATATCCATGGCTCTCCCCTCATTTACACGCCAGTCATTTAATTGTAGAAGTTTATCGAGTTGGTGAAGCATGACATCTTCTTGGTGAATCCATGCTGACTACTCCTGATTATTTTCTTGTTGTTCATGTGCCTAGAAATTGTTACCAGAATTAGGTGCTTGTCACGGTCCACTTGGGACTTGTGATAGTTCTTTTACTGCAAAATTGGTTCTCAAAAGTGCAAAATTAAGGCGAACATGCCAAAGAGGCTGGTTTCAATCAAACAGCACAAGCTTTATTATTTTGCCCATAAAGTGGCACGCGATAGATGAAAGGGAATGAAAAGGAAAGATAAGTAAAGATAGGAAAGAGGATTATAGCTACCACCATGGGTCCAAGGTGTCCCTATGGTCCCAGATCCAGGCAGAGTCCCGCCGGTTTTCATGATCGATATCGATCTTTGGTGGGGACAGCTCTCAGGGGTCTCGTTGTTAGGACTTGACCTTTTGTGCTAAGTAACAAACTTTGCCCCTCCTTTGGGATAGAGATGTTTTTTGTATTATAGTGACATTATAATGAGCAAAGTTCAGTTACAACTGTTGCAATCCATCTTCCTTGATAGCAGCTCAGGTCTTTCCCGGAGAACGGACTGTCCATTCAACCCCTGTTCCAGGAGTATTATACCTCTTGTATCCATAGAAACCACATTTCACTTGTGGGAGCAGCAACTGAGGCTTACAGCAACTCATCTGTGGAAACTGCATTCCACTCATGGGAACAGCAACTGCGTCTCAGGCAGACTGCTCGCAGCAACTCACGGCAAGTTGTGAGCCTAACTTGTAGGCCACATCAAATCCACAATCCAACTGAAGGTGTCGTGTCCCCGATGTACCATGTCCCTGATGAACTGTGTCCTTGATGACAAGGTTGACACAATGCTCATCTTCTCACCAACTCTTACAGTGCTTCATCACCAATTCAGGAATCAAGGGAGACTGACCAGCTTGTGGTTTCCAGGGTCCTCTTTCTTGCCCTTTTTTAAGATAGAAGTGACATTCACATTCCTACCATCCTCAGGGACCTCGCCCAATCACCATGATCATTCAAGGATAATCAAGAGTGGCCTTATAGTGACATCAGCCAGCTCCCTTAGCACTTATGAATGAACCCTGTCAGGCCCATGGACTTGTGTATGTCCGGTTTACTTAAGTATTCCCTGACCTGATCCTCTTACACCAAGAGTAAGTCTTCCTTGCTCCAGCCTTTCCCCCTAGTCTGTGAGGCCTGTTATTCATGAAAGCTAGTCTTGCTAGTAAAGAATGAGGCAAAGAAAGAATTCAGTAACTCAGCTCAGTGTCCTGTGTAACCAGGTCACCTGCCCCATTCAGCAATGGGCTCATATTCACCCTAGTCTTCCTTTAGTCACCTGTGTACTTGCAGAAGCCCTTCTTATTCCCTTTGACATCTGTTGCCAGATTCAACCCCAAGTGTGGGCCTTGGTTTTCCTAACCATGCATACTCAGATAGTATCTCTATATGCCTTTAAGGTCACCTGTTCCTGCTCCCACCCTCTATATGCTTCCTTTCTGTGTTTGAGTTTTGCCAGGAGCTCTTTGTTCATCCATGCCGGCCTCCTGGCATTTTTGCTTGATTTCCTGCTCATTGGAATGGATTTTTCTTGAGCTTGCAGGAGATGAACCTTGAATATCAACTAGGTTTCTCGGACACCCCTTCCCTCTAGGGCCTTGTCCCACAGGACTCTTTCAAGCAGATGTCTGAAGAGGCCAAAGTTTGCTCTCCTGAAATCAAGCACTGTGATATGGCTTTTTGCCCTGCTCTCTCCTATCAGAATCCTGACACCAGTAGCTAGTTAATACCCATGGTGCTGAGCAATCCAAGTAAGATTGTTCTTCATGGACAAAATTTATATCATAACACTAATAGTTTTGCAAACAGGAGCACATCACAAGTTCTAAGAGTGAATGTTGTCTTTCACAAACAGAGGAAAACTC
Organism: Tetrax tetrax; assembly: GCA_009806455.1. Lineage (NCBI taxonomy): Eukaryota > Metazoa > Chordata > Aves > Otidiformes > Otididae > Tetrax > Tetrax tetrax. The sequence continues at coordinate 322,593 of WHYT01017532.1, forward strand.
CCTTACAAAAAAAAATGAGTCAAATCACACTCCATCAAAATGTATCTACAGTTTTAACAGGAGTATTAGGCATCCAACAGCTTACAAAGTCACCTTTCCTTTGACAGTTTTCTATCAGAAGGTGTGATAGTAACAGAAAGGTACCTAGAAGGGTTCTTATAATAATATCATGTAGAAATCACCATATCGTCTCTGATATGACATTTTTTTTTTTTATGAAACACTCTTTGTATATTTCACAAATTTCCTCAGGGTTGTATTCATAATCTTCAAAAAATAGAGCTTGTGTTTTTCCTGAGATATTTCTGAGTTAAACTATTCCTTTTCAAATGATTTTCAAAACCTGTTCCTATCTAGAATCCACTTTTACTTTTGTCCCTTTACTTGACGTCATAGTGTCTCATGATGTCCTATGATGGGGGTTGCACCTGCTAACCTTTAAAGGTCCCTTCCAACCCAAATTATTCTATGATTCTATGATTCTTTGTCACAATTACATCAATGCTTGTCTATGTTCAGTAAGAGATGTTGTCTGGTCTTCCAATTTAAGTTTATTTTATTCTGCTTGACTCTCAATACATTTGTTTCCTCCTTCATATTCTCTTTCATACCAATACAGAGATAAATATAAATACATATCTATTTGTCTATGTGGATATAGGTACATTTTCAGAGTGAAGAGTAATTAAGTCAGATGCAACAGTCAGATACTTTCATATTCTATGAAAAGTCATGATTGAACACTGGATGTAAAGGAAACAAAATATTCACCTAACTTGTTCCAATTAACTGGAAGCAGAAGATCTACAATAAGATTTTCAGTCCTGCATAACTGAATTACAAAGTACTTTGTTTCCCTTAATCTTAATCTAAGAGGTCATTCAAAAATTCATTCCAATTACACAGTTTGTGGGTATTGACAGCTTACAAGCATTTTTGGTCTGAATAATTCATAGAGAAAGATATATCTGACTTTGTTTTCATATTGGTAGTATATCTTCATGCAAGGGATTCCTCTGTAGAAATTACAAGGAGAGGAAGATAATTAGACAACTTTTAGAATAATGCAAAGGAACATGGCATTGATAAGCAGATGTATTTTGGTAAATAAAAGAATCTCATATTTCCTAAAGCAACTACATATTTATCTACATAGTTTCACTTTACAGCAAAATCTTGCTTTGGAATGAAGTAGAGAAAACGGTTATTGATCTACAATAAAACGTCCAAGTCTTCATGAATAAGCTTTTTTTACCTTAACATGAAGTAGGAAGATAAAATTATAATGAAACATGGATTTCAGAAATGTCAAACATCATTGCAGTGGTTTAGCCCGAGCTACCACACAGTTTCTTGCTCACCCTCCCCCTCCCCAGTGGGAATGGGCGAGAGAATTGGGAAGAAAGGAGAACTCGTGGGTTGAGATGAAGACAGTTTACTAAAATAGCAAAGGAAAACTACAATAATAACAGAATATAAGGATATAAAAATATACAAAGTGAATTATGTACATTTTCGCACCACCCGATGTCCCAATGACTGATACAGCCCATCCTGAGCAGTGATCGCACAAATGAAACTGAGCAGCAAGCAATGGAGCAAAAGAGAGCCATCAAGTTAGAGGGAATGATGCCAGCGAACGAGAGAGAGAAATGGATGCCAGGAAGGCAGATACCCACCCTGGCCAACCCCCACTTATATACTGAGCATGACATTTATGGCATGGAATACTCTCTTTGGCCAGTTTGGGTCTGTCTGGCCAGTTCTGTCTGTCTTTCTCCCAGCTTCCTGCATCTGCAAATTAGCAAGACTCGGAAAGCAGAACAGTGTTCTTGGTCTCATTAACAACAACTCATATCACCAGGATGTTTTATCAACATTCTTCACACACGAAATCCAAAACACACCAGATACTGAGAGGAAAATTAACTCCATCCCTGCCAAAACCAGGACAATCATGCTTCTATTTTACAAGATTTTTTCATTTACCCTTTCCATGACTAACAGGTAAAGGTTTTTTTTTGTGTGTGTTTTTCAACATTGCTATCCAGCAGTGGTGTTATATCTGTTTTATTTTACAGTTACTACTATGTTAAAGATGAGAAACAGTACCTATCAGAAAGATGCTTCCAGCAGTGTGGGACGCAATACAGCCAAAATGTAAGTGAACTACATGAACTAAGTACAAAGAGGAAAAGAAGATTCTTATTATTTTATTGGGTATTTTGTCAGATTTTCGGTTAGGAGGTTGAATGGAGATAAGAACTGTGATGTCCCAAATCAGGAAAGTTGAGATAAGGATATTGACTGTGGCTGTGTCAACAAATAGTGGAATATAACACTTATTAGCTGTATATTTATCCTTAGCTGTGTTACAAAATGAAATTAATAACATTAACGTGTGTCATAGTTCAGCCCCGATCCGGACCAGACTACGCAGTCTCTCTCTCACTCCCCCCACCCTCTGAGAGAATAGGGAGAGATAATTTAAGAAAAGAGAGATAATTTAAGAAAAATGACTCGAGGTTTGAGATAAGGACAGGGAGAAATCCTTACCATCACGGGCAAAAAAAAAGACTCGACTTGGGGAAAACTATTCATTTATTACTACAACTAGGAGGATAATGAGACAGAAAAACAAGATGAACCTCCTCCACCCCTCCCACTTCCCAAGCTTAACATTATCTACCTTCCCACCCCCCCGAGCGGCACAGGGGGGAAGAGGGAATGGGGGTCGTGGTCAGTCCATTATGCGTTGTTTTACACCACTGCTTCACAGTTGGGGGAAGAACTCCTCACATCCCTCCCCTGCTCCAGTGTGGGGTCCCACCCATATGCCACAGTCCTTCATTAAACTGCTCCGGCGTAGGTTATCTCTTCCACGGAGTGCAGTCTCTCCAGAACGGCTGTCCCAGGGGGCCCTCCACGGGCCACAGCCGCATTCAGGCATCCACCTCCCCCGGTGTGGGGTCTTTCATGGGCTCCAAGGTCCAAATGGATCTCTGCTCCTCCGTGGACCTCCATGGGCTGCAGGGGGACAACCTGCTCCACCATGGTCGTCACCACAGGCTGCAGGGGAATCTTGGCCAGGAGCCACTTTACTCCTCCCCCTCCTTCACTGACCTTGGTGTTTGCAGCTGTTTCTCTCACAAGAAAAGTTCATTCTTCACAACGGGCTGGCAGAAGCCTCAAAAAGCCTCTCAGGATCTCTTCACGTTATTGATCCCATCTCCTCTCCTCTCCACCTCTTGCAGCCAGACTGGGCTGAGTTGGGCCCAGTCGGTTGCCTGGCGAGAGGCCAGAGGGTGAGGCCTGCAAGGCCCCAGAGGCCTTGCGCCTCCCCCTCTGGGCCTCTGCCCTTGCTCAGCTTCGTCACATCTTCTCTTCTCCTTTTTCTTTCTGTTTTCCTCTTCTTAAATACGTTATCGCAGAGGCGCTATCACGGGACATTCTGCTCCCAATCGGCTCAGCCTTGGCCAGCAGTGGGTCCGCCCTAGGCCCGGTCGAGTCCACTGAACAAAGGGGAGCTACTTCTAGCAATTTCCTACAGAAGCTGCCACCTTAGGCCCCCCTCACTAAGCAAAACCACAACAACGTGATAAAATGTTCATGCACTATTATAATGGTGTATAGAACAATGAGAGATATATATATATATAAATGATGATATAAAATTGAATTATACATGAATAATTTATATAAAATTATTCAGTCAGTCGCCAAGGCAACAGCTTCAGTGCTGGCATGATCCACAGCGGCATGTCCCAGTGCAGTGCACAGGGAGGTTTCCCAAACCAGGGAACCTCATGGGGAGCTGAGAGAGGCACCAGGATTGCACATGGGTCAGAGCAATACCAAGCAAAAATGCAGGCTGGGCAGAGAACGGATTGTGAGCCCTGAGGAGAAGGATGAGGGTTTTGGTGAGCAAGCAGCTCAACATGAGCCAGAAATGTGCGCCAATTTTATCCTGGGCTGTATCAAAAGAAGCATGGCCAGCAGGTTGAAGGAGGTGATTCTCCCCCTCTACTCTGCTCTCATGAGACCCCACCTGGAGTACTGTGTCCAGCTCTGGAGCCCTCAACAAAAGAAGGACATAGACCAATTGGAGCAAGTCCAGAGGAGGGCCGTGACGATGATCAGAGGGCTGGAGCACCTCTCCTGTGAAGACAGGCTGAGGGAGTTGGGGTTGTTCTGCCTGGAAAAGGGAGGATTCTTATAAGGGGAGGTTATAAGAAAGAGGAGGAGAAAACCTTTATCAGGGCCTGTTGTGATAGGACGAGGGGGCAATGGTTTTAAAATAGAAGAAGGTAGATTCAGACTTGATATTAGGAAAAAAATTTTTTACAATGAGGGTGGTAGAACACTGGAACAGGTTGCCCAGAGAGGTGGTGGATGCTCCATCCCTGGAAACATTCAAGGTCAGAATGGATGGGGCTCTGAGCAACCTGATCTGGTTGGCGATGTCCCTGCTCCTTGCAGGGGGGGTGTGACTGCATGACCTTTAAAGGTCCCTTCCAACTCAAACCATTCTATGATTCTATGATTGTAAAAATGATATACATATAAATAATTACACACTAAGATTACAAAATGTAATTAATATTACTACAATGTGACAAAATTATTACATACTATTGCTGGTTATGACAATTTTGTGTGTTTATATTGAGATTTAAGGCAAGAAAGTATTGCTCGTGTCTTACATAAAATGCTTCTATTTTATGGATGTACGAGGCCTGTACTTTGGCTACAAAAAAAAAAATTAAACCACTGAAAATGGAAGCAATAGGGGAAAATGCATGTGAAGCATGAGTGTATGTACAAGATCTAACTACGATGCTCCATCATAGACTGTGCTGGGAGTTAGAGGGGTGGTTTTATGCGGTGCAGTACAGGGCTTCTGTACGGCTATGGAGAAGGGGCATTACCATCATGCAGGGAACTAACTTCTCCATTCTGTCTGACCTCCAATCCTACTCTAAATTCTTCATAGCTTTAACTTCTACAGAATGATTCATAACTCAAATTACCATTTACATTAAATTACATTAATATTTTATTTATTGTAGTCAATAACTCGGAGACAAAAGGTATTTATCTATTTCACCTTTGATTTTCTGCTTTTGTGTTGGGTCAGCAGTAGCTGAGCACTTAATATTTATACCGAGTAATTCTATCGAATAATAGATCTGGCACCAGTTACGTTCTAATTCCAGTGACTATGCTCCTATTAATATTATTTTTTCACTTTTATGCTGACAACAGCATTAAATACACGGGTTCTGCAAAAACTGAAGAATATTATTACCAGAATTCCAGGATCCTTTTGAACAGATGTATCTTTATAATTGTTCATTATTAGGAAAATAAATGCATTGGCCACAAAGGGGAGAATTTCTATTCAATCTAAGGGTAGGGCTTGGACTGTAAATGAATGCAAAAATAGTAAAGACATTAGGAATCTCTTGTTAAGAGGATTTTACTTGGACTTCAGCATAATATCTATCTAGCTGTGCAGAGTGGTAAGATTAACAATTACTTTTTTTTTTTCTTTTAGGTAGCAGAGATAGACCAAAATGGCCATGATGGCGAGCTAACTTATTGCTGATTAAGATCAATAGAAGATAACTTCCCTTCTCTTTCTCTAAGAAAAAGGAAATGGAAGAGCAATTACAGCTTAAAGCCTGTAGGGCTACTCCGAGGCGTGGAAAATTTGGAAATGTGCAGAAGTCTTCATAATCTCTGTGGGTTTATCTGTACAACTTAGACAACATTTAGAAGACCTTTTTTTATATATAAAAATTTCATAACGGCATTTTTCATTGCAACAATTCATTCTTTTAAACTGTTCACAACTCAAGTTCTGCTCTCATTTCCCTTATGTTTTGTAATAGCATGTAAAGAGACTGAAGAATACATTAAAGCTTTTGTATATAAACCAGTAGTGAAGACGTTTTAATAAGGTATCATTAAAGCTTTAAATGTCCAGGATAACTTTTGAAACAGTACAGCAGAAGAACACATTTTCTGTTATGTGCTTGCATTTTTCTACGGAATATCCAGAAGAGGTGAGTTATTTTTTGGTGAACATTATGCAAGGTAGCATTGTTTTAAGTTTCTATTTATTTATTTATTTCCTTTCCTTTCCTTTTCACATTCCTTTGGCTGAAAGGCCAAGAAGAAAAACTTTTCTCTGGTCTTATTGGGCAAAAGATTTGCAGGTTCATTGTATATTTTACTTTGGTAACAATTTTGAAATTTGAATCTAACATTAATTAATTTGTCAAGTGAAAAAGAAAGATTCAAGAGTATGTTAGTTTTTCTAGATGCACTTGGTTGGTTATCTGACTCCATCTATATCCTCAGTTATTTATTTTAAATATTGCATAGGAGATTTTTCTAACTTTAATTAAACACTTGCTCATATTTTGAAATATAACAGATGGCCAAACAGAAAATATATTAATCTACTCACATTTCAATAACTTTTTTTTTTTTAGTGGTTGTAAAATGTTCTACTTATAGAATAGGTACATTTAATCTCTATCTTTATGTCAATTTATCTTTCTCTCTCAAATTGCAAGTTAGAAAACAGAATATAGCCTATAAAATTATTCTTTCTATCTAATGTTTCACTTCTATCCTATATTAGGTTTGAGCTAGAACAAATTTGTATGTGAGCAAAACTGATGAGCCTCAAGTAAAATGTATAATCCCTACCTGATAGACTAAGATACTGAAAGTGATAACAAATGTCAGTTATAGCATTATTTCACACCAAACCTTAACAACACTTGTCACTTTCAAGTGTCTTTTGGAAGACTTAGAGTTTCTATCAAGCACTTAATCTAAGATCAAATTAAAGTCTCAGGCAATTATGATACACTCATTTACTCTGAAACAAACAGTATCTGTTTTGTTCAGCAGAGTGGCCTGAAAGCACAGAGTGGGAAGCATCTCTCACAGTTACTACTTTGTAATATCAGATTCCCAACATTTCTTTCTTCTTTAAAAAAAAAAAGAAAAAGAAAAAAAAATTGTTTGAATTTTTCTATAATAAAGTCAATGGCGAAAAGAAGACAAGATTTGTTTGGTTCCCTGCCGCCTTGCGCCGTCACTCTTGAATTTGTTTTTGACTAATGACTATTTGTACATTTTTGAGCAACTGTACAAGACATCAGCATAGTAATTATAGACACATTTATAACATGCGCCAATCTAGGTTTAAACAACCAGTTACTATTGTTTCTAGACATCCAAAGTTATTTACTTTCCATACTATCAGTATGTAAATGCACCCTCACTACACCTCATAGAGATGCTAATATATCTTAGTATGAAAATATAACTTTACAATAGAAGTGTCAGGCTAAATTTCCTCCTTGAACTTCACTGTTCTTGGACATTCTTTCAGAGGTACCTTTCTTTTAGCAGTCAGTGAGAAAATTGGCCTGGTTTTCTCATATATTCTGAGTACAGTTTAAAATTTTACTTGCCAGAGAGATTCAGCACCACATTGCACACTTTTTTTCAGGATTCACAGAGGACTTCGATATTGTTTAACATACTACACTACTAATGTCCAGGTCCCAAACTAATTTTACAAAAATAGTGGCTTGTAGATCAAAAATCAAAAATCTCATGGCTTGTAGATCACTTAGCAATTACTGTTGCAGGCTAAATCTGACTTGAACTTGGGGACATAAATTTTATTTATTGCCAATTAATTGCAAATGAGTAGGATAGTGAGAAATTAAATAAAACTAAAATCACCTTCCCCCTGCAACTTTCCCTTCTTCTCAGGCTCAACTTCATTCTCCTACCTCCTCCCCCTGAGCAGCGCAGGGGGTTGTGGAATGGGGTTTATGGTCAGTTCATAATGTATTGCCTCTGCCTCTCATTCCTCCTTAGACTCTTACCCCACTCCAATGTAGAGTCCCTCCCATGGGACAGTTCTTCATGAGGTGCTTCAATGTGGGTCCTTCCCACAGGCTGCAGTTCTTCAAGAACTACTCCAGCTTGGGTCCTTTCCACAAGGAACAAACTGCTCCAGTGTGGGTCCCCTGTGGGTCACGTGTCCTGCCAGAAGCCTCCTCCAGCATGGGCCCTCCAGGGGCTGCAGCTTCAAGGCACATCCACGTGCTCTGGCATGCGCTGTAGGGTGGATCTCTGCTCCACTGTGGTCCTCCATGGGCTGAAGTGGGACAATTTGTATCACGATGGTCTTCACCACGGCTGCAGGGGAATCTCTGCCCTGGTGCCTGAGCACCTCCTCCCCCTCCTTCTTCACTGATGTTGGTGTCTGCAGGGTTGTTTCTCTCACATTTTCTCACTCTTCTCTCTCACAGCTGCTGTGCAGCCTTTTTTAACCTTTCTTAAATATGTTATCATGTCCCTGGTGGGCTCAGCTTTGGCTGGTCCTTTTGGGAGCTGTGTGGAACTGTCTCTGTCTGACATGTGGGCAGCTTCTGCTGTCTTCTCACAGAAGCCACTCATGCAGTACTCCCTGCTACCAAACCGTCGCCAGATAAGCCATGTGTTGTCAAGATTAAGGTGCTGTAAACAGACAAGAAGCAGAAGTCAAAGGAAATTACTAGCAAATATTTTGGGTTAGGCAACAAAGGTAAAATTTCAGGATCTCAGGGCTGAATTTATGTAACTGAAGTTTATCTAATTCACGTTGTAGACATCAAGGCCCATCTTAACACTCTGAAAATGTTACCATCTGAGCTTAAAAGGAAATAGTTACTTGATCTTAACTTGATTTCTGAACATCTCTAAGTCATATATAGAAACGTTTCATTTGGTTTTGAGATTCAAAAAAACTAGGAATCAAAAAGAGTACATAATTTCCACTGTTTCAAGAATTTTAATACTTCTACCCTTTCTTGAAATAATTCTTTACAGCTACTAAGTACAGCCATACATTTCACATATATGCTGACCTCTTTGTCCAAAAAAAAGGTTCTTAGGACTTTTTCACTATCAACAATTTAAACTATCTGAGAATCACTGACTCCTTATTTGTTTTCTATCGATCATGACAAAAGAATTGGGCAAAGGAACAACTTAACCTTACAAGTAATATAGGAAAACATCAATAGATGACGTGAGCAACCTAGAATACTACAATATTAAAGCTACTATGTACAGATCACATGGGTGATCACTGAGACAACAGCAAGAAAATTACACTGATGAAAGAATAAAATCTGATAAGTAGGAGGGAAACCAGTCAGAAGACATCAGGAACAGTGGAATTTGAAGAGTTCTCCTTAATACTTCTTAGTGTTATTATGTAAGAAGCACATTATAAGAGTAGAAAACCCTTGTGCAAACATAAAGAGGTTCAGATGTGAAGACAAAATAGGAAACACTCATTACAAAAGAACTCATTGATACGGCATAGCAATCAAACCTCCTATAGTTCAGAGACTGGAGTAGGGAGGAAAGAAAACAATCCAAAACCAATCAAAGGCACAATGGAGACTCTATAAAATGTTAACACAACATCAACATTTTGTAAGTGGAGTTGTACTGTAACAAAGGAATAAACTAAGGGCCTGTAAAAGCGAGAAGTTCAGAATTAGCATCAAAAATCAACCTATTCTCATGCATGGATGTCAGTTAAAATTTATTTGAAATTGTGTCCAAATCCACATTCAAAATGCATCACTTAGCTAATTTCTCATAGAAATTAATGTAGATTAAAAGTTTGCAGAGGAAAATATATTTAAATTTACAGCATAGAGGTACTGAGTGCTATTTGATTTATATATGCCCAAATTGTGCCATTCTTCATGTTCTTCATATTTAGCTGACTGGTGTGCTTTAAATCACAACTCAAGCAAAAATGAATCACAGCCTTATGAGAGTTTCATTTTTTTCAAAATGTATTTTGCCACATTTAAACCACATTCATTCTCTTGCTTCAAGTTTATAACACTAAGCAACCTAAAACCAGTTTTACTGTAGTGCAATTATGGGTTTGCATAGGACTCCATAGTTGTTTTCTTCCCTTTTTGTCATCCTTGAGCTAAACATAATAAGTAGAAATATCAAAATGAGCCTGTGGCTATGTCATTCACTACTTATGAATCCTAGCTATTGTAACACATAAGTCAGTGCAGTACAGTGGTTAAAATCATGTCTGTATTCGAAACTAATAGCAAAACTCTCTTTCCTTTCACTAAGGCTGAAATGTTGCCTATTAAATGCAATTTAAATTCAAATCTTTTGTTCAAATATTTGCGTTATCTTTAAAGTTAATTCATCTTCAATAGCATGATAGGCTGCTTATATTAATAAACTTCTTGATTATCAGAAGAGCTTGAATTCTGATTAACATTTTACTCTATTTGCTAATCTGTACAGAGCTCTGCAATAACATGGAAAGCTATTATGAAGATACAAATCAAAAAACCACAAAACCAAACAAATTTATGGAAAAAAAATCACAATATTTGGACTACTGCATAGAATTAAATAGTTTTTCTCTTTTGGGTTCTGTAATATTCTCCATAGATTCTTTTATCACTTTAGGAACTTTAACATCAGTATGTAAGCTGATAGTTCAAAAAAGATCTTTCATCTTCTTTGTTATTTCATCCTGTCATCAGAGGGAGAAAACATATGCAATGAAACATTGACATATGTACAGTTAAAAATATACACCACCCTCCTCCTTCCCCAAACCTGTAGATCTTGCTACCTATTTACATTGGAGGATAAACTATTTTAAATGTTCCTCATATTTGCACTAGGAGATTGTAATGGTCTTCAGTTTCTGGAAGAGATGATTTGTACTCAGCCTTGCTTTAATGAAAATGTCTTCCTGGCAAGATAAGCTGTTGTCTCTTTTTATTCATGAAAGAAGAATTTGGTTTCTGCAAAATGGTTATTAAGAATTAAGCCACAAGATGTAACAGTTGGAAAAGAGATGCATTTTTCACTGGGATGGCAATGTACAATAACTGTGCATTCTGTCAGTCCACCCCTCTGGCACGCACAGATGAGTAGAAGTAAAGCAATCAATACAGTGTACATCCATGTTACACTACATACATGTAAATAACATCACTGGCATAATTACATTCTACTTGATCACCAACAGCCCAGTGTTTGTACATCTGCTCTCCTGCAGTCAGCACTCTCCAGCACCTCACTAAGTAGTGGCAGAGTAGAAAGTTGCTACATAACTGACAGAAGTAATCATAATTTCATACGAAGCTATAACATAGTAGCAATTAGATATCCGTGAGGATAATATATGAAAACTATTTCATTTGGTTTTCTTCAACAACTTGTTTCAGCTTCAGTTCTTTCCTTCCTAGTAGCAGTTTTGAGTACTATCACGCAGCTAGCACTTAGTCTGGGACAGAACCTTGCAGGAAAAGTTCAAGAAAACTCTTTTCCAGAAAGCAGATGAATGGTCAGGAGATGTTTATAATAACGTCTTTATCCTTCTTTAACTCTGGAAAGTGGAGCAGCTGGAGATGTGAAGGCATTCTCACTCTTCCTCTGCAGCTCATCTTGCCCCTTTTCTCCTCTGGCAAGAGTACAACCAAACCTGGCTGAATATAGAGATCTGATATTTTCCAACATATTTACATGAAATCAATATAGCCAAATACTGCTATATTATGAAACAATGAATTAATTATTCCCCTTGTTTTGCCCCTCATGACACTAAAATATAGACTAAATGACAAGGTGAACAAGAAAGACAGAATTCTCCCTTTGCTGAAACCAGGAAAAAACAAATTGTGTCCCAGAAGTTATGGGATCATTTCCCAGGCAGGAATGAAATGACTGCCAGGTCTACCTGCCTTCTGGCCCTCAAAGACATGGGGTGAAGTGTTCACAAGTGACCTGAATTCATGTGGAGAAGCCGCTGAGACCAGGATCCCATGCCTCATCACCTTTCCTGAACTCAACAGGCAGGCTACAGTGCTTCACAATAATAAAAAGGAACTGACCAATTGTGGCAAGCTAGGCAACAGTCGGCAAATATTAATACCTCTGTGGGGAAACTTACAATGTTTACATAAATTCTGACCTACCTCTCCACATCCTTGCCAGATAGGTTGATTATTTACTAGCTGACAAAATGCTTGGTGTGGTTTCAGGTCTACTTTTATGTTTATGCCTTTGTGAGTGATACCTATACAGTGCAAAGCTGGACATCAAATGTTATTATTAAAAAAATAAAGTTTATTATTTGAAGATCTTGTTGTCATAAACACTTGCACACATAATTGAACACCTTTGGTTGTGTATTGCTTTATGTTTTAGCATGACTGCACATGGGCTTAAAGTTTTTCCGGTGGATAATTAGTGGAATCATGTTCTTCCATTAACAGTTTGAGAAAATAATAAGATCAAATTGGAGTGCCACAATGCATAAGTCTTAGAAAAGCAAGCATAGCATGTAGAAGTGCAAGTTTTCATTACTGATAATAGGTTGGTGTAGTTCTGTTTTGCTGAACTAATTTAATAAAGTCAACTGATGCTGGTGCTCCAAGCAGAAAATCTACTGCCTTCTTCATTCATAAAAAAATCTTGTTTAATACATGCCGAAGCATAATGCTCATACTTAACTTAATGCTAATGGCTCAATATGTAGACTCAGAAAGACAGCCACTAAATTATTTAAGTAAAATCTTAAAAAAAAAAAAGGAAAGTATTAATGTATGTTTGTACATACGACGCTGAAATGTTTTTAAAACCTTGGAGGGTTTTGCACCTTTATTTCTGAACTTCTCTATAGCCATCAGAGGATGAATTCACTTGATCCCAAATTTCAAGAGAGTGTAAGTATGATGCAGTAAAAAAGGAGCAATAACCACAGTAAAGCCATAAATGATCTGGTGTTAAAAGTAAACTGAAGTGGACTACCTGAGATTTTGGAATAACATGAAGCATACAGGAATGACAGTATCTCTGTGACTGTGTAATGCATTTGCAGGTGAAGTAATTAAAGGTCTATGCTTGAGTCCTTCTGAGCAGATTGTATTTGAGAATCCACGGGCAGCACATTTAGGCATTGATAGAAGAATAACTAGATCAGACAGATTAGATGACCTATAACTTTCTTTCACATCCAGCTGAAGAAAATCAAAGTAAGCAGTCCTCAGCACCTGTTTGGTGCCTGAAACTGATATACATCATATCTCAGTATAATAAGAAAATATAATTCAATAGATAGTTAGAAAGGTTCTTACTCTCTTTTCTGAAATACTATTTCAGAGAGAAAATTATATACTGAACCATAATCACCATGATATATATCTTTCAAATAAATACATTTTTAAAATTCTTTGAGTAATGGACATATGAATTATTGCATAAATGACTCTAAAGACATTGTTGAGTTTTTCCTTGGAACAGGAAATTATAAACACATTGCTGAAAATAATTCATTCTTACTCTGGATTTATTTACAGTTAAGTCATGTAGTTTAGCAATCATCATTTAATTCAGAATTCAGTGTACTCAGTAAAAGGACAATAACTTTTAGCCACAAAGTGAGATTCAAAACAGAAACTAGAACAACACTCACATGGGGCTTTAAGTTTTTTAGCGCAGTTCCTGATGAAAATGGGTTTAACATGCAATAAGTTTCTCTCTCTTACTTCACCCTCATGCTTTTTAATTTATCAGATATATAAAGCATTAAGCAATTATTGGGGAAGCTGGCTTTAAGTGAAGCTAAGAGAAAGAATGAAAAGCTGAAACTAAAACTAAGCCAGACAAAACATGTCACTTCTTCGTGGAAAAAGATCAGCACTTTATTTTGATATTTTCTAAAGTGCTTTTTTCCTCTTCTTTTTTTCTTTTCCCCCCCTTCATATTCTTTGTATATTTTTCTTCCTTTTTATCCTCTCTAAAAAAGGGAAATGCCAGAGGGAAGGGAAAAAAAAAAGTGGCAACAGATGCAAGAGAATACAAATTTGCTGTTTATTTTTCTTGAAAGTTACACATTAGTACATTTGTTGACATTTCAGAGTAGCAGCTCTTCTGCTTATTATGTACTAAGAAAAAAGAAGTCACTCTTGATTAGTGTGTCTGGTAGTCAGTGACCACAAGAGTTTAGCCTATTAAAGATGACCAGGTGGCTGTGGGGCTGAGCTGCAGGCCAGGGTTAACCTACACCACCAGTACTAATATCCTGTTGAATTCTGTGCAACAGGGAAAACATTTAGTTCCTTTCAAGAGACTTCGTGTGTGAGGTACACTTCAGCAAATGCACTCATCTAAACTGGAAGTTGTCTGCCTTTGAGCTAGTCACCCTAAATTCTCATTACAGTCAATGGAGAGAAATAGTTTTTTGGGTTTTTTTTTTTTGAGAAAAAATGTGCACTAACAGTACCTATTATTTTTTCTGGACCAGAAATTGAAGTGATTAGTTAAAGTGTAAATGTCTACATTTAATCAGATGAATTGCTCTCTTACCGTGTACAGTGCTAAATGGAAGCACCAAATGGGTGTGCATCCTTCACTGTGTAAATGGAAAAGGAATACTGCATGATGGAAAGAAGAAAGGGGAACGGACAAAGAGAAGTACACTGCTTGACTTAATCATAGAATCATAGAATCATAGAATCATAGAATCATAGAATCACACGGTTGGATGGGACCTATGAGATCATCTAGTCCAACCGCCTTCCCACTACCATTGCTGCCACAGCTACTAAACCATATCTTGTAGCTCCTCATCAAGCCGCCTCTTGAACACTGCCAGGGACAACGACTCCACCACCTCCCTGGGCAGGCCATTCCAGTGCCTGACCACTCTTTGGGAGAAAAAGTTTTTCCTCACGTCCAACCTAAACCTCCTCTGGTACAACTTGTGGCCATTTCCTCGGGTCCTGCTTGTTGCCTGGGAGAAGAGGCCAAACCCCTGCTCATCACAACCTGCCTTCAGGAAGTTATAGAGAGCTATAAGGTCTCCCCTGAAGATATTATGCTGTTTATATAATAAGTTATACTCTGTGCTGGAAATAAGTTTACACATTCTGTCAAGGAGCTTTTGTGAGGAACAGAGTCCTGGATGACATAGTTTTACAAATATACTTTAAAAGTTGTTAAATCAGATAGTCTATCACTGCTTTGCTGGGATAAATTTTAAAATTCTTTTTTTTGTAATCTGAAATTTCAGCAAACAAGTCTGAAGAGAAAAATACTTGTGAATTAGTCTGTTTTTCAATAGCTTCAGAGGGGAAGGATCTTGCTGGAATTATCAACAAAATCAAAATGGTTTTATGCTCATCAAAGCATAAGATATGCAACAAAACCAGCGTGTATTTAAATATGACTTGGCAGCTGTAAAAAATATTGTTTGAGATTTAGTGTCCTTACCTGAGAAACTTTCTTAGGTGCCAAATGAAGCAGTGGCCCTAATATAATAGATATTATGCATAATAAATTGAGAGAGGTAGGTGATTCCCAAAAGAGATCCTATCTGACCAAGTTTTGGCACTGAGGATGAAACCTATCCATTTAAGGTTAAGGGTCTAGTCTAAGCTAATAATCTGGGCTGTGCTATAGAAACCAGAGAGAAACAGTTTCTTTCAGGGAACAATAAAATGGAGATAGGTGGTATTTAATCTATGGGGGGGCAAGCTGCCCATCTCTCTCCATTGACTGCGGATGAACTGTAACTCATTGATATAGGCGAGTGTCCTCACTAATAGCTACAGGTAAGTGAGAGGTCCCAGCCCTGATGCAGGAGGACATATTCTTCTAAGGAGCTTCAAGGTTACCTCTCTTCATTGATTTTAACATTAAGTATTTACTTTAAAGAACTCTCTCATGAAGTGCCTAAGATTTAGTCACAGAATTACCCATGCAGATTAAGCAGAATAGATTCCTCTTATTATTTTTTTTAATTCAGTTATTTTAATTAGCATTTGTTCTACGAGCCAACACCAATAATATTTATACACAACAGGAAGTACAGATGAGTTCTCAAAACAAGATCTGTCTCTCACAGATGTATTCATGACAAAAGTCAGATATAATGACTGATACCAGCTGGTTTTTCATTCTGTCATACCTTTTGATGCTGGATTTTTCATAAGCTTCAGGCTTGAGGAACTTTATTATAACAAATCAATTCAACAGTGCATGGCTTTCATTGCACGTGTAGTAGTGCATATTTTTGTGGCAGCTGAATGATGTATTTTAAGAATGAAAGTTCATTTTGAGGATGTGATTTGCACTTGTATAACAGATCGTACAATACAGTAGAGATTTAATAAATGGAAAATTTAAATACATTTAAATTAATTAAAATTAAAATAATATAATTCAATTTTTTTTCTAATTTCTTCTCTAGAAACTGGCAGCTATTTAAAAGGATATAGTCTTTTCCTTCCTCCTAATAAATATCTCAGTACAGTCATGGCTCAGTATCTTCTTTTCATCTAAACCTCAGTAACAGAGATGCTGGTAAAAAGCTGTAAGTATTGCTTATAAAGTTAGAAGTAAACACAAAATTCAGATAAGCTGTTCAGTATCAAAACTAGAATCTCTGATGTTAGTTCTTCCTCAGCAGCTAAATATAGACAATATGGTGAGGGACGGGTTAGAGGGAATGGCACTTAAAAGAAGAGAAGCAATTTTGTATCATTACTGCCTAGAAGTGATCGGACAGGAAGGGCTGAAACCATCTCAGAGCCTTCTTGAAAATTACTGTTAGATCACTGGCAGCATTCATGATAAAAAATAGATGTATGATGGAAACTCTGGAGAGACTTATTTCATAGATTCATACACAGTACTTGTCCCTTGCCTGTGAGTTTAGCCTTGGTATTTAGCCCTGTCTATATTTTCTGTAAAACTCACTATTGCATTTTTGTACAGTCCTCCTCCACCCAGATTTTGTTACAGAAGCCAGACTTCTTGGCTGGCAGAAATACAGAATAATAAAAAGGCAAAATCACCCAATTGCATTGAATTTTAATCTCGCAGGTATTAAAGTAAACTCACATTGACAAACCCCTCCTTCTTGAATCAAAAAACAGAAGCAGATGTCTGTAAATGTCATTCAATGCATAATATAATAAATGCTGTATGCTTTACATATTCACATTCAAAATCGCTCATAAACATTGGTGCTAGAAGTTGATGAGTAATGAGTAAAATCAACTCCAGTTTCACCCCAAGAAGCAATGTAATTTACATTTATGGGATATTACTTGCATGTGTTATTTATAGAGGTTTTCAAACGCTACTGGTTGTCTTATTACTTTTAAAGGGTATTTTTCTACTGATAAAGAGGGTTATTACAGCAGAGCTTTTCACAGCTGGTTTGGTTGCTTTTGCACACAGTCGATGTTTTCTTTCAGTCCTGGCTAAACCAGTCAGTAGGTGAAACTCGTGACTGGGAAGTTAAAGCAGCCTTCTTCAGGGCTGGCGTGCCGCAAACAGTGACCTGGCCAAGTGGAAAGTGTCTCTCTCTGATGAAGCTAAGTGCGTGGTGATTGACCACCTGCTGGCCTGGGGATGTGTGAGCTCTACTTGGCCCCACCTGAAGCAGTTTAAACTGCCTTTGTAGATAAGGTGGTTGTGTTATATTAATCTATTTCTGGAGCAATCCTCTCCCAATCTTTGGGATGGTGACTAGTCCAAAGAGAGAGATGACATGAAAGATGGGTATACAGTTCATTGCACTAAAGAGGAATGTGGCATGTGTAACCATAAGGAATTGCAAAAAAGCAGTGGGAGTTATATTGTGATATTTCTGTCTTGGAGTATTTAGTGGCCTGCTTACTCTTCTGAACCAGGTACTCTGTTCTGCCTGTTCTTCCCTTGATCTTGTGTTTTTTCCTTTTATTTCTATTAACTCTGTTGCTTTTTATATAGGGAAAATTTTGGCTATGGGAGAAGGAGAACTAAGATCAGATTATCCAGATCTACCTCACTGCACGGTGTTTGCAAAAGTCACCTGGATCTGTCCTGCCTGGCAATTTCCCCAGCAGAGGTGTAGGCATGGTTGCTATACCTCACTGCCTGTAGCACTGGTCAATTTAGCAGTGCAGGAAGCTCATTGCAGATATTCCCTACAAACGCTCTTACACCCTCTCTTAGTTTGCTTCCTTCTGTTTTCAAAAGGAGTAGTTCAGTCTGAACTTCCCTGTAGACTTTCATCTGTCAGGAAAATGTTTTATCCCATTACCGTGTTTATATACAGGTGAAAGCATATAGATGTAGCTTTCTCATAATACAACCTCCTGTCCTCCCAAACTCTGTGTATAAATCCTAGTTAAACTGACTCAGACTCAGTAGAATATGACTACTGAAGAGTCTGCAATGAGAATTCCTAGAAGCTAAACGTCTGCTAGCATTTCAAGCGCACTAAAAGCTGTCTGCAGAGTATCTGTTATAAGTTATTAATAAACAATAAGACATTAAGAAAGTGAATAGCTAATACAGAAATTAAAATAGGAACTCCACAGATGGATAATGTTGTTAAGTCAAAACTGTGGGAGAAAGTGTGACTTTGGAACTTTCTGACATTACTAATTTTGATTTCTGTCATTGATGTTAGTGGTTGATATTGGTTCACTAACTATAGGTATTTTGCATATCATTTCTCTAAGCTATGTGTTTGGAAGAGAAGAGCAATAATCCAGAAAAGTTTGGTTTGCCCAGTTTTTATAATTTTTTTTCCTTTAAATCTAACTGACTTGTAAATTCCTTTGTTTACAGTTATGTTAACCAACCAAACACACCAGACCTCAGCCTGATGGTGGTGTATGGTCTAAACTTGTAATCCAACTGATGAAGCAACATCCGAGTATAACTCATCTAATAAAGCAGCTGTGCTCTTCATTGCCTATGCCTCCCCATTCACCTTTAGGATCACAACACATAATGTTATAAAATCATTACTTTTTAATTTGCTCAGGCCGTAACTTCTTCATATTTAAAGGAAATGCTACTCATGAGTCACCTTTGCTTTCAGAACTCAGCCTTACTCAGTAACTTCCCACATACATAATAAAAAGAGAGGTAAATTGCATACAGTGGCAAAATTAGTTTGGTTCTTTGCTAATACGTGATGATTGGAGAGGTGTATTCTGCATGCACTTAGGTTTCTGTGGGCACTACATTGACATTTCAATCAGAATTTGATTGAAACGTTTTGATAGGCCTCTGTTCATTTTGTGCTCTAATGGAAATACTGATGCTTTTTTAAGTTGGGGTTTTTTGGGGTTGGTTTTTTTTTTTGTCTGTGTGTCTACTGCAGCTGAGGTTGGTCCTCTTTGCACTTGTCGAATAGCTGCTTTCTTCAACATATTTTCAACGTACAGTCCCACACTTTCCTACATAACTCCCTTTTTTCACGTGTAACTTCGTTGTAGGCTCATAATTTATCTGGCCAGAGCATTCTCCCACTGTGGCTTCCTGCCTTTCTTCTTCTGCAAATTTGCAACATACTTGCTCATATGAGTTAACATTTTATGTCTGTGAGGTTTTGGTACCTTCTGTGCCATGTTTCCTTCAATGCACATTTTAACTAACCTTGTACAACCTCTCAGGCAATAACAAGTTCTGCCCCTAAATCTAGTTTAGCTCACAAGTTTATTGGTTCTTCCTTGGCTAGAGGGAGAATGCATCCCAGTTAAAATCATGTTCTGATTCATTTTCTCTGGGAAGAGAGTTATGGCCAGTAAAAAGCTTTAGTAGACATGTGTAAATAACTTCAACATCTAGTTCAAGCTGAAGTTCAATCTGAACTTACGGTACTTTGCTGGCTGACAATAACATAGTTAAAATCCCTGAGCAATACAGCTTCACAAGTGAGTTACAAATCCATACATTATTAGCTTCTTATTAAGCTTATGATTTGTAATGCCTTTCAAGAATGGCATTAGGTCACAAGTAAATTTCAAATTTGTTACTTAATAACACAAACAATTTACCTAAATGGCAGAGTTAAGGTTAGGTTAGTGTACAAGTCTATCCTTGGTGGCTCTTTGTATTTGACTACGTAATGATATTTTGAATATTGTTGTTCTGTGTGAGACACGGCTATAGTAAATTAAAACTGTTGTTTTTTTTTTAAAAAAAAAACAACCCTGTTTTTATGTACCTTACTGTTTGCTCATCAACTGTTTGCTCATTTAGTCTATTCATAGCCAAAAAGCCATGACTACAAGTTCAGTTTTATCATCAAAGTATTTCTAACTGTTCCCCACAAAAGTTAAAATGGATGTGTTTTCTCCTGAAAATCTGCATATCATTTTTCGTGTAGAATCTTTAAGTCTGCAATTACTTTGGGAGCAATTCCCAAACTGAATGAAGATGTCATTTTCCTAAAATGATTTTGGGTTGATATATAGTCTGCTTAAAATTCACAATCTGTGACCTTGGCAGATGAACTAGAATTTGCAAACTGTACATTTCTACAACCTAGAATAACTTTTTATAGAGTCTCATAGAAGGTGAGAATCTTTGAAAGTTGTTCAGGTTTTGTTTTGGTTTTCCCCCATTTAAAGAAATAGATAATCTGTAGCTAGCATGCCTGTTTAGAAAACCACCCATCTTGAGATCAAGTGACAATAAAAGCAAACACTTCCTTGCTTAACTCTCCTAAGACAACGTAGGAGCTCTTCCTTAACGTTGACATTTGCCGTTCATAATTGATGCATTTCTAACAATCTCCGAAAAATGTCAGCATGTTCTCTGATGGACATGTCTGGAAAACCACTTCAGCCTGCACTGTCTGTGGGTCCTGTGCCATTTCTCAATACTAGGCCATTGGGCTTCATAAAAAAGCTACACTTATTCCTCTGTGCAATAGCAGATGAGGATGACTAGGTAGAGTAGACTGCATGTGCTGTTAGAGCAGATCTCTTATGGTCTCTTGCATTTACCTACCTCTCCCAACCCCTTCTCTTGCCACATGTCCATGAAAAGAGCAAAGTAGCGTTTCTTCAGAATTGCAAAGTACAAGGGGCAAAACACAATGTTTATGAGGGCAATGTAGAGAGATCAGCTGGAGTTTTCTTATTTTGATTGCATTTAAAGCAAATGTTTGCAGAAGTGGTCAAACTCTATTTCTTTGCTCATAGGTCATATTTGCTAATACCTAAGTTTTAAATTAAAATAGTTAGGGAAGGTGGATTTCTCTAACTAGCTGGGAAAAGAAGCTTTGTATCTTTGTACTGCCGCATGCCAAACACAGGACTTGCAAAGCAGGTTGTCATTGATTTACGAGTAATATTTACATCATATTTACATCACATTGACATTGCATTTACATCACATTTTCAACTGAAAATTTTGTGTTTAGTGTAAGAAACAGTGCTCTCCCAACAGTACGGACAGGCGTTAGAATGTGCACAGTATTTCACATCTATTTCAGAACCCCTGCCCTCCCTTGAGTCATTGGTAATATTATTAATTTCTTATTAACATTCCCTGCCTGTTGTCTGCATTATGGTACACAACAAAGGTGTAATTTACCTTCAGACAGGATGGATCTGTTTATTTGATATTGATATTCACATCTTGTAAAAGTTCTTAATATTTCTCCCACATTTCAGGGGAGCTAAAGCTAAAATTCTCACCACCTGTTCTGGTTTTGTTTAGTGAGGGGGACCTAAGGTGGTAGCTTCTGTAGGAAACTGCTAGAAGTCGCTGCCCTTTTTTCAGTGGACTCGGCCAGGCCTAGGGCAGACTCGCTGCTGGCCAAGGCCAAGCCAATTGGTAGCAGAATGTCCCATGATAACGCCTCTGCCATAAGGTATTTAAGAAGGGGGAAACAGAAAAAAAAAGAGAAGAAGATGTGAAGCAGCTGAGTGGGGGCAGAGAGGGGGAGGCGCGAGCCTTGTGGGTCTTGCAGGCCTCACCCTCTGGCCTCCTGCCGGAAGGCCGACTGGGCCCAATTCAGCCCAGCCCAGCTGCAAGAAGTGGAGAAGAGATGAGAAGAGAATAAGATGTAAAAAGGATCCTGAGAGGCATCTGCCAGCCTGTTGTGAGGAATGGCTGCAGACGCCAAGGTCAGTGAAGAAGGAGGGGGAGGAGTAATGTGGCTCCTGGCCAAAATTCCCCTGCAGCCTGTGATCATGACCATGGTGGAGCAGGTTGTCCCCCTGCAGCCCATGGAGGTCCACGGAGGGGCAGAGATTCACCTGCAGCCCGTGGAGGAACCCACGCCGGAGCAGGTGGATGCCTGAATGAGGCTGTGGCCCATGGAGGGCCCGCTGGGCAGCTGTTCTGGAGGGACTGCACCCCGTGGAAGAGATTACCCATGCTGGAACAGTTTCACGAAGGACTGTGGCCCGTGGGAGGGACCCCACAAAGGAGCAGGGGAGGAATGCGAGGAGTTCTTCCCCTGACAATGAAGCAGCTGCAAGAAAGAACGCGTGATGAACTGACCGTGACCCCCATTCCCTTTCCCGACCTGTGCTGCTCGGGAGGGGAATGTAGTAGAGATAATGTTAAGCTCAGGAAGAGGGAGGGGTGGGGGGAGGTTATCTTGTTCCCTGTCTCATTCTCCTGCTAGTTTTAGTAATAAATGAATAGTTTTCCCCAAGTCGAGTCTGTTTTGCCCGTGACAGTAACTTTAAGGATTTCTCCCCATCCTTATCTCAAACCTTGAGCCATTTTTCCTTATATCATCTCCTGCTATTCTCTTGGAGGGTGGGGGTGTGAGAGAGGGACTGCGTAGTCTGGTCCCAATCGGGGCTGAAGTATGACACCACTGATCTCCAAAAATAAAAATTGCTCTGACTTTCTTTGCCACAGTTTGTGTAGCTGCTCTAGTTAGTGAACCTGCTCCCTGAAAAAGCCACTAGAGATCAACACTGCATAACTATATATACATATAGACAATACTCCAATGAAATATATATTGTTTAATTAATGACATTTGCCATCACTCCTGATTGTGACTTTGTGACTTACTGCTTTCTCATAGGTACTCTCATCCTGTTGGAAACCTGTAATTTTATTGATGTGCCCATGGACAATACATAGAATCATAGAATCATAGAATGGCTAGAGTTGGAAGGGACCTTCAAAGGTCTTCTAGTCCAACCCCCTGGCAAGGAGCAGGGACATCCCTGACCAGATCAGGTTGCTCAGAGCCTCATCCAACCTGGCCTTGAATGTTTCCAGGGATGGGGCTTCTACCACCTCTCTGGGCAACCTGTTCCGGTGTTCTACAACTCGCATTGTGAATTTTTTTTTCCTAATATCCAATCTAAATGTACCTCCTTCTATTTTAAAACCATTACTCCTCATCCTGTCACAACAGGCCCTACTGAACAGCCTCTCCCCATCTTTCTTTTAGGCTCCCTTGAGGTACTAGAAGACCACTATCAGGTCTCCCTGGAGCCTCCTCCCTGTTCTCCAGGCTGAACAGCTCCAACTCTCTCAGCCTGTCCTCATAGGAAAGGTGCTCCAGCCCTCCGATCATCTTTGTGGCCCTCCTCTGGACCTTCTCCAATTAGTCCATGTCCTTCTTATGTTGGGGACTCCAGAACTGGACACAGTACTCCAGGTGGGGTCTCACCAGGGCAGAGTAGAGGGGGAGAATCACCTCCCTCCACCTGCTGGCCACGCTCCTCTTGATGCAGCCCAGAATACGATTGGCCTTCTGGCCCAAAGGGCGCATTGCCGGCTCATGTTGACCTCTCGTCCACCAGCACTCCCAAGTCCTTCTCCTCAGGGCTGCTCTCCATCCATTCTCCACCCAGCCTGTATGTGTGCCTGGGATTGCCACCACTCAGGTGCAGGACCTTGCACTTGGCCTGGTTGAACTTCATGAGGTTGGCACGGGCCCACCTCTCCTGCCTGTCCAGGTCCCTCTGGATGGCATCCCTCCCTTACAGCATGTCAACGGCACCACACAGCTTGGTGTCATTGGTGAACTTGCTGAGGGTGCACTCTATCCCACTGTCCATGTTGCCGACAAAGATGTTGAACAGGGCCGGGCACAACACGGACCCTTGAGGGACGCCACGCGTGACCGGTTTCTACTTGGACCGAGCCGTTGACCACCACTCTCTGAGTTCAGCCATCCAGCCAATTCCTTATCCACCGAGTGGTCCATCCATCGAACCCGTGCCTCTCTAGTTTAGAGAGAAGGATGTCGTGCAGGACAGTGTCAAAAGCTTTGCACAAGTCCAGGTAGATGATATCCGTTGCTCGTCCCTTGTCCACCAGTGCTGTTACCCTGTCATAGAAGGCCACCAAATTGGTCAGGCACGATCTGCTCTTGGTGAAGCCATGCTGGCTGTCACCAACCACCTCCTTGCTCTCCATGTGCCTTAGCATGGTTTCCAGGAGAATCTGCTCCATGACCTTGCCAGGCACAGAGGTGAGGCTGACCGGTCTGTCGTTCCCCGGTGCTTCCTTGTTTCCCTTTTTAAAAATGGGGGTTATGTTCCCTCTCTTCCAGTCATCGGGGACCTCACCAGACTGCCACATACAGCTATCTTAAAATTGATCCTGTATATAAAAAAACCCGATGTATTTACCGTGTCTTATAGCAAGCTTATTAAAACCAGAAAAGCTGGTTTTGGATTTTGCAACCTCTAATCATACTGAAAGCTGGTAGGATTACAAATCTGTAACAACGTATAGGGTAAACAGCTGATGTCCTTTTCTCACAAAAGGTGCATTGCTGTCTCGCAAAGACATTGTGCTGTGTGACTTCACCTTGATTTGAGCACGAGAGGAACATGCTGCTTTTTACCTTCTTGGACTATCCTGGGAAATGCAAACCAAGCTTTAAATCTGTGAGCTGGGTCAACGAACTTTACTTCTCCCATTACTCAAAATTATACTTAAATCTAACAGTTGAAACTTATTGTACCTGCATACGTGGAAGTTATTTATGCTTTTAATCTGTAGAAGACTACAAAGGAGCTCTGAGCTGAAAGTGACTTTGCTGGGGATATGCATCTAAAGAGACATTAAGTTTTACATACCTTTTTTAGGTCTGGAGTTTATGGATGATTTGCATTAGGAGTTTGTAATCATAACTTGAATTTAGTTAAGCTATTGAAATGTCTCCATTTCAACCTAATCTGGAAGTGTACCATGCTAGAAAAGGGTGGTGAGAATCACTTGCCTTACTTCAGGCATCAAAAAGCCTGAATGTGACCTAGCACCTCCAGAGAGTGAAATATCTCCTTCCAAAATAGTCAAGATTCCTCAGCTTCCATACATCAGATGAATTGTAATGTGGAGATCCCTTTTACCCTCTGTTGACTACAAAAGGAATTTATGGCCAAGGTAAAAAATTGGCGAAATGAATTCTACCGTGAGTCTCTGATGCTGACCTGGGGAAAAGAGGAAAGAGGGGAAAAATAAGTTCCAGTATTAACCTAACTCACATACAAAATAACGCTTACCATCAACAAAGAAGAAAAATAATAAAATAATGTCCATAATGTTGATAACTTACTTCTGCAGCCTGGTTTGCTTAGATACATGCCTTTAAATTTGTATTGCAGTGATCTATGCATGTGCTTGAATCGGAGCCTGTGAATATGTTGACCTAAACCGTAAAAACTTTCTGCAGTATTTCACAGCATCCTTAAGGGAGCCCATTTTCTTCCATTAAGATATTTAATTTAATGCAAATTAAATATTTTACGGTGTGTAGGTGAATGTACATCACCAGCTGAAGTCTGGCAGGAAATCTTTTGGGTGCAGCATGAGGCTTGACCTCCTAGGCTAAATACTGAGTTAAATTAAAAGCAATGAAATACAATTTTGCATATTAAAAAAAAAAAAAAGAAGTTACAGAAAACACAAATTCAGTTGTCTGAAATTCCTATTTTAAGGTTAGTACAGTGTGAACCAGAACATATTATAAGTAATTATAAATTTAAACATTAAAAACCTCATGCCCCTTCCCCTCCTTACCCCCAATCCACATTAAGCTGACTTTAATGGCAAATCACCATGATTTCTCTTCATGCACACAAATGTTCAGCTGTGTAAAAAATAAGTGGTATTTCTTGACAGGTATTCCTGAGAGAATTTTTTGCAGCAACTACTGCACAAAATGAGTAAAACTACACAGTTGAATACATAATAAAGGGAAACAGACTGGCTTTCATTAACCTATAACTAGGAAAAAAAAATAGAACACTGTATCTATTTTTTATATTCCTCACCAATAAATATTTTGTTCAGGATATAATCTTGTTTTAAAGTATAATATTTAATGAACCATCTGATATATTAGATTTAATTTTGAACTGGAACCACCAAAATGGCATGTTAGAACTTCTTAACTTAGACATACATCATCTTAAAAAGTGTCTGCAGATGTGTTTTTGCTTTATGATGTCTCTTTCATTATCCCAAAAGACTTGTGGATATTGAGAGACAAAACATCGCTTCTTCACCTTCTAAATTTTAAATCCCTGTTTGAATAATGATCTCTAGTTTTAGAACCTCAGAAATAGTATTTCACTGGATTTTCAGAGGAAGGTTTGGTTTAAGCTGATCATGCTATGAAAATGTCTCATCTTGTCTTTTCCACCATCAGGCCACAATTTCCTGGGTGGAAATCCCCTGAAGAGATGGGAGCATGAAGCTGCAGTTGGAAATGTCACACCACACACTCAATAGGTATAGTCTGATGTTAGAAAGCTTAGCTTATGGCTAGCTGCTACCAATAGAAAACTACTGTGTTTCTGTAGGAGTAGTTTTGGCTGGGTGTGGCTTTTTGAACTGCTTTACCTTGAGGGCAGATGAATGACCTATCATGTGGAAAGAAGCACTACAGTTGCTCATTTGGCAACAGAGCAAATTTGATAAAATGCAACATTAAACTTGACACTAATTCTCTGGTACCATGAAGGGACCTTCAAAGGCCATCTAGTCCAACACCCCTGCAATGAGCAGGGACATCTCCAACCAGATCAGGTTGCTCAGAGCCTCATCCAACCTGGCCTGGAATGTTTCCAGGGATGGGGCATCCACCACCTCTCTGGGCAACCTTTTCCAGTGTTCTACAACTCTCATTGTAAAAAAATTTTCCTAATATCTAATCTAAATCTACCTCCCTCTATTTTAAAACCATTACCCCTCAGAAAATGTCATTAATCTCCAGCTGATGAGGAGCACATATGTATATGTATACATAAAAATGCTATGCACACTGTAGTGATGACAATAAAGTTATTAGTGTTAATTATGACCATCTAAATAGCACACCAATAACCAAATAGCATTTTGACACCTTCAGCTATTGAAATAGATCGGTGCACAAATGTATAATTTCACTTAAATAAGGTGATAATGAAGTTTCTTATCATGCATAGGAAATGAGCAGCAAGCTGCTTCAGACAGCAGCGATGCCTGCTCCTTCCACAAGGAATGGGCTATGCGAATTTTATGTGACACAAAGGTAGAGCACTTCAGGGGTCACATAAAGGAGCAGTGTTAATAAACAGATGATTTCAAATTATTAGCTCACTAAATCAGCCATGAAAACTGCTATAAAGAAGCCATAGGAAAAAATACAAGGAAAACTTTTAACTTGCCATCCTGTATTTTCTGCTTACCAGAAAACAGCACATATTGCAGGAGCAAAATTAAACCTTTGAGCAGCATGACCTTAACTTGTTTGGTTTGTTCATTTGTGTAAATAAAACAAAGAATAATCTCACCTTATTGCTGTTTTCTTCATTATTATTATTTCTAAATTGCTACCTGTCTTTGCACTGCAAGTAATGAGGATAGCTTTAGAGAGCTGAAGAGTTATAAGCAAGCCTGGTTGCATGCAGTATATCTGTTTGCTGCAGAAAATCCCTATTTGTTAACACCATGTAGAATATGCTATGCTTTTTTTTCCTACTCTGGCGTTTGGAATAAATAGTATGTTTATTAGCTTGTATAATATTTCGAGCTGTGGATGAATTATTGTTTGCCCATGCTGAAAGCATCAGTATCCAAAAAAAGGCTTTATCCACTTCGTAAGTGACATGAATTTGTAGTTCTGTTTTGGAATCCAGTCCTGAGTTTCTCATATCATGAAAAGATGAGATATTATCATAATTATTCTACCTGTAGATCTGTCTAAACTCTCTTTAGAAACTTCAGCAGCATCCTGGTGATTTTAAGTTAGAATCTGCTTTTGGCCAAAAGGGTCATTGATTTAGAGCTTTCTATTCTATCACTAGCAATGAATAACTGCCCAATGAGGAAATCTAGAAAAGATTCTGATTTTTTACATATATTTAGAAAATAAGAAGGGAAGAAATCTAATGAAGACAAAAAAAAAAAAAAATAGTTGGCCGCTTCTGCATTTTTGAGTACAGGACTCTCACTGAAGTCAGCTGGAGTTTGGCATCTGTATATACTGCCGGATGAATCAGTGGGAATGAATCAACAGAGTACTTTTTGTGGCTTTCGCATCTCATTGAACTGACATTTCTTCTTCTGTACTTCCTTCTACTTTGTTTCAGGGAGCGCTTCAAATGGTAAGTTATAATCTTAAATTCTTGATGTGGTTTGAGCTGTGAAATACAAAATAGGAGAAATCCACCAAAAAGCATTGTGTAAATTTGAAGATCTGCAGGAATAAGTTTCTCAGGATGAACAAATAGATCCTGGCATTTCATTCTGCCTTGTAGGCTTTCTCCATCGCTTGTCTGGTGAAGGCCAAATAGAGCCTTCTTATAAGGGCAGGAATGTGGCAAAATAAAAAAAAACTGTCTTGAAATTTGGTATGTAGAATACATAGGTAACATTACAATTGATTTCTGTTCTGCTTTCAGCCTGTTTGCTTCTCTAATTTGGAATAAAGATCAATTTATTGAGAAATATTTTCTATCCCTGGTGAATTGTATAGAAAATACTTTCTATTGCAGAAAAGCAAGTCTGTACGTGCTAAAATTAAATAAAGACCAGTAAATCTTCTGGTCAGTCTTTTCTCTATACATGTGTAATTTAAGTTATCTTTGATGTTATATATGGACCTATTTACAATATGTTTTGCAGTCATTTGTAAAAAAAAAAAAAAAAACAAGATATAAAACCTAGATTTATCAATGATAAAACGTGAATTACAAAGTGCTGAAGCTACTCTCAAAGCACTGTAAATATTAAATGTTATCATTAAAATACTCAAATATCAAATAGTCTTTTTCCTCAAAGAATTTTAGCGAGTTGCAGCTATTTCTTTAAAATGATACTTGCTACCATGTAGGGCATAAAGGTGTTGATAACATTTGAATCTATTTAAGCTGTAGTTACAGGCCACACTTCTGACACAGCATAATCAGTACTAACATTTTTTTATTTTTTTAAAAAACTATTTTATTTTTGTGGCATTATCTTCTTCAAGGGCATTAATTGATTGACTTAGTTTCTTTATAATGGAGTTGGTTTTTTTTCAATCGTAATGTCTGTTAGGCTCTCCTTAACATTTTTTTTTAGCTTGTGGAACAATTTCTATTACATTTAACAAAGTATGAAGTGATGTTAAAGACAGCAAGTTCCTCCTTGGCTAGAGAAAAAAGACCCAAATGAGTACCACTGGCAAGCAGAGGTTGCTGCATTCACTTAGCAGAAGCAACAGGGCAGAGAGTGACAGGATATAAACCTTCTCAGTTTTATATTAATCCTCGGCTTTTTAATCACATCAAATTAGTATATCTGCCTGTGCTACAAATTTGTCTTCTTGAACAAAAGAATGTGAGTTTTAGGGAAATTTTCCTTTCTCTGATTTCAAAATTTAACCAAAACCAACATCTTGCTGAAATTGCTATCTTAATGATAGCAGAATTTGAGTGAAATAAGGTTTCTGAAATACTAACTGTATTCTTAAGTGTCTGCAGAAACTGAAAGCAGCAACACACCTTCCTCTTTGATAGACATGTCAAGGAACTAAGTAACTAGAAAGCAGTGAACCCATGCTACAACTGTAGAGTAAGGTCTATGCCAGGTGGCACTTGAGTCTTCATTTATTCACAACATGTCAAATTGCAGCAGCTGGAGTTTTATTTCTTAACATTTTTTGTGTCTGTTTGACATGAGTCATTAGTAACTCTAAAATGAGATTTAATAATTCTCACACAAGTAGTAACATAGTAGAGAATAAATATCTCATATTGTAGCACATATTAAAAACATTTTGGCATCCCACACACGCCTCTGGAATAGCTCTGTGGCATCCTTATGGAAGTCCTTTGGTGTATTCTAGGAAATCGGTTACTTAAATAGCATTCGTAATTGTCCCCAGGCAATTTTCACTGGAGTGAAAGGGCAGGATGTTTTCTCCAAATTTCCTCTTCAGTACTGATTGATTTGTTCTTCACACACACATGGAGCTTTTTATAATTCTAATGTATCTTGTAATGTAAGATACAGTAAAAGAGAATGCTTTATGCACAATTGCTGAGTCTGTAGAGGTAAAATGGGATGAAGGGTGAGAAAACAGTGGGGTTTGTTCAGTGAAGTTGCTGTGGATAACCGGCAGAATGGTCAAGCCTAGTGCCCTGTATTGGCAGGGCAGTGGTGAAGTTAACTCTCTCTTTCTTCTTCTGAAGGTTGTGACTGCTTTGTTTTTGCAGGTACTTGTTACCTCTTCCATGTTTTCACCAAATGTGTGATGTTTATATCGTGGGATATGCATTCCTTGTAACATCCTATAGTAGGATGGGATAGAGGTTGTGAATCTCTCTGAGTTGTACTCTTTTAGTGACCCATCATTGGTGGTTGGTGATCTATGTCTGTACCGTCGGGTCTCCAGCATTACCCTGTGCCCATCCTCTGGATGTCTGTGCAGTGCTCTCTGCCTGTGCTTTGTGGGGTACCCACCACAGGGGCTTCCTGCATGCACATTCAAACTAAAACAGACCTGCCCCCTGCTTTTCTTCATCGTAAGTCTGCTGTGAGTCTCCTTGTGCTTTCGCCATCTACATGTTTAATGGCAGAGCAGATTCATTTTCCGCAAAATGGGCTCTTAGAAGTGCTGAGCACAATCCCACAGGAAGTTAATGACATTGTTAAGCACTTAGCGATTCCAAACTACCACATCCCACATAGGATGAGCAGTTGTGCAAAGGCAGTTATGCTTAGTAAGAGGAACAAGCACCCTTCAAGGTGAAGAACTGCACTTTGTAGCTGACTTTCAAAGCAAATCTCTAATGGTGAGTTAGATCAGGCTTTCCATGCAGCATTAAATCTCCATTATTAATAAAGAAATCAATTATCACACTCCAACAATTTACCATTAACATTCCTTCTGCATCACTTAAAATGTTGAACAGTCATAATGGTATGAAAAGAATAGAAACAAAGAAAAGCTGTCCCATAATTCCCCAAATAATGTTTAAATTAAATTTCCCACAAAAGGAAAGCATTCATGTTACAAAAAGATTAATATAAATCTCAGAGTCCTTAGCTGTTGCCTTAGCTATTAGCATTTTTACTAGTTATTGTTGACATAACTTCAATTTGTCACAGGTTTTTAAAATGCACCTTCTATTCTAGTCTAGACAAGCATTTAGTCAGTATAATAGTCTCCCAAGATGCACCCCGTAGCCTCTGCCAAGGTGGAAGCAATCGGCATGCTGTGCTTTAATCTACAGAGCACAGTTCAGCTGGTTAGTATTCCTGAAGATGAGCATGTTAATAAAGCATTCTTCAGAAACAATATACATCTCACAGAGACATCACAGCATGCAGGGTTCTTATTAGGCAATGAGAAAAAAGGGCAAAGTGTGCATGTGTGCCAGTGCACGTCCTACGTCACAGGCATGAATGGATGGTTAGGATTAAATACGCAAGAGGTTTTAGCTAGCAACTCTTTAAAGTATGCTTTATCCATCAATGTTGGAAAGGAAAGTGGTGTTTTAATGTCTATTAATTAATAGATAACCATAAGATTGCTTTAGATTTTTATGCTGGACTAAGAAAGCTCAAGGTTTTGCTAGTGAGAAAACTTTACTAATGTTCAGGTTAAGTCTGCACTGATGGTTTCACACCATTACTCTTTCAAATACCATCTTGTATTTGCTTGACACTTATTCATCAGTCTTGGTGTTCACATCTTTTTATTAAACACTTATGAAAGCTTATGCAATGCTGAATTTTCTATCCATGGTTTGATTAGAACAAGGTCATACAAAGCTGTCACTTTTTTAAGCAACTTACTGAAACAAAGTTTGCATCAATGACATTTTCTTGTCTTATTTTAAATGAATAGTGACAAGACTGCTGCTCAGGGTTAGCAGATGCTCCTTGTTGTACAGCTCAGTTTCCCAGCAGAATCAATGGCAGGAGGTTCAGGTGCAGCCTGGGCACGGTTTGCTTTCCGTAGTTATGCTCATATGAACTGGTTCTGGAACAAAGTCACAAACATGTTTCAGGACTCTTACCTTCTCTCCCATGACACTTTCCCAGAAAGTTAAGTGACCTCAAATTGTGGGTAGATAAATTAAAATAGAGAGTAAATCTTCCTCCAATGTGTCACAGCTTCTCCATTTCACTAGCACAACCAAAACCAGTAACAACTTCCAGTATTTGTTGGCAAGAACAAACTTTTGCTTGGCATGCAGGGAGAGAAGACTTGGAAGGTTTTAAATGACAGCAGCAGTAGGAGATACTTGCTGTAATTGGCATGTTTGGAAAAACAAATTTTAAATGGTTTCGGTGGGAAATTATGCAAAACACATAGGAACATAAGGTCTTGCTGTTAACAGGAACATTTGTGTAGAAAACAATTAATAACACCAGCACAAGGTTTGACTTGGTGTTTTGAATGTTGAGCTTCAACTCCAGTGTTGTGTTCCACTCAGTAATATGGAAGGCCTTAATTACTGCATAAGTCTTTGGCCCCAGAAGGGATTTGAAACTATATATGCCAGAGGAAACAATTTAAGAAACAAACAAACAAACAAAAATTATAGAATCTGAATTAACACAAACATGTTCCAAAGAGTCTTGCTGGTTTTTGACAGAAGTGACACATTGCTGAATTATGTAATAATATAGGAGTTCTAAATAGCTTTACTCTTCCTGTGCCTGAGAATTTACTGCAATAAAGCTGTATACTCAAAGTAATATGCTAATTAAAGTGTTGTGGATTGTAGCGCAGGATAACTACGGTTCTGTGCTATGTTTTTGTGGTTTAGTTCCCCCAAATTTTATGTAGGATTCACATACGTATATAAAAGAAGAGTGCAAAGAGATTGAATAAAAGCACTCAAGCTTCTTTGTCTTGCAATGGCAAAGTAAGACGCCTAAGGTGGGAGCACAGCCCTGTAATTTTCTAACACAGCAGGTATAGAGAGAGAGAAAGAGGCTTCTGCCAAGGGTGATTCAGAGGTTAAGTGGGCAGAGATACCATTCCAACATGACTCTTTCTGTTCCATAGCAGAGGAACCCAAGACACTCTGCTCCTGATTTAAAAGGCTTAATGCGATTCCTGCTTCTAAGGCAAGTGAGTCCGGGCACATTGGGATTTTTTGTTTGGTTTTTGACAGTTTCTTATGGCCAACTTTCTTTTGTTAACTAAAGCATAGGAGGCATCACAACATGAAAATTTCCTTGTCTTTTATACAGTGGGCAAAAATTCTCAGCACTAGAAAAGGCTTTGGGAATGAATTTAGTTTCTATCCTGATCCTAGTTGTATTGAGTATGTCAGCTATTGTGACTCCTGTTGAGATCCCCTGCTCCCACAGATTAGATACAATGTGAAATGCATTATGGGACAAGGAAATGTAAAAGTGACTACCACCAAAGTTTAGCCAGTTTATTGCAACTACCCTCATGCCTATCACTGTCCAATGGACCATCTGACTTTTGCATATGTGTAACAGTTGAATTAAGATTTAAATATCTGTATTTATTCTTGTATTTGCTTTATCATCTTATTTGTACTTGTTTACATAGACTAGAAAATAATTTATTTTTAACAAAGGGGAAATAAAAATCAGTAATGGTAAATTGTTATTTTTAAAGACATATGTCTGTGAAAGACTAAATTTACTTTTGAATTTATATCTCTATATAAATTTAAAAATCTTTTATGTTAATAGAAATTAATGATTGTAAAGCATTATAAAACAAATAAAATTCTAAATCCTTTCATGTTATTCTCTCAGAAATTAGACTTTTGATATCTATTGTCGTGGTTTAGCCACACTCAGCAGTTAAAATACCACACAGTCATTCACTCCTCTCCACAATGAGATGGGGAGGAGAATCAGGAAAGAAAGAAAGGCAAAACTGCTGGGTTAAGATAAAAAGTGTTTAACAGAACAGTACAGGAAAAGAAAACAGAGAAGGAAAACAAAAATAGTTACAGAATATACTTAAGCACATAATTTACAGGACAATAGATCATAGTAGATCCTAATGCCCAGCTCCTTCCCAAATAGCAAAACCTGCCCTTCATCATCCCTACTTTATATATTGAGCAAACATGGGATGGAATAGCCCTTTGGCTAATTTGTGTAAATTATCCCAGCTGTTGGCTAATTAGTAATCTATCCCAGCTGTGTCCCCTGGTGCAACAAGCACCAGCTCCTCTCCCAGTTCAGATGAAAATTAACTCTATCCTAGCCAGAACCAGGACATCTATATAATACTAAGTTGTCTTCTGTCATCAGACTCTTAAATATTTGGGGAAAACCATATGAGAAGCAATACAGTTATAATGTATTGTAAGTAAATCAGTAGTAGGCTTTGTGAAACACTTCACATAAACAAGATATAAACAAGCATCCAAGGCTTACTAAACTAGACTGTCACAATCAATTTTACCACAATGGAATCAGTCTCAGGTGCAATGGAAAAGCACTGCTTGATTGAGGTCTGTATTTACCTTGACCTACGGTTGAATTTAGAGCCTATTTTCATGCCAGAGGAATGCAGTAGTACTTGATCTGCCTTTTTCCCCTGAACTGCAGCATAAACAGGTAAAGCCACAACATGGCATTGCCACTAGACAGATATACTCTAGGGCACTAGATATGTATATGTAGACAAACCCCAAAGATTTAAAAGATTCTGTTTTTATATTAGGTCAAGATCAACCATGTAAGTTTGAGGAAAAATGAAGTTAAACAGACCACAGAAATCCCTGAAACTCCAACCTGGAGAAATTCTCCAGCTCCAGGTAGATATTATTTCTGGAAAAGAGAGAGTTAATACAGCAAGACTGAGAACAGATCAGTCCCTACTAGCCTTTCTAGGGTGTATACAATTAAATAGCCATTACTTATTTCTTTCAGTCTGGGTTGCCAGGCTGTCTCACTGAGAAACAGCAGTTCCTCTACAAATATTGCAGGTTTCTTTCATTTCAAATTTGTCTTCCTATGTGTCTTTTAGGAGGAAACAGAGTCAAATACTTGGTGAAATTAAGAGATGGATGGTTGTTTTTTAGTGGGTGGGTTTTTTGTTTGTTTTCTTCTAAGTGAAGGCTTTAATCCTAGAGGAGTGTATTACAGGATTTGGTTTATTAACAGCTATTTTTAAGAACTATAAATCATGGACTGGGAAAGACTAATAATCTTGGGAAAATAGAAATAAATATTTTGAAAGAAAGCCTTACTATTGCCTCTGTACAAGGTCAACCATAAAAGAAAATTGTGAGCAGATATTCTATTCTCTCTTGGGTGCTATTCCAGGAGCACACTGATATTGTAAATGTGATATTGTCTGTCAGTTGTTGTTCTGGGGAAAATTCTGTAAAAAATCCTAACAAAACATTTGCATTTCTTCCCTGGAAGTACAAGTCTGAAGACCAGGGTACTGAAGGCTACTAGATATCCATCATATGTCAATGATTAAACACCAGTTTTCCAGGAATGATCCCTTAATTTTAAATGTAGTTATTTTTTCTAAGTCCAAAAAAGGTCTGCCATCTTGAGTCTTCTAGAGGTAGTCATTGGAAGAATTTTTCAAAAAGATCTTGTGAAACATACCCCTTGAAATTATTATGCCAAAGTAAATTAGTAGAAGATATCCCCTTGTTTTCTCCTTTGATGTTTCCACATTTATTTGTCTAGCTTCTTGAAAAGTTAATGGTTTGTGTTCATACAGTTGAAACATAGGAAGCTGCTTTTCTGTAAACAGAACTTCTGCTGCTTCAGTTTCTCTTGCTTTTGTTAATAAGCTTCTTTGTTGACTTCTTCAATGTACCAAGTTAATGTGGGGGAAAAGAGAAGACTATATTTCTGTTACAAAGCTGTCTATTTTGATAAGTGTTGGGGACAACGAATATCGGAAGTCATGGGAATGAGAAACAAGGGACTTTCCAAGAGAAGAAAAACA
Source organism: Tetrax tetrax (assembly GCA_009806455.1). NCBI lineage: Eukaryota > Metazoa > Chordata > Aves > Otidiformes > Otididae > Tetrax > Tetrax tetrax. Next base: position 358,861 of record WHYT01017532.1, read on the forward strand.
AGATCAAGGACACCTTGTGGGGGGAAAACTAGACAAAGGACACCTGGTGGTGATTAGAGGATCTGTGGGTATATAAGCACAGAAGCGGTAACAATAAACATTCCCGCAATAAGAATTGCAGGAAATTAGGAATGGCTTTTAAAAATAGTTCCACTCAATAACTTCAAAATATATTGACGAATATCAGTCAAATTTAACCATGCAGACAAATTAACCAGCTAAACTATGCCCTAAGTGTGATTTCCTTGAGAATGAAAATTCAGCCAGTAGATACACGTAGTTTAAAACAATGTAACTATGTTCAGAAAAAAAGAGCAAGGAAAGGAAGAATTATATCATGTTTTATTATTTCTCTCACTCCAAGGCCTGATTTAGGTCTGTCGAGATCAATTTATGAAGATCTGGACTTGTTCCTTGTCTAGGAATTGGAGAGACAGGGTTTTGATGGTGTCCAGATTATGACTAGAATAGAGTTAATTTTCACCTGACCTCGGAGAGGCTAACTACTAATTAGCCAACAGCTGGAATAAGTTTACCCAAATAAGCCAAAGGGAGATTCCATCCCATGTGACATCACGCCCAGTATGAAGGGTGGTGAGGGGAACCTCCTGCTACTTGGGAGGGAGCTGGGCATTAGGATCTGCTATGAGCTATTGTACTGTAATTGTTTTCCATCTCTGATTTGTTTTCTTCTGTTATTTCTGTAATTTTTTTTTTTCATCTCAACCCCCGAGTTTTGCCTTCTTTTCTTTACCAGCTCTCCTCCCCATCCCACTAGAGGGTGAGGGGAGTGAGTAAGAGACTGCATATCTTGGTCCTGAGCAGTGCTAAACTACAATAGATAGATGGACCACTTGATAGATAAGGAACTGGCTGGATGCTCAGACTCAAAGAGTTGTGGTCAATGGCTCAATGTCCAGGTGGGGATCGGTGACGAGTGGCATTCCTCAGGGGTCAGTGTGGGGATCAGTGCTGTTTAATATCTTTGTCAGCGACATAGACAGTAGGATAGAGTGATAGAGTGCATCATCAGCAAGTTTGCTGATGACACCAAGCTCTGTGGTGCGGTCAACATGCTGGAAGGAAGGGATGCCATCCAGAGGGACATTGACAGGCTGTGAGAAGCTCATCAAGTTCAACAAGGCCAAGTGCAAGACCATGCACAAGGATCAGGGCGATCCCAAGCACAAATACAGGCTGGGTGGAGAATGGATTGAAAGCAGTGCTGAGGAGAAAGTCTTGGGGGTGTTGGTGGATGAGAAGCTCAACATGAGCCAACTGCATCCTGGGCTGCATTCAAAAGAAACATGATCAGCAGACCAAGGGAGGTGATTCTGCCTCTCTACTCTGCTTTCATGAGACCCCATCTGGAGTACCATGTTCAGCTCTGGGACCTCCAATATGAGAAGGACATGGACTTGTTGGAGTGAATCCAGAGGAGGGCCATGAAAAAGATCAGAGGGCTGGAGAGCTTCTTTTATAAAGACAGGCTGAGAGAGTTGGGGCTGTTCAGCCCAGAGAAGAGAAGAATTTGGGGAGACCTTATAGCAGCCTTCTAGTACCTAAAGGGGGCTTACAAGAAAGATGGAGAGGGACTTTTGACAAGGGTGTGGTGGTAGGACAAGGGGTAATGACTTTAAACTGAAAGAGGGTAGATTTAGATTAGACATAAGGAAGAAATTCTTTACCGTGAGGATGATAAGGCACAGGAACAGGTTGCCCAGATAAGTTTTGTATGCTCCATCTCTGGAATCATTCAAGGCCAGATTGGATGGGGCTTTGAACAACCTGATCTAGTGGAAGGTGTTCCGGCCCATGGCAAGCAGGTTGGAACTAGATGATCTTTAAGACCCCTTCCACTCCAAACCATTCCACGGTTTTATGATTCTAAGACATTTTGCCCTTCTCTTTTTAATTGAAATAGCTCTTGAATTCCCTCTTGAGATCAGTGACAATCCTGTTTTGTTTTCATTGCCTAGTGGTTCTTTAAAGTAAGATCCATTGAAATTACACAGATTTTTTTTTATTCAGTTGTATAGAACTCATGTTTTACACCGAGAGCTTTGCATGACTCTCCATGGATCAATATTCTTGAATTTCTTTAGACATGTTTCAGCAGGTTTTGTGTAATGTGAAATATATAGAGATCAACAGATTCCTTCAAAATATTTACCAGTTTACAGTTGATGGAAACTGTTCCATGTCATGAACCTAACTTGATTTTGAGGAACTAAAATAAGATGATTCGTTTAATGAGTGCAGTGATGGTTTCCAGCCATTCTTGAGGAGACAGATGATAAGAGTTTAATGTAGGGTTCAGCAGTTCCTTTGGTCTTTAGAAAATAACTGTGGCTCCTGTGGGTCCTGGTCTGAGGGTGGAAGGACCACTTCTTTAATCATTTCCTCAGTATGATATCAAAGAGTCAAGTTTTTTTTTCCTCCTGTGCTCCTCTCAAACAAACTCAGTGACTACTCTAAATGGGTCCTGAAGTTAGGATCTGGCTCTCAGTTAATAAAAACCTGCTAAAAGTCAGCTTCCCCTGCTCTTCAGGGCTAACAAAATAGCTTAAGGATTCTGAACAAAACAAATCAAAACTTTGTAATTAATTTCAGTTATGTCTTTGGATGTGTGTATATCTTGTATTAGCAAAGCTCTACTGCTGCACTCTGTTTAGTTAACTGAGAATATTTCACACACAGAAAAGAATGAATATTTCTGAGTTTGTTTTGTCAGCTTTGTAAAACCAGTTTCTAACTTTGGACTCTCTAGTTTGTTTTGTTTTTTGGTTTTTTTTTTCTCAGCAGAATTATTAGCTTCCAAGGAATAGTATGACTTAAATTGTTATTTATAATAAAAAGTATCTTACATCAGGAAATCAAAATAAAGTTTTATCAGAAAAAAAAAGATCAAGGAGTAATAATGAAAAAGAAGTAGTTAGTAATAGCAGTAAATGATGGTAGGTATTCTGACTGATCAGAGGAAATTACATGAGACTAAAGGAAAGGGTCTAAACACTGGTGTAGCATATGAAAAGAAAATGAAATGACAATGTGAAAAGGAATAGAATAAAACTCTGGCAAAGTGCTCTTATAACAGTTCTTCCAGGTTCATCTTTAACAAAGAAGGTCCTATCGAAAGGCCACTGGGCTCTTTAAAATTCTAAAGATGTTAAAAGATGCATCTTGGTTTTTTTACGGCCATGTCTCCCTCAGCCATGCCTTGTAAGGTAATCACATCACAAAAATACCTCACCAGCCTACAGTAACAATTTACAATAGTAATAATTTTATTTAGAGTGGTTTTTTTGCTCAAAGGGGTTGATGGCTACCAGCTGCCATATCTTGACTGTAAAGTCAATCACAGCTCTTATTAAACCTTACACATGTCAAGCAATTCCTTGTAGGCTTAAAAATAATAAATAATGAAGCCTCTTTATCCCATAAAAGCATATGGTGGTGGGAGTAGGGAAGGAGGAGCTCTCCCTGAGGAACTATGATGCAGGGCAATGTGACTGTGTATCAGACTGCTATCGAGGGATTAGCTTGTCAACTGGACATGGTGGATATGCATGCACTGGACATGAAAAATCTGGGAATGAAGAACAAGGATGCAAAGAGTTAGGGCTTTGCAAGTAGATGGTAGTTTGAGGAGTAGATATGGAGAATACAGAGCTAGAGAGCTGCTTGCCTCTACTCATCCTCTGTTTGGGGAAATAATACTTTGTATGGGGTTTTTTAAGTAAATAAAGTTACATGAAACTGTGTTTGACTGATGTCTGCAATTTTCTCATTCGAATCGAAATAACCTTTCAAGGCCCCAAATTACAACCAATGGGCTTAGGTCAGAGGAGAAGTTACATTTTTTTTTATCGCTACATTTGCATTTCGTATAATATACTAGTACTGAAAAGACTGGGCTTTATTTCTTACAGCATGCAATTATATGAGTCTAAATAGGCCTTTCCTTGTTGAGGCTACCAATACAAACTTATGGTAACGAAGCTGCAAAAGTGTGCTAAAGTAGTTATTGTTTAGGATTTAAATCTTCTCTCTGCCTACCTCTCCAGGATAAAAAACCAATCAAAAGTAGTAGGGATTTGACCTGCTGCTTCTCTTACTTTTTCAACTTTGAAATGTGTGCTTGCCAAGTGAATTGAAGAAGTGAACACGTTTTGTAAGCTGTCATTCTGTATAGAGATTTACAGCTTTCAATTTCTATTTAGAATGAAAGAATGATGGTGTAGCCCTTTCCTGAGTAGTCCAATAAAACAAAACTGATGCACACAGTATATAATGAGAACTAAATGGAGCTTTCAAAATCACTGGTAGCTATGCATCTCCGTCAAGCTGTCACTTATCACACAATCAAGCCTTGAGCAGAAACCAGGCCACAAAATGGCATTACAAAAATACATTCTTAAAGCCTTCCTGAAGAGTTTTCAGAAGAACATTGTCAGAAATGCTTTATTTCATTAGCTTGTATATTGAAACTGCATAATCTTACCTGTCTATTAAACAAATATTTCTTGGACAAATATTAAAAGCCACAGCTTCTGCTATATGTATGAATAGTGATTAATTCAGACTTTCATGTTTAAAAGATATTTCCCAATGGTTATGATTTTTTTTAATACATTGGTAGTTAAAGGAGATTTTCAGAGCTCTTTTAATGTATCTTTTCTTCCATAGCAGTAAATACTCTGTTTTTACATAATCATGTTTCCTGGAAAGGACCTCTGGAAGTCATTTAGCCTAACGTTCCTCTTAACTCAGAACTATCAGGTCAGCCATGGGTTTGTTTAGGTGAGTCCTGGAAACCTGCAAGAATAGCGACCTGCTCCTTCTAAGACAAGTGCTGCGCAGCACTCCTGGTGAAGAAGTTTTTCCTAAAATCCAGTCTGAATGTCACAAACAGCAGTACTGCTGTTACATCTACCACTTCATAATTTGTATGATTCCTTTCAAGTAGCTGTAGGGTGCTATTAGGAGGACTCTCAGCCCTTTTTGTCACCAGGCTATGTTGGTCCGCCTCCTTCAACTTCTTCCTTCATGGTCTAGATCCTTTATGTGGTGTCTTCCACTGGATCTTCTCCAGCTCCACCACACCCTTTATCAATGGAAGTAGAACAGGATGGTAATTTATTTCAATCTGCTTACTATCCTTTTTTAAATGCAGTCCAGTAGGAGATTTTCCTTACGGACTATGAACACATTGTTTGTTTCCTTATGTTCAAAGTTGTGTCCACAGCAGTGTCAGCAGGGTGCTCCCCTCAGTTTCACTGCCTTTTCCTTACTAATTCTCCTCCCCATCCCACTGGAGGGCAGGGGGAGTAAGTGAGAGACTGGTCCCAAGCAGGGCTAAAGTACGACAGACCGCAATAAAAACACTAAGAGTTTTAAAACTTTGCAAATAAACCTTTATTTATTTATTTTCTTCTTTCAGGGCTACTGTTGTCATTGCTGCCCACAATTATTTCTGCCTGCAGTTTAACTGACTTAGTCATCTTGCCTTATGGTTTGTCACACAGCTTAAAGTAACCTAAACTGCAAGTACAAAATTGTTTCCACAAAATTAGAACTCACAGAAGACAAAGAACAAATGAAGGTCAGATTTTCCTTTTCATTCTAGAAGGTACTCTTGTATTTATTATTATTACCTAGCCTTTTCTATAAATAATGTGCGTGAACTTTCACTTGTATTTACAATTTGAATGTTCAAAGATAGGCACAAAGTGCTTAAACACAGTAAGGTATACTAAAATGCAGCACAAACAGACTTATAGTGATTTCTATGGTGGGGACAGTAACATGCATATTTTATCTGAAGCAGGCCAAAAAACAGGACTAAGATGTTAGTTTTTCATCCTTCTTTCAAAGTCACTTCTCTTCTGACACTCCAAATGTTGTCAAATTACAGATCTAGGAGTGTATTTTAACTTCGTTGGGGAAGCTGCATTAAGCTCACAGAGGAGGAGAGTTTGAGGAGTGATGACTCTTAGAGGAGTCAAATTGCTCAGTGACGTCTCTGGGCAGTTCTGTCCTCTCTTACTTGGGCTCTTACTTGAAAATGTTATATGCAAGTGTGGCCTTCTGTAAAAATAAACATGCAGAGTGTTTACTAGCATCTTCTGTCTGTCCGTATCTCTGTTCTACAATTTTTAGTAAAAATCAGTGATGTCTGAATACCACTGGGGGTCCTCTATAAGTTAGCTGCTTGTATAAAGGTACTACATAGTCCTCAAACTTACATCATAGCACAAATGTGTAACCTAAACATCTGAAAATGGCAATACAACCTGACTGAAAGTAAGACTGGCTCAGATCTTCTCTTTTACTGAATAGAATGATCTCCCTGGAAGCTAGAACAAACAGTGCAACTCAATAAGGCCTTTAATGTGATCTATGCTGCTTAAGATCACCGTGCTACTGACAAAGGTATTAATGAGAACGAGCTTTGAAATTCACTGCCACCTGGAGTTGCATCTGGCATCTCTGAAGGCAATGAACCAGAGGGTTCTGCATATTTTAAAACAACAGGCATTGCTTCCATATATAGCATGCAGCTACTTCTCCTTTTAACAGCTAAACCTCCATTGGTCAACTTCAGCTGTTAATTGCTTGCCTTTAAGGTTGATAGAGTGACGTTAAAGTCGTAAAGATAGCATGTTGGCTACAAACAAAAATAATGGAAAAACAAAGCAAAGGAACATTTCTGGAATGGTCCCAATATCTTTGGCTCCCTATCCCACTTAATCCTGACATGAAAAAATAAACTTTGAGAGTGAAGTTCACACGTCTCTTTCTTTTTCTAGTGTTTTTATAGATCATGGAATTGTCTGACTGGCTGACAGTCAGCTAAGCTCTTGGTTAAGTGACAAAATCTTTCTAAAGAAAACACTGGCAGTGTACCAGCTACAAACATTGCTACATTCAGTTCAAAGGTAGGAAATGCAAGCAGGAACAGATAAAACTGGGTCCAAATACTTTTCACTTATTTAGAAGAAAAAGTAAGGATCCCTATTCTTTCTGCTGCTTCCAAGTCAGATCCAAATCTGCAGGAAGACCCACTTTCATATCAGAAATTGAAGCAGATGTTAGCCTTGTGCTATTTTTGATTTGTTCCTCACTGCTGACTTTTCAGTCTCGGTACCTGTCATTGGTAACCAATGTGTCGGCCTGAGGCAACACAAACATTATACTCGTGGCCTTGACAGATGCTTTCTTCCCAGGAAGGTAAGAAATCCAGTTGCCAGGTGATGATGTTAGTTCTCTTAACTGTGTCTCACACTTTTTATGCCACAATGCCATTTACCTACACTTTAGTGTCTTCACTCCTGTGTATTGAAGAAATCACATGGGGTATTTTTTGAATGATTGCTTTCTAGGTCTCTGGTTTTACCTGTCTGTTTCTCTGTTCTGTGGGGACCTTCTTCTGTGCTCTGTCCTGCCTTCCTCATCCTTTGAATCTCTGTAAACACATCAAATTTTGGGAGGTGAGTGAAGGATTATGAACCACAGTTTTTGCAACATACTCGTAGTATCTTTGCATGTCTTGTCTACCTAATCTGGGGAAAACATAATAAACTCTACGGTTAGCCCCAACAGTCAAAAGTGCCTCTTGTGTCAGCAGCCTATGTGGAGAGAAGGCTGATTCTGCCCAGAAGAACTGTGAGAGCATTTTCATCCCACAATAAGATGTGTGTGCAACAGATAGCTTTTTGAAAAGAATAAGCAAGAAACCAAGGAACAAATACTCCTATATACAGACAAACTACATAAATCACTGACCAGTGTTAAAAAGAGCAAACAATTCAGCATAAATTAATAATGAGATTTTGAATAAGAATGTTCAGCTCTCACAATAGCTTCTCGAAAAACTACTGACACAGGACAAAGCAGAGAAAAAATTAAAACATATGTAAAGCACAAGGGAACAGACAGAAAAATATTTCATAGAGGCACAAAGAAAACATGAAGATAAAGGGGGAAAGACATCAAAATCTGTGTAGATGAAAATTTAAAACTATAAAGCAACGATGACAGTACGCAAAGGCAAACCTATGAGGTTATGGAGAAAACTGTAATGGAAAATGCCTTATCTCTAGGTTAATTATAGCCTTAAAACCATTATGTCAGAGCAGTCAGACAAGAACAGGGAAGGAAAGCAATTCATCACATTGGAGACACAAGCAATTAGTTGAAGGATGAGATTTTGCATAAGTGTAACCAGTGCAGAAAAAGAAAAGGTTTGTATTGACAAACGATTCACATGATAGACACTGAGGCAGAATAAAAGCATTCAGAATAGCCAACTTGCTGCAGTAGCTTGCTGGCAGAACTCCTGCAGTATTCATCTGAAGGGCTGTGACACCCTCCAGCCATGTTATACCTACAGAAGGATGCAATGCTTCAGCAACCACAGCACCTTTCCTGAAGTGTTCAGAGAACTGAAACAAACAAACAAAAAAACCCACAAAAGCAAAAAAGAAAGCAAGTAATGAAGAAAACTGGTAAAGAAGAGAACATTGTTCAAGTCAGGGTCCACATGTTGGATGACCGGCAAGACAGCCTTTTAGAAACCAGTGCAGCTATTTTTTTCTTATATTCAGGCAACTTGCATATTAAGAAGTGCTCACTGCCAAGTATTTACAATACAAAAATATTAACTCATATGGAGAACATATTTACCTAATCAACATTTATTTCCAAAGGTAGATATCGACAAATAACACTGTATAAGGCAAGCAATTACCTGATAAGGGTTTTTAAGATTATCTGTTTACAAATGTTGAGAATATTGTTTGCAGTCTATTAAGATAACTGATCTCAAAATGTCACAGAAGACTCACAAATATGTTGTAAATCAACGTTCAACAGATGTTTCAAAAATAAAATGTGTATAGCAGTACCCTGGAGTGTTGCTACTCTAACAGGTAGTGACAAAATATCCCTTACCAAATGGAAATATTACGATGTAAATGAAGGATTATTCAAACATTATAGTACTGTGCAATGGGCCTTGGAACTTTCCTCCTTCAAAGACTGCTTGGCAGCTTCTGTATGAAGCTCAGTATTGCCAGTGGAAAAAAAGATAAAAGCAAATTAGAAAGCTCTAGCTCTAGTTTCCTTAAAAGAGCTTTAAAACACAATTGTTCATAAATGAAATATGCTCCTTCAGGGGATTCTCAGAAAATTCCACTACAGAGTTTGACCAGCTTCTACCCTGCCCCAAGGTGGAAAAATATGCAGAGGCCAAAAACCACTGCATGTGGCAAGACAATGACCTGCCAGAAGGTAAATGAGCAGGTACTAGCACCTCCAAGATTTTCCTCTAGAACCAAATCATACTCTTAAGGATAGCTTTATGGAGTAAGTCTTCATTGAGAAAACATTTCAATGGGTAGGATTACCTACTAAACACCCTTGTGTACCACTGAACGACGGAAGCTTGTGAAATAAATTGTTCCACTGAACTTCATTCAGGAGAACACTAGCCATGGGTCAATTGATGAGATATTAAAAACCCCAGAAAAGAGATGTGAGGAATCTGATTGGGGAACAAGCCACTTAGAGTGTATATACAGCAAGAAAGGTAAGCAGTGTAAGCTAAAGAAGAAATAAAGTCTCGAAAAATGGCAGTTTCTGTTGTTGGTTTTTTGGTTTTTTTTTCCATAGGCAAACACACCACCTCTTTGCAGTGTTTTGTGCACTAAAAATTAGCTGGTGAACCTGGAAAAAAATGGCCTGTCATCCACAGGAAAGTGGATAACAGAGCATACCTTTATTTCCCTGTCCAGTTCCATGTACAGGTCATCATTTCTCCTTATAGGACTTGACAAGACTGTTCTTCCAGAAGTGATAGGCCATTTTTCCAGGTTCACCACCTAATTTTAGATAAATAATTCCTACTCTGCCTTGCATGCAGATTAATATGTATCTCAGCTATCCATATCTCTTTCTAATGATTAAAAAATATCAGAGAATCTGCGAGGTTAAGAATAGAAAAGACAGTAGGTGGCACAGACTTTTTCTTCAGCAATGTGCAATGTGTAGAACATTGTCCAGCTTCCTACTAAATGTTATGTCACGCAAACCAGTGATTTATTGGGCACTGCTTTTAGCAGCATTTTCTTAAAGGTTGTCTGTTTGTCTGTCAGCTTCCAGCTGAGAGCCAAATGACAGAAGAGGCAGATTAATACTGAGGGGAAAGAGTAGCCAGGAACTATGCAGGAGTTTGGGGGAGCAGAAGGAGCATAGATAAAGGTGAGATTGTAAAGGGAAAAGGAGAAGTTATTGCTGAGTAACGGTATATAGAAATTTTGAAAAATAAAACAAAACCCTAGACATTATTATTTCCTGTCATACAGATGCAACAGTGCAGCAGCTATTAGCTAACATACGTTCCACTGCCTCACAGCTGTACACCTGACAAGACCGACTCTCTTCAACAATAAAATTTATTTCCTTTCTATGGCAAACTATCACTTTTTATTTTTTTTTAAATGGAAAAACCAGTTAAGATTAAAAAAAGCCCTTGTAATCTAGGGGTTATCTCTTGCTGGTATACCATGACTGCCATATTCTGCTCAGACTAGTTCTTATATTTTTATTTAAGAAAGGTATAATTCTTTGATTGTAATGAAGCCAGATCTATTCTAAACTGAAAAATGATTTGGTGTTTTTGAAGTCATAGGAACTTTATAATTTATTTTAGAGGCAGTTCCTACACAGTACCTCTAGAGTGGTACAAAAACAACTCCTGAGTGTGTAACAGCATGACTCCAGAAGAGTTTAAGTAGGTGTGAAGGTTTTCTCTGGCTTATGGATATGACCAAGAAGATGTCTGCAAAGCAAATCTCCTCTCATACAGAAGATCTAAAATTATTTCAGCAAGAATTTAAACACATATCCAATGAGTGAAGATCTGCCTTTCTGTGGGAAAAAAAAAACACAAAAAACCAAACTACTGTCATGTAGGCTTGCTAAAAATAAATAAATAGTAACAAAAAAAAAAAGATTTTGTGAAAAGATAGGAGAGATTACTAGGAAGTTTTCTCAACTGAAAAAAAAGTTGTTGATTGTTGATACACATTATCATGGTTGTGGGTTTCCTGCTACCTGCCAGAGTTCTAAATTGGAAATAAATAGGAGTTAATCAAAAGTGAAATACCTTTCACTGTTTCTGTGTTTCATTATGAAGTTAAAAATACAAGACCGTACTTAACTAGCAATTACTTTCTGTGTTCAGAGCTGCAAAAATGCATTTTTGAGAGAACCTGTCCTCCCATACTTTTATTATTTTTCTCTTTTTTCATGACCCTAACTACTGGCACACTTCAAAGCTTTATACTAGCCATAAAAGAAATGCAGGAGGTCAGGTCACCAAAATCTGTTTATGCATGGATAAAGCAGATGAAATTTAATATATTTTTCCAGCAGAAACTTCCCGTTTATAACACTTTATTATGCTTTAATTTCAGATAATCTATCCAACCATCTCACTATGATCGAATTTCATGGTGGTTCTTTTTTATATTTTATTAGCCCATCCTTCCCTTTGAGGTTGACTGAATTTTCTGCACTAAAAATTATTTTTAGTAGTATTATTCTGAAAGAGTTTTTTATCTCTTTCTACGTTACTCCTTGCATTTTTTTAAGTGGCTAATATCAGCTAATAAATGATGGACAATATAAAGTTTATTTGCACAGCAATTAATATATTTTATTATCTAATATATTTATAAAAGTTTTAACAAACTTAACAGTTCAATTCTTATTCCACCTGCTAGCATTATTCTTTAATGTTTCATTAAAGAATATGCTCAGGAGATCAGTGTCCAGTATAGGCAACAATTAGAGAGCTAAGTGGCCATTGTATTTTTTTCTGCATTTAATGAAGATTATAGAGAAATAAATAAAAAGTATATTAATGTTTCTGTTTTTCTTTGGTTTTATCGGTGCACATGCATTCGAAATCACATATAACGGTCTGGTCAGGTCCCCGATGACTGGAAGACAGGGAACATAACCCCCATTTTTAAAAAGGGAAACAAGGAAGCACCAGGGAACGACAGACCAGTCAGCCTCACCTCTGTGCCTGGCAAGGTCATGGAGCAGATTCTCCTGGAAACCATGCTAAGGCACATGGAGAGCAAGGAGGTGGTTGGTGACAGCCAACATGGCTTCACCAAGAGCAGATCGTGCCTGACCAATTTGGTGGCCTTCTATGACAGGGTAACAGCATCGGTGGACAAGGGACGGGCAACAGATATCATCTACCTGGACTTGTGCAAAGCATTTGACACTGTCCCGCACAACATCATTCTCTCTAAACTGGAGAGGCATGGGTTTGATGGATGGACCACTCGGTGGATAAGGAATTGGCTGGATGGCTGAACTCAGAGAGTGGTGGTCAACGGCTCGATGTCCAAGTGGAGACCGGTCACGAGTGGTGTCCCTCAGGGGTCCGTGTTGGGCCCGGCTGTGTTAAATGTCTTTGTCGGTGACATGGACAGTGGGATAGAGTGCACCCTCAGCAAGTTCACCAATGAACATCAAGCTGTGTGGTGCCGCCAACACGCTGGAAGGGAGGGAAGCCATCCAGAGGGACCTGGACAGGCAGGAGAAGTGGGCCCGTGCCAACCTCATGAAGTTCAACCAGGCCAAGTGCAAGGTCCTGCACCTGGGTGGTGGCAATCCTAAGCACAAATACAGGCTGGGCGGAGAATGGATTGAGAGCAGCCCTGAGGAGAAGGACTTGGGAGTGCTGGTGGACGAGAGGCTCAACATGAGCCGGCAATGCGCCCTTGCAGCCCAGAAAGCCAACCGCATCCTGGGCTGCATTAAGAGGAGCGTGGCCAGCAGGTGGAGGGAGGTGATTCTCCCCCTCTACTCTGCCCTGGTGAGACCCCACCTGGAGTACTGTGTCCAGTTCTGGAGCACCCAACATAAGAAGGACATGGACCAGCTGGAGGGGGTCCAGAGGAGGGCCATGAAGATGATCAGAGGGCTGGAGCACCTTTCCTATGAGGAGAGGCTGAGAGAGTTGGAGCTGTTCAGCCTGGAGAAGAGGAGGCTCTGAGGAGACCTGATAGCGGTCTTCCAGTACCTCAAGCGGGCCTACAGGAAAGATGGGGAGAGGCTGTTCAGTAGGGCCTGTTGTGATAGGACGAGGAGTAATGGTTTTAAAATAGCGGGAGGTAGATTTAAATTGGATATTAGGAAAAAAATTTTTACAATGCGAGTTGTAGAACACTGGAACAGGTTGCCCAGAGAGGTGGTGGATGCTCCATCCCTGGAAACATTCAAGGCCAGGTTGGATGAGGCTCTGAACAACCTGGTCTAGTCGGGGATGTCCCCGCTCCTTGCTGGGGTGTTGGACTTGATGACCTTTGAAGGTCCCTTCCAACTCTAACCATTCTATTATTCTATGATAAGAAAGTCCAGAAAAGTCAAAACCACGAACAAACTTTTTCATTGGTTATCACTATGAATCAACAGATGTAAGGGTAAATTGCATCATTGACACTGGCAGTTCCAAGCTCTATGATATGTGATGTATGGCTTTGGTAATTTTATAAGTACCTCCATACTACAGTGAGTATCTGGACTAAAAGCTGGTGCACACCTCTGAGGTACGTTGTTCCTCAGTGCAAGTGCTCAGTTATACTAAGGAGCTGATGTTCGAGTGGCCATGTGAGTACTAGGATGATTGTTTCCCAAACAGTTTATTTCTCCCTCGGAGGATAAAGGGAGTCTTCATTGTCATTGTAACTTAAGTTGGATAACCTGCTCCTTCTCTTTTCTTTTACAAAATTAAATACACACAGAGAAGCTGATAGGGATTTTAGTGAATCATCCAGTCTATCTCCTACCTCAAGACGGAAGTATTCCTGACAAATGCTTTTCCAATTTATTTTACAGACCTATGATGACAAAAACCACACAGTTTTTCAGGTAAGTCTTGTCGGAGCTTCACTACTATTATCATTAGACAATTTTCCTAACTTCTAATGTAAATCTTTATTCTTTGTAATTGAAGCTTTCTACTACAAGCAGGGATAAGAGTTTACAAATTCCTGTTTGAAGTTGCTTTTAATAGACTATAACTTAAGGAGTCCCTCAAGCATTGAATTAATGGATATTGTGGGATGGATGCTTTCCACAGAAAACTGGCATTTTCCAATGCAAATTAGTTTAATAAAAAAAAAATCACAGTCAGGTGCAATTATTTAATACATTACACAGTTCTTTAGCTCATAGCATAAAGCTTCATATGCTGTACATAGACCCATTGAGATAACAGCAACAATACTAAACTAGACTAATAAAAGAAACAGAATTGAGCTTTAAAAGGTCAGTTCACACTATATCATTCTATACAGAGAACACACTTTATGACTAGGTTCCAAGAAACTGGGAAGTATATCTTTATTTAAAAATAAAATAGTATCAGAATGATGAGAATAAATTAGAGGAATAGATGTGTTCATAATTTGGTAGTATAGATAGGTTGAGGACAAAAATAGGAATCAATAGTTTCCAAATGCCAATCCTACCACTGAACTGGAAAGAGGAAGAAAAGTAGACTCTTCCCAGTCCAACAACTTTTTTTTTTTCCCATTTCCTTACTAGCATAATCTTGTCATTATTATTGTAATGTGTTTTGTTGTTATTGTAATGTGTTCAATCATGACTATCAGTTGATTCTTATTCTTTTTAAGATGTGTAGTACTGTGAAATAGATCTGCAATGCACATATTATGCTCACCAATTATTATTAAGAGCATTTTTATTTACTGACTACATCATGCTAGCATAGTTCCCCAAATATAAGATATGTATTACTAATCAGAAAGCCTCACTGGGATGCAAAACACCAACTTGAAAACTCACATTATTTATTTGAAATTAGTTGTTTAACCGACAATTCATGGACTGGCAATTATTGCAGATTATAGAAGCAGTAGTAAAATGAATTAGTGTGGTAGAATAATAAAAAGAAGGAAGATTCAGATTAAAATTTTCTCTATTTCTGTCCCTTCGAGTAATTTAAGTAATTTTGCATGTCTCTAACACAGTTCATGACATGTTTATTCTTAATAACTTTGCCAGCAGCAGAAACAGGAATTCTTACAGTAGCACAATTTCAATTCATGTAAGCTTCATAACTACTCACTGACATTAATTGTATTATGTCCCAAACTAAAGTCAACCAGATATTTAATTATAAAGGATTCTAATATCAATTATTCTGAAGGGGCCGTGTTATAGAAAGCTTTCCTTCAGCTTCCTCATCAGGTGGAGTTCACTCTGGTATGATTAAGTGAGAAATTTTTGGCTTGCCTAGACTAAAGATGGAGTGTTTGGAGTGATGGTTGGCAAATAATGGCAGCAGGATGTATAAAACCCCAGTGTTTAATGTTTTTTTCATGGGGTTATTAATACGATATGGGAAGAAAAAGGGATAAAAAAGCAGAACTTAATATACACCATTGTTTATTTCTTTATCACAGTATGAATGCTGCTATTCAGTAGTACGATTTGGCACTCTTTTTCCCTAGGGGCCCAGAAAGATTTGACTTTGAGGACTTCTGCTCACCTGTATTACCTGCGAAAAGAAGGGTCCACTCACCGTTCCTCAGATAAGACACACACAGAGTTTCAAGAAAAATACCCTGTCTGCTTTTGTATTCTGAAAGTCATATGTCTGCACTGGATCTTGACCTCTGTGTGAAAAGCATCTTTTTGGGGCCAACTGGAGAGTCCCTGCAAGTGAGGTGTGTCAGCTCCCTCCTTTGTCTGAACAGTACAGCCAGTTGCATCTTTCCCACTTCACGCACTGTAGGTCAAAATCTGCTAGGGTTGGGCATAGGTTTATTCTCTTTAACCTATGTGGCAGCATGAGTGCATGTGAAGAAAGTAGCCACAGTGGGGCTTGCAACGTAGGGTATTTTCTGTTCCCTCTTTCAATGCCAGGTATAACTTTTCTAAGACGACTTGATAGACATAGTGGAGATAGTGGAGTAGAGTCTATCCCCTTATTCTCCAAAAGGAAGGCTTACAATCTTTTTGACTTAGCATAGCTGATGTTTACAGAAGAGCACACTGACTTCCCACGATGCTAAGAAGTGTTTTGCACTGGCGAAGTACATCAAGTCAGGGAGATCTGGGAAGAACTACTGGTATCAATCCCTGCACTTTTTATTTAGTAGCCTGGAGCTCCTCTGAAGATCAGTTTCACAGCAACATAGAACAGGAAGATCAACAATATCTCCTGTCATGGGACTTCTTAAAGGTTTGCAGGTACAAACCAATGCCTTTAACTGTGAGATACACATTGACAAAAACTCTACTATACTTCAGGGAAACTTGACTGTACTTGTTCAATGAAGATACCTTTCCACAAGCTTTCACATTCCACTTCACATTACTTTTATAAAATAGTTCCTGTCTTTGGAGAATGGGGTGGCCTAATTAATTTCTTTTTTTTTTTTTCTTAGTGTTCCTTAGGTTCCTAATAGCACATCTTAATGTTGCCACCGTGCGTATTATGCATGTGTACTTCTCATATAGACCTTGAAATTTGAGGTTTTTTTTCTCAGCGGTTACATTATTTAGGGCCCAATAACAGGTAAAAATAGCTTAGCGTACTGTATTGGTCTCTTCTGTATCTACCAGTATTAGAAAAGATGAGTTACACATGGGTAAAATTGATACAGATTAAAAATAAATATTTAATAACGGTACAAAAAATAAATACGCTAGAGCAGCTAGCAAAGAAACTAAAAGCTTAGTGTATTTTCATGTGTAGCCTGTAGCTTCTGTTTGAAAGTGAAAAAAACCATGCCAACATTCAGTGTTATTACTTCTTGATATATCTATTTGGATGATAAACAGTGAGATCTACCCCAGAGCCTTTCCTACTATGCACTTTCTGCCTGCCATCTCCCTAAACTTTACTGCCTCTGAGACTCCTCACTATGAATAGAGTTTATAATCAGTTACTGTGAGTGTTAAACCATAAATTGATAAGAATAAGAGAACACTATGTTTTTATTGTTTTGTAAAATATTAGACATTGGATTATTGCATTTCTTGAAGTTAAACTTGCAGCTGGAGGGGAGTAAAAAGTCACTTTGTCTTGCCTATTTTTAATTCTGATAAAAATGTGTCTTTAATTCATCCATGTGCTATGAACATTTTATGACAGGTAAACATTTTGCAAAAATCATTAACTGCTGTACCTGAACAGCTTCCACTAGCTTTTAAATATTTGCATGCTCATTTTAATTGCTAATTGTAACAGAATAATTGCTTTAATGTCAAGAAACTATACATAATGAGAAGCATGGGTTATACAAATCCTCACTGTTCTTTTTTATATGCTGTTCATGGGCTTTTTTAGGATGTTGGTTTTAACAGAATATACTTTTTTTTCTTCCTCTGAAGTCCTTTTAGAGACTATGTCTAAAACATACATTTTAAAATTGCTAAGATATATAGCAGTTTATACCACACAAAATCAGCTAAACTTGAGTTTTGAGAGATGCAATACAACATAAGAAGACAAGGTACAATAATGGCCATGGCAGGACAGCATTACAGAGTGTAAGAGGTTCAGGTTATGACAGTTTCACTTTGTTCAGTGTTGTTGCTGCAAAGAAATTCATTTCTAGCAAGCAAATAGATTTCTAAATATTTATGAGCAACTCACCCTTGCAGCCTAACTGAGTGGTCATGGAAGGAATTAAAAAAAAATAAGACTAAAGAAAGAAGTTGAACAAGAACAAGATAAAAGGATTATACAAGCACAAGAAAAACTATCCAATTTCTGTTGCACAAGGAACACAATCTTAGCTTCAGGATAGTGATTCAGACTAAGAGAATGAGACACCTAGAAAAGCTCCTTAGAAGTCTGGTGCACAAGAAACCTGCAAGCTAACTGGATATCAGGTGGTAAAACACATCAATTACCGGGACATCTAAGCTCTTAGCTCTTGCTATCTTGACTGCATGAGTCAGAGTAACACATAATTCTCTCTGATACCCACTAGAGCAATTACTGAGAAGAAGAGATATGGAACATATATTTCACTTGACCTGAGGGAATTCAAGCAAATACTTTGGGAGCATGCTGCAGCTGAAAGTCTAGACAGGCTGAAGATATTCTCCATGCAGTCTGCTGGGGTTGCAACAAAGAGTTCACTGGGTTAGCAAGATTATGGGAGTGTCCTGGTTCTGGCTAGGTCGGAGTTAATTTTCACCCGAGCTCGGAAAGGATCTGGTGCTGGTGGCACCTGTGGCTGGAGCACACAGCTGGGACAGTTTACTAATTAGCCAGCAGCTGGGATAGTTTACCCAAATAAGCCCAAGGGTTATTCCATACCTTGTGACATCATGCTCAGTATGTAAGTGAGGAGGGTGGTAAAGGCAATCTCCTGCTGCTCAGGATCAAGCTAGCCATCAGGATCCACTGTGAAATGTTGTACTGTAAATTATGTGCTTCAGAATTTTCTGTTATTAGTTTTGTTTGCTTGTTTTAAACTTTTTTTTTGTTTTTCTTAACCCACAAGTTTTGCCTTCTATTCTTTACCAATTCTCCTCCCCATCCCACTGGAGGGTGGGAGGAGTGAGCAAGAGACTGTGTAGTTAGAACCTGAAGGGGCTTAACTATGGGTCCAGATGTTTGCTATTCCCTTTCACACAGTGGCAAGACTGGCAAGATTTCATTGCTAAGGTAGAGGGGAGCTGTGTGAATCCAAACATGTCTCATCTCTAGCTCTCATAACTTTCTTGTGGGCAGATAGAGAAGGTTCTCCTTGTGCTAAATGAAATGCATTAAATCATAGAGCATGCCATTGAGATTTGATGACATAAATAATTCCTGGAGATGAGTGAGGAACTACTTTGAAAGATTAATATGCCAAGTGTCTTTTCCATAATCTGCAAAGTTGAAAATGAAAGATGTTCCTTTTCATCATCTCATTGTCTCCTGTATTATTTGCCTATTTTATGTAGTGCTTCTCATATTTCCACTCTGCAAATTTTCATGTCAAATGTAAGACTGTTGATTCTTGCTAGAACAAATAATTTATCATATTCTTAAAAGTCTTAGAAGTTGGAGGGATTTGGACTTTATGAAATTAAAATGTACTGAGATGCATGATGTTTACAATGAAAATAATTATTTTACTATATTTTTCAGCTTATGTAATGTAAAATGGACTTCTCTTCTTTGGAGATAACAAAAGCAGTTTTTTTATTAAAACTTGTCCTTGCTTCTCTTCTAGTGAAAATTGTCCATGGTAGATGAATAAATACAGCTAGATTCTTCCCCATGTACTGGTTGTACATATGTTTAGTTAATACATTACATTTTAGAACAACCTGTTGTAGTTTAGCCCCAATTGGGACCAAGCTATGCAGTCTCTCACTCACCCTCCCCACCCTCTGAGAGAATGGAGGACATATAATACAACAAAGAGCTTGAGGTTTGAGATAAGGACAGGGAGAGTTCATTGAAGTTATGGGCAAAACAGCCTCAACTTGGGGAAAATTATCAAGGCCAGGTTGCATGGGGCTCTGAGTAACCTGATATAGTTGAAGATGTCCCTGCTCCTTGCAGGGGGATTGGACTAGATGACCTTGGAAGGTCCCTTCCAACCCAAACAATTCTATGATTCTATGCTACAGTGTGGGGTCCTTTTCCACAGGGTGCAGTCCCTCTGGAATGGCTGCCCCAGCACTGGCCCTCCATGGGCCACAGCCTCCTTCAGGCATCCACGTGCCCAACGTGCCCACAGGCTGCAGGTGGATCTCTGCTCCTCCATGGGCTGCAGGGGGACAGCCTACTCCACCATGGGCTGCACCACAGGCTGCAGGGGAATCTCAGCCAGAAGTAGCATTATTCTTCCTCCTCTCCCCCTCTTCTTCACTGACTCTGCATCTGCAACTGTTCATCTCAGAAGAAATTCTTCACAATCGGCTCAGGCAGATGCCTCTCAGGTTCTCTTCGCATCTCCTCTCTTCAATTCTCTCAGCTGAATCACACTGAGTTGGGTCCAGTCGGTCTGCCCTGAATCTGACTGAGTCCACAGGAAAAAGGGGAAACTTCTAGCAGCTTTCTTGCAGCAGCTGCCACCGTAGCCTGCTTACTAAACAAAACCAACAGAACCTCACAAAAGTAATTGATGAAGTGAATTTTGTCTTGCCTTAAATTATTCTCCACATATTAACCTCATATTCCCATTTTGACTAAACATCCCATCCTTTCGCCACATAAGTTCTGCGTAAAAAGAATTTTATTACAGCAAATGCTTACTGAAGTGCATAGGAGCTTTTGAAATCTCCATCATGGGAGGTCTTTAAGAATAGGTTCAGCAAACGTCTGTCATGTACTGGTCCTACCAGGAACTAAAGGGATAGTCATATAACCTCTTCAGGTCGCTCCTAGGCAGCAAGTCTATTTTACACGTAATTGGGAATCCTGCAATTGTGCTGTTTGGGAAACTCATTCAAACAGGTTGGGGAATTGTGTAGTTTTTCAGCATCTGATGGGGATCATGTTTGCCCCATCTGTCTATGATTTCTGAGGACGAAACATACGTTCAGTTACAACCTTTTTTTTCTCTCTCATTTCTTTGTGTTACATATGTTGTGCTAAGGTGACTTTTTTAGAACAGTGTAGATTTCACACAAATTATTCTGAAATATTTTGCAGAAATTATTTATAATTTATAAGTATTTCTTTCATGTGGTTGTTTGGATGTTTCTATGCTCTAGTGTCAATGTTAAATAGCTATAACTCATCAGTCAGTCAGTTGGCACCAACTGGCACATGGCTGTAATAAGGGCCTTGTGAAAAAAGGTTATTAATACTACAGTAATACTTTATCCCTCTGTGAATCTCAATACAGGATACATGAGAGAGCATCTGCAGTTTGTATATGGAGAAACCAATGCTCAGAGGGAAGTGACTTGTTCAAAGTCACTAAGTAGACTTACAGAGGAAGGACCAGATTTCCCAGAGCCTTACTTTAGTATCTGATTAACTCAGCTATGCCCCTTCCCTTGGTAACAGAAACTGTAATATCATAATGTATTTTTGGAATATTTCTTTTACAAATTTATCCATGTAATATATTATGGGATGACAAAATTTCAGTTAACCCTGTTCTACCAACTGAAAGTTAATGAAAGTTAAGTATAAAGCAACCACCTCTATTTTGAAAATAGATCAAGGGATACACCCCAGAAAGTCAGAAAACTCTTTCTGTTACAGACTGCTTAAGTTATTCCTATATGTAGTGTTCAGAAGCATGCCTTCCCCTACCCACTGAGTGGGAAAGATTACTCATCTCCCATTTATTCATCTGTGTGGTTCATAGCTGTTTTTTTTTTTTTTTTTCCAGTGCTATTTCTCTAAATTCATACTGGATTCCAAATAAAATATTTTAAAATATATATACTGATGCATTTACATAAATTGCATTTGTCTTATTTAAGCCAAATATAATATGAATATAGATATTTTGACGTCTTTCTGTATTATGCTCAACTATAAGGATGTAAGGATATCTGGGTAGAAGCTATTCCACATAAAACAAACCAACCAACCAACCAACCAATTAACCAACCAAGAACAAAAGGCAGGAAAAACAATAAACTCCCAGATACACAAACCCAGGTAAACTGAAATAATAGAGATGTAATGAAGATGAGACTTCTCAGGTTGCTGATGCCTGCCCCGTTGAAAAACCTGCTCACATGTACATTTGCAATCTTCAGTCCAAACTTTGCAGCTAATAAGACATGGGAAACAAGATTGCCATGGATCATGGGAAACCACCTACCTACAATGGGATATTTGAGAGGGCATGTGGGCTTGTGCAAAACTTATGGAATGTTGAAATAAGGTGTCATCGTAAGATTTAAAGATAAGAAAAGATGTAAGAGCTAAAGAAAAAGAAAGAAAAGGAGTGGATTGAATCGGGGAGGAACAAGCATGAGAGGTCAGAGAGAATGGGGACAAAAGAGGCTGTCTGGGTGTAAACCAGCAGCTGGTCAGCATGTTTGTCTAGCCAAGCCCTGTGCCTCATTACTGCAGTCTGTCCTTACATGACTGCAGTCCGTCCTGTCTTACTAAATCTTATTTCTAACTATCTTCTACATACCCATACTCTCTATTCTTTATGTGCTTGTGTGATTCATTAGCAACCTTCAAGCTGAACTAGATGGTGAGCAGGAGGAAACCCAGACCTAGAAACACCCAGGTTCTGAGCCAGTGGCTGGGTAAAAAGCCTGACGGCTGCACATAGATACTGGACAGATTTAAAGGTGGGCTTTGAGAAGATTTCAAGGGACTTTCATCGGGATTTTCAAGGAATCTCTGAATGTGGATATGCCTATCAATCAAGAGAATGAGTGCGTGCACATAACCTTCAATCCTAAAAGAAGGGCAGGATCAGGCCCTCAAAATTCATGTTATGTGAGTGCTGTTTTTTGGGGAGGAGGAACTTCTCTCTGGCTCCTCTGGGCAGTGTGGTCACGTGTGTTTTGTCTCTATCTGGATCTTATGAATACATGCTCAGCCTTGCTACAGACCCAACCTGCACAAGGGAAGTGATCACAAAACAGGCTAGGAAGCAAAATCCCTGTGGCCCTGGATTCAGCTTCTCTTGACAGTTATAATAAACAGACTTACTTAGGCTCACATGTTTGAAATATGGCCTTACCCTTCAGAGTGCTGAAATGCATACTTTGTATTCATTCTGTGAAAACAGAGTTTACTTTTTGTTCAGCCACCAGGTTCTAAGCAATCACCTGCCTAGTCTGATCTACCTAAGGTAATTCCAAAAAGCAGTTGCAAGGGTATATAAGCACAATATTTTGTCGGGCAATACTCTAAATGGGAAAATACCATCTGTTGGAAATGGGGGGGGCGGAAAAGAAAAAGGTTTAGCATGGAGCATTCAGGCTTTTAAATATTTTTATAATATTTATTTTGCTTAGGGTAATAGTTTGTAATTGTTTGAAAGCTAGACATACCAGATTGGGAGAGGGTAGGGTAGTGCAAGTGGTATATTTAGGAAAAACAGTTGAAACTGAAAAAAAGACTTAAGTTGGAGGACTTGAGAGATGCTCTGTCAGTGAGGTCAATTTGAGCAGTGAAATATATTCACCAGATGAAAGCAAAGGAAGCTCTCCTGCCTGAATGTCTTAAAACTGAGCTAGGCAAATCCCCCCAAAAATACACAAAATTGTATGGATAGGCCATTTGAATTTCCAAGTGCGTTTGAAATTCTATACTTTTAGAGAAGTTGTGCGACTGGAATGAGACTCTCTTGTTTCCCAAGAAGTTTAGAAGAAGCTGAATGGTTAAATATGATCAGGAAGGACAATGCTGGAGCTTTCAGCATATGTGAACTGCTGTTCTTTTAGCAGAGCAGCACAATATATACACAAACACCTTTGAGGCTCTGTAGGTAGCAGTCACAAGGTTGGTGGATTACTAATCCAATTGAAAAGAAAAAAAAAGCTAGTAGATTGCTGGCAGTGTAAGTCAGGAGCCCTCACCCTCAAGAATTACACAAATAAACAAAGACACAAAAGTGCCTGTTAGCATTTCAGCTATATTGTCACTGCAGTTAACATGAACTCTTACTCAGGTGCTTTCTCTTCTAGCCCCAAAACAGATTGTTGTGAAGGTCAGTGATGCTTCCTCTTCTAGCTCCCAAAAAATTGTTGTGGAGCTTAGTGATGCTTTCAGTCTTGACTAACTGGCACAGGATAGAGCTAGGTGAGAACCAGGCTGCCTTTTTACTGGGCTAGTAGTGCTTTGCAATAAGGAAACCTGCTAAATGAAAAGAATGTAATAATTCTCCTCTGCCTTCTCACAATCTCACTGTTGTCCAGGAGAAACAAACTGACCATTCATTCTCTAGGGTCAATACTCGGAGTGATCCAGGGAACCATAAAAAAAAAACTTCATGGAACATTCTTCACTAAACTGTACATCCCCATAAAATTTGCAGTTCTTACCCAGCAGTATAACTTTTTTTTTTTTTCTTTCATAAGAGTCAAATTGGATGTTTCTTTATGTGAAGCCTCCAAAAAGACCACCTGCTCTAAGGATTTTACACGTCATCATATCCAAAGCCACAGAACTACACAACAGCTAAGGTTGAAAGGCACCTCATCTGATCTAGTCTGACTCTCCTACTGAAAGAAGAGTCAGCTAGAACAGATTGCCAAGGACTGTGTTCAGTTGGGTTTTGGGTAATTCCAAGGACAGAGACTTCACAGCCTCTCTGGGCAACCTGGTCCAATGTTACCCTAACAGTGAAAAAGTTTTTTTCCCTCATGTTTAAAGATAATTTAATATTTTTCAGTTTTTCTCTCTTTTTTTTTTTTTTGTATTACTGCGTTCTGCTATTATTATTTTTTTGAATTGTTTTTTTTTGGTTTTTTT
>WHYT01017532.1:383406-421218 GCA_009806455.1 Tetrax tetrax
ATTTTTTTTTTTTTTACCTTTTCCTTTGTTTTCTTTTTACCCTTTCATTTAAGTGGAGCATCATTCCACAAAATTCCGTGAAAGATTTTTCCAGATTTCCATAAAATGCTGTAAAATTATAATGTCAGTATTATAAAATCCCTTCTTATATAGCATCAGCATTCACTATTTTTAATTCGAACTCAGACCGTAAGCATCAGATGTGCAGCATTTTTGAGAACTGTGGAAACAAAAATGCAATGTGCATTAACTTTAAATTATCATACTCATAAGGTTATTACTAAAACCTTTTATCTCTTATCTCTCCAACATAGAGCATTCTGTTTTGGTGTCACCCCCTGTGGTCTAGTCTTAGATATCAGGAAATATTGACAGCATCCCAGAAAAGATGGTTAACTTTGCCAAGTCATTGGAAAGACTGAAGAAAATATTGCTCAGCTCCCCATATCAAGATGTAGGGAGCCTTGGAGGTTATGCATAACATGGGGAAGGAAAGCTATGATGCATGTCTTTTATCAGCCAGGTTACGAGAAAATCACTGAAACTTCTCATGTTTAAAAAGACTTACAACCCTCATTGTCAGAAGTTAGAGGCAAAGGTACCAACTTTTATTAGTCTATACTTTACTATAACCATTGTTCTCTGCAGTTTAACTCACATATTACTAAATGCAGAGCTTATAATATCTTACAGTACTGATTTGCAGAAATTGCTTTTCTGTCACTGAAATGAATTTTCATCAGGTATTTGAAGCGTAAGAGCAGTTTGCCTTTAATCTTTAAAGGTACTGTCTTTAGATAGTAAAATGACATAGAGGGGGGTATATTTTCATTTTCAGGAAAATAAATCTTTAATTCCATACTCGGCATGAAATTCCTGTCCCATTGAAGTCAATGAAAAAATTGCCATTGACTTGAATAGAGTTATAATTTCACCTTCATTTTTAACTTTCTCTTTCCTCAGGTAACCACTCCATCCTGAGGTTTTTGCCTGAATGGCTTTTAATGGTCAGACTGAAAACCAAAAAAGGCTTTTTGCAGTATTAAATTCTGATGAAAAGTAGAGAGTAAATATAAGGTGCAAATAAATATAAAGTGCAAAGCATTTAACACTGTCCTGTGCAAAGTCTTTGTCTCTGAAATGGAGAGACATGGATTTGACAGATGGAGCACTCGGTAGATAAGGAATTGATTGAATGGCTGGACTCAAAGAATTGCAGTCAACAGCTCAATGTCCAAGTTGAGACCAGTGACAAGTGGCATTCCTCAGGGTTTGGTACTGGGACCAGCCCTGTTTAACATCTTTGTCAATAACATGGACAGTGGG
Source organism: Tetrax tetrax (assembly GCA_009806455.1). Taxonomy (NCBI): domain Eukaryota; kingdom Metazoa; phylum Chordata; class Aves; order Otidiformes; family Otididae; genus Tetrax; species Tetrax tetrax. The sequence continues at coordinate 384,733 of WHYT01017532.1, forward strand.
ATAGAGTACACCCTCAGCAAGTTTGGCAACAATACCAATCTCTGTGGTACGGTCAACACACTGGAGGGAAGGGATGTCATCCAGAGAGACCTTGACAGGCTGGAGAGGTGGGCCCGTGAGAACCTTATGAAATTCAACCAGGCCAAGTGCAAGGTCCTGCACATGGGTCAGGGCAATCCTAAGCACAAATACAGGCTGGGCAGAGAGTGAATCGCAAGCAGCCAAGCAGCTCTGAAGAGAGGGACGTGGGAGTGCTGGTGGACAAGAAGCTCAACATGACCAGCGTTTTGCTCTTGCAGACCAGAAGGCCAACTGCATCCTGGGCTGCATCAAGAGGAGCGTGGCCAGCAGGTCAAGGGAGGTGATTCTCCCCCTCTACTCCACTCAGGTGAGACCCCACCTGGAGTACTGTGTCCAGCTCTGGAGCCCGCAACATAAGAACAAGGTGGACCTGTTGGAGCAAGTCCAGAGGAGGGGCATGAAGATGGTTAGAGGGCTGTAGCACCTCTCCTGTAAGCACAGGCTGAGAGAGTTGGGGCTGTTCAGCCTGGAGAAGAGAAAGCTCTGTGGAGCCTTCTAGTGCCTAAGGGGCTTATAAGAAAGATGGGGAGAAACTCTTTAGCAGAGCCTGTTGTGATAGAACAAGTGGTAATGGTTTTAAAATAGAGGGAGGCAGGTTCAGACTGGACATAAGTAAATATTTTTTTAGAGTGACAGTGGGGAAACACTGGAACAGGTTGCCTGGAGAGGAGGTAGATGCCCCATCCCTAGAAACATTAAAGGCCAGACTGGATGGGGCTCCAAACAACCTGACCTAGTTGAAGATGTCTCTTGCAGGGGGGTTGGACTAGATGACCTTTAAAGATCCTTCCCAACCCTAACTATTCTATGATTCTAGTAATTTTAAATAAATAAATAAATAAGAAAAATAAATGCTAAGACTACTGAAGTTAATTCCGCAAAGAAAATATATCCTTGAGAAGAAAACAAGTAAATTTAATTATAGCTTGTTTTGGAATATGCTTTCAAAATTTTATCAGTACTTGTGAGTAGACAAATACATTTAGCATATTCTTAGGGGGATTGAGAAGATGAAGATAAAATAAATGTAATTAGGATTAAATAATCTATACGAACCTTAAGGTGAAGGTTCTGATCTTTTACAGTTATAAAGAATATCTCGTCTTTGGAATTAAGGTTGTGTTAGCTAAAATCTTTTGACATAGAATTAATCTGCTTCTTTATACTCATCTCAAATATTTCTTCGAATTTATATGACAAAATTATTCATTACTTCTTATTCTGAAATTCTGCACGTTGCTTCTATGGACTGTTAAACAGCTACTCCACATAAGTCAGAGTGAGAATCTATTTCAGTGGCATAGGAAGCCATTTCTATGTTAACTTCAAAATAGGCATGCTGCTTTAAGAAATGTTTGTTTAGATGACATTTTGATGCAGTTTAAGTTACCTCTTACAACAAAAATTGTAGATGAGCTAATACTAAATTGCTCTGAAAATTCTCATTTTCTTTCTTAAAAAAAATAACAGAAATATCTTCACATACTCTTTAAAAAGTCTTACAGAAACAAAGTATATCCATAAACACTTCATTAAGTAGCAATTAATGACACATTACAGCACATGACAACCTATAATGGCCAATGTAATGAATTTGACATTCACAGCATCACACATAGTGCAAAAGAAGATTATGAAGTACCTATCAGGTCCTGGTGCTCACTAAACGTAATTAATAAAACAGAACAAAAGCAAATACATTGGTTTTAGGAGAGCGGGGTACTATTTGCAGTAGTAGAGCTGACATTTGCACTTTATGTTAAATCTGTTATGTAATATGTAGTGCATTATATCTATTATTGTGATAGGAGGGAAATGCTTGTATGTCATGGGATTTGGATATGCACTCAAGTCCGATATCTGTTTTACTCCAATCAATTAAATAAGCAGAAATATTAAATGCAGATTTTAAAAATGCCATCACAGTGTTATAATTACCTAATTTGGCTTTCTGTTGATGAATTGAGATTGAACTTCATCCTGTGTCAAATGAGGGTCTCTGGTCTGTTTTTTCGTGGAGTTTGGAGGAGATTAAAAGAAACCAGACTCATTGCTTTGATGTCCATACAAACAGAAACTAGCAGACATGCCAGATGAGGCTGGTCCTATCCTCAAAAAGGTGAATTATTGAGCACTACACATCCTATGCATCCTGCAGTCTGGCAGTGAGTTCTTATAGAATGTCCAGGCATAGAGCATGCAGATTGCCAGAGGCACCTGGCAGCTGCTTCAGATACTTCTGTGGTATTCAGGGTCCAAGCTGAGATACGATTAACTCTATTTCTGTGTGTTTGTTTCTGGGGGTTTGTAGCTGTCGTAGCTCAGCCCCGATTGGGACTGGACTACGCAGTCTCTCTCTCACTCTCCCCACCCTCCAAGAGAACAGGGGGAGATAATATAAGAAAAAAAATGGCTTAAAGTTTGAGATAAGGACGGGGAGAATTCCTTAAAGTTACCGTTACAGGCAAAACAGACTCGACTTGGGGAAAACTATTCATTTATTTCTAAAACTAGCAGGAAAATGAGACAGGGAACAAAATAATCTCCCCCCCACGCCTCCCTCTTCCCGAGCTTAACATTATCTCTACTACCCTCCCCCCCGCCCCCCGAGCGGCACATGGGGGAAGAGGGAATGGAAGTCACGGTCAGTTCATCACGGGTTGTTTTATGCTGCTGCTTCATTGTCGGGGGAAGAACTTCTCACATTCCTCCCCTGCTCCATTGTGGGGTCCCTCCCACGGGCCACAGTCCTTCGTGAAACTGCTCCGGCGTGGGTCATTTCCACGGGGTGCAGTCCCTCCAGAACAGCAGCCACAGCGGGCCCTCCACGAGCCACAGCCTCCTTCAGGCATCCGCCTGCTCCAGCATGGGGTTCTCCACGGGCTCCAGGTGGATTTTTGCTCCTCCGTGGGCCCCCATGGGCTGCAGGGGGACAACCTCCTCCACCATGGTCCTCACCACAGGCTGCAGGGGAATTTTGGCCAGGAGCCGCATTACTCCTCCCCCTCCTTCTTCACTGACCTTGGCGTCTGCAGCCGTTCCTGACAAGAAAAATTCTTCACAACAGGGTGGCAGACACCTCTCAAGATCTTTTTTGCATCTCATTCACATCTCATCTCCTCTCCACTTCTTGCAGCCGGGCTGGGCCGAGTCAGTCCCAGTCGGCTGCCTGGCGAGAGGCCAGAGGGTGAGGCCTGGAAGGCCCACAAAGCTCACGCCTCCCCCTCTCTGCCCCCGCTCAGCTGCTTCACATCTTCTCTTCTTTTTTTTTCCTGTTTCCCCCTTCTTAAATATGTTATTGCAGAGGCGTTATCATGGAACATTCTGCTACCAATTGGCTCGGTCTTGGCCAGCAGCAGGTCCGCCCTAGGCCTGGCTGAGTCCATTGAACAAAGGGGAGCAACTCCTAGCAGTTTCCTACAGAAGCTACCACCTTAGGCCCCCCCCACTAAACAAAACCAGAACATTAGCATACCAGTATTTCTACTATTTTAAAATTTCTTGTGTAATTAAAATATCTGCTAGTTACATTTTATGTAACTAAATGAAAAACTGCTTGTGTATGTGTACACAGAGAAAATATATTTGTCTGTGTATGTATATGTGTACCCAATTAAATGTCCTCCATTCAGAAGCAGTAACATACGGTTTAGATTACACAAACAGGATGGAGAAAATTTACTGAGAAGACAATAATGTAGAAAATTTGGAGGAGGGGGTATGAATCATACACAGACTGTCAGATTCGTATATTGTACTGTGTACTCCTAGGATGATACTGCTTTGAGCAGTACTATAAAGCATGCAGAATATGTGTGCCACAATGAACTCCAGGAAAGAGAGAGCCTCTTGCATAAAAAGTCTCTTGCATCACTCATTTCTCAATGAAGCAGGTTCTTTAATTACATTTCATCTTTGTACTGACTTCAAATGGGCTGGATGGAAATAATTTCCTGACTTTCCTCCACTTGCAGAAAACAGCAGTTTAGCTGTTAGCTCAACTTTTATCTGATGGAGAAGTTACATAGCTACTAAGGCATTAGTGTAGATGGCAGTGATGCACTCCACTCATAAGAGTGATTTATCAAAGTTTGATAGTAAATAGCAAATGCGACTGTAATTTAACAAGACTCAATGGCCAGATACACTGGATTATTTACTGCATCGATGATGGGATCAGACAAAACTGCCAGGGAGACCCTCCTGTTGAGTTGTGAGATTCAGAAAGGACCACCTTGTTTTCTGAACTCTTTCTCCTCCTGACGACACGATGTCAGTAATAAACCTTTCCCTACTTTCTTTCAGGACTTCCTGATGCTATTATCTATTACTATTACCAAAGTCGTGGGAATACACCAAGGTCCCTAAGGTACTGTGTAAAAGTATTATAAGAGGTAATTGCAACCCCCAAAACTGACAGGCTTGGACAAAACTGACAGAGTGGAAACTAAGGCACAAAGAGGGAAAAATAGCCTTCCTAGGGTCACACTGAAAGATCGCGACAAAGAAAATAATTACAAATCTCAGGACAATGCCTGACCTTCTGAGCTGTCAAATGCAGATAGGAATACTTTTGGCTGTGTGGAGTAGCAATCTCTAGTAGCAGTGTCATTTTTATCCAGTTGTAGCAAGCGGAGTTCTTTTGGATTATAAATGTCAGCCAACGCATACAGATTTTTCTATTGCAGATTTTCTGAACTATTCAATTACTCTTTGAGTAAGGGATATCATGTTCTAAATGAGTTAAAAGGAGATAACTGGGAAGCGTTACTTCAGAGTAGCCGTGTGCGTAATGTACATGCAGTATTTTCATTACAGTTACCTAAGTAAATTATCTAGTTGGACATAAAGCAAACTTTATCCAGAAATATTACACTAAGCACTACATCAAGTAGCAGCGAGGCCCACAGAGTATCTATTAGTTATCATGAATCCTTTAATAGTTATTCTAAAGAGCAAGTGAGATTGAAAAAGAAATTATGGAAGGCAAATGAAGTGGAACAAGATTTAGAAAACAGGCACTCTTCTATTTTGCAAAGTATGTCTCTCTTTTAAAGCTCATATATTTCTCCATTGGTATAAAAATCAAATTTCAAGAGACTTGTCTGTGTAATAAAGTTTTGAAAATAATACATGCATTTTTTTTCATTACAAAAGATAATAAAGCAAAACAGAGTACAAAACAAAATATTAGTCTAAGAGTGTATTATTACGGCATTTCTATACAGAATAAATATAGATATCAGAGGAAGTATAAAATGGAGTGAAAATTGCTACCTGTTGTGTAGAAGAATAAAACAGCCATTGAGACACTTTGAGAAACATCACATCTCACAAAAGCTTTCTTGTTGTTATTGACTTTTAAATTTTGAAGTCTTTTTCAAGGTTTATAGGCAACAAGAAAGTTGCCAGCGGAAATTGGTATAAACTGGTTACATTGCATCTTGCAATCAAAATATATTCCAATATAATAATTGAAGTAACATTACCCTCCAGCTAGGTGCTTGCAAAAAATATCCCTAGTTTGAACTGGTAATGAGTAAAACAATTTCTGGTGTTCACAAGAAAGGTGTTTCATGACAGAGCAGCAAGAAAGAAAGATTCAGTGTAAATGTAAAAGGTCAAAATAAATGTCATAGGAATAGAAAATTGAAAAATGCCTCTCTGGTTATATCACTTTAACTCAAACATTACTTATTCTGAAATGTACTGGAAACTCTATTACTTTTAAGACATAAAGGTCTTGTTAAAATTACTGTGAAATCTTTCCAAGACTAGTAAAAGTCAATCACACATCAAAGACTTTAGTTCTTGTAAGATAATTATCACAACAAAATGTATTTACATCAAAGGACAGAAGTACTTTCCTTGAAAACATTTTCCTCCTCTCTTCTCTACCCTATCTTGTAGAAACACAGAATCATCAAATTAGTAGTCTATAAGCTTTTTTAATGAGTAGCCTTTCCATGTATAGAGACACATGAGAGAAATTATTATTTGTTTTCTTTAACTTATATCCCTATGGGCTGGATTTGCAAAGTAATAGCAAAATTGAGAATATTAAAGAGCAATTTCCCATTAGAGAAAAAAAAAATTCTACTTAGAATCTGATTATGTATTAAGTGCAATTTATTTTCTTATTCATCAGGTCTTGAACAGAAGTGATTAAGCAGCATGTAAGCAATTTTGAATTTTGGACAAAGCTGGCTTCCCAAGAATTAATTTTATCTAAAGATACCCATGGCAGAAAGCAAAGGTTTTTTTTCTTTGTCTAGAAGTTAATTTTTCTTCAAGGACTCTGTAGGTACAATAGCATCAGTTTAACAATTACCTTCTTAACAATATGCCGTTTTAAAAGACCAAGGATACAAGGATGTGTCTTACTGGCTTCCATGTGCAGTTGTAAGCTTGATGGCTGGTACCTGCTTACCCTGCTGAATAAGGATCCTGAGCTAAGCCAGCAGAAGGAAAGTTGAGGCTTATCTGCTTTTCCTTGGAACATTTTTTTTTCCTTTTTTTTTTTTTTTATTTCAGTATCAGACATAGGATGACACAACTGAAATAATTTAAATGTTATTGCAGATTTTTATGTGCACGACACATAGGTCATTAGTGAATGGAATGCCTTATCTCAGGGACTGGATTGGGAGGAGCACTTGTCTTCTGTTTGCTCTTAGTTGTTGTATTGTCCACTTTACTTCACTTGTCTTTGTTTTACTATGGCTCCATAGCTGTGTCTGTCCTAGTCAACAAAACAGGGCTAGGACATGGATCTGAGCACTGATGTGTGGCTCATCTGTGGTGTTTCACGCTAGCCCAGGCGGTAGACTATCAGGCAACATCTAGGAGTGGCCTGGGGCTCAGCAGACAGACAGTCTGGATGTGACTGCTCTGCTGTGGTGCAAGAAGTCAGCTGTGTGTACACCTACCTGGCCCTACCAACTGGCTGCAAGATCAAAAAAAAACATGCTTTTGCCCATTTTATGCCCACACAAAGTGTCTAATGGTATAGCCTTCAGGAGTAGGTAGCTGTTTTGTGAGTACATAGTGGTGGCACAAGAAAAGTTTCAGCTTAGATATTATTACGATGTAGAAATTATTATATCACTGAAGTTTGAGATATTTTATGGCACTTCTAGATTTTGGGAAGAGACAAACTAGTTACTCACATCGAAAGGAACCAAAGGTTACTACGCTAAAGGGTAAACACATTTGCTAGAATTACTTGGTTGTTGTGATTATACTGTAATATTCCACCAGGTCATTCTAAATTAAATCTTTTATTCTTTGAAAAATATGTTTTCAAAAAATACAGTTTCGTATTTTCCTTTGAGAAAAAAAAAAAATCCCAATTTTTGTCAATATACCCTGAGGTTTTGTTTTGTTTTTTTTTTTAAAAGATGAAATTATAAAATGACTTGTTTTGTGTGAGAGAATATTTCCCCTCTACTGACTACAGTTTTATGAAGAAAATGTAATAACATTCAGAGTCAAAGCTACTCACAGCAATAGGAATGTTCTAAGTAATATCAAAGTGACAGTTAAAGCTTTTATCTGCCTAGTATTAGTAGAGAGACATTGTAGAGCAAGATAGTCCAAGAAAACAACATTATCTGTGCACTTTGAACTTCCTGATTGTCTGGTCAACATACATCTGAGTTCAATTTCAATAGTTCAAAAAAATCTCATCGTCTAGAAATTACTAGAGTATATGACAGTTCAAATCTTCTTTCTTACGCTGATTGACAGAGAAACTGTGTAAACCAGCTCTGGTGCATCTGAATAGTCCCACAGACTGACAACCACCTAGGGTTTTGATAAGTTTTGATTATAAGCTGAAATATTTCCTGAAATTTAAACCCTAAATGTACCATTTGGCTTTGTTGAAATGATAAAGAACACCATGAGTCACTACAGTCTTCAAAAAGCTTTGCATCAGGTCAACATTCACCTCTCTTCTCCTCTTGTGGTGTTCTGCCTAATGGAGCTTGATGTCCAGCAAGTGGAGGTCTATGTTCATGTACACATCAACCTTACAAAACTGGAGATAAAATTGTATTGTACATTCCAAATAGAATATTTTAGGTAAGTTCAATTTTTTTTTTTAATCCAAAAGAATCACTTAATGGATCGAGAGCAGCCCTGAGGAGAAGGACTTGGGAGTGATGGTGGACGAGAAGCTCAACATGAGCTGGCAATGTGCCCTTGCGGCCCAGAAGGCCAACCACATCCTGGGCTGCATCAAGAGGAGCGTGGCCAGCAGGTCAAGGGAGGTGATTCGCCCCCCCCTACTCTGCTCTGGTGAGACCCCACCTGGAGTACTGTGTCCAGTTCTGGAGTCCCCAACATAAGAAGGACATGGACCAACTGGAGAAGGTCCAGAGTCCAGAGGAGGGGCACGAAGATGATCAGAGGGCTGGAGCACCTCTCCTATGAGGACAGGCTGAGAAAGTTGGGGCTGTTCAGCCTGGAGAAGAGGAGGCTCTGGGGAGACCTGATAGCGGTCTTCCAGTACCTCAAGGGGGCCTACAGGAAAGATGGGGAGAGGCTGTTCAGTAGGGCCTGATGTGATAGGACGAGGGGTGATGGTTTTAAAATAGAGGGAGGTAGATTTAGATTTGATATTAGGAAAAAATATTTTACACTGAAGGTGGTGAAACACTGGAACAGGTTACCCAGAGAGGTGGTGGATGCCCCATCCCTGGAAACATTCAAGGCCAGGCTGGATGAGGCTCTGAGCAATCTGATCTAGTCAGGGATGTCCCTGCTTCTTGCAGGGGGGTTGGATTAGGTGACCTTTGAATATCCCGTCCAACCCTAACCATTCTATGATTCTATGTATTGTCATCACAATAAACCTAAATGCCATCAGTTTTGGAGTATCTAGCAAAATTTCAGTGAGAATAAACACACAGTTAAACATGTATGTTATGCTTGTGTAAAGTATGTGTTTATTTTATGTATATTTCAATTGCTTCTAAAATTAGTAGTAAAGAAAATGTTCTTATAAAGTCTTACTCTTGTTAAATAAGTATTACTACCCAGAATGTTGGACTACAGTTTACAATTGACAGATTTTAAGGCTGCTGATCTTGTGTCTACAGATATTTTCCAACACTGTTTATTTGTTATGGCTCCCAAGGTATTTTTTAGCCTAAACACTTTTTTCTAATATTGCCAAAATTCTTCACATAATTCATTGAGTGTTCTGTTTACAGCACATACCACCTTATAATAAAACAATCCCCCAAAAAACCCTCAAAGACAGTTTTAATTTTATAGCTATTAAATCTGTTTTCTATGTCCATGTTCTCCCATCATTGCAGGAAGTTTAATATATTTCCTTCATGGAAATTAAAACATTTATTTAGTCTTTCTTAGAACATGACAAGCTGTTAAAATCCTTAATTACCTTTATAGTTTCTTCTTTATTTTTGTTTTTCTCTGTAATGACTTACAGTTTATTCTTTTATTACTTTTCTTTTTGGAAAGCCAAAAATAAGTTTTTGTCTTAAAAAATACGAATTATTCAGTCCACTTCAATTTCAATGTCATCATGTAGATTTTTAACTGTGAAGCATTTAAATTGCTAATTTCAGATATTTTACCCTCTTCTATTAAAACAATAACTTAAATCTAACTTTTAGATATTTTTCTTTCTTTCTCCCCCTTCCTCTTTTTTTTCTCTCTCTATTTCTCCATTTATCTATCTCTGTCTTAATTTATCAATTTATTTTTGTTTCCCTTCCTTCCTTCCTACCTTCTTTCCTTCCTCCCTTCCTCTTTTTCTTTCTTTCTTTCTTTCTCTCTCTGCAGTGAGATTAATTAGATTAATGTATTAGACTTTCTAAATCTCCATCTAACAATTGTATTACTGAGTTCCTTCGAAACATTCTCCAAAAGCTATGTTTTTCAGTAGCTGAAATTTCACTAGCTCATAAGGATTTAGAGCTGCTTACTCACATTGGCACTGGGCTATCACTCACTTGGAACATGTTGAAAAAGGTCAATAAAACAGGAGTCAGGAACATCCTAAAGTAGAGAAAGGAAAGCAAATTTGTGAGCACTTTCATGAAGGACTTTACTCAGTTCTGTGACTAGAACTTGTCTGTTTTAGAGCCTGTCTAATACAATTTGCTCCCTTTGAAATTATATTGGACTTTGAACTACATTTTGTTCTTAATCAAGGTAAACAACAGTGAAATAAAAAGTTCCTTTTCATCTGTCTTAGCAGTATTTGTTTAAATCATCACTTTAAATTATGCTTGGTTGACAGTGATTTTTCCATGAAAGCAAAGTTTTCTTATTTTTCAAGCTAAATGTATTTTTCTCTTTTTGAAAAGCTGGGAAGTACTGCTTTGCACTTAGATTCAGGGAGAGGAAATCTTGCCAGGTCTGTCCTCTGAAGAGAGAAAGTTGATCATGGAAATGTTTCTGAAAGATCAAATGCAAAGCTGATAATTTGTTATGTTTGTAGTCATATGAAAAATATGAATGCTTAATATGTCAGCTACAGTAGACACTGGCTGAAAGACAGAAACAGTCCTCATGTGGGAAATTTACCCAATATTCTCCTTTAAAAATGTTGTGCTCCAGTCATGCTCCTTTTAGGATTCCCTTTTCCTCCACCATGCATAGCTTCAAGAAGAGAAATGCAATGGTATCTCCCTATGGAAAAAGATTATGACTTTGAAACATTACCTTAATGAAGTGTCTACACACTGAGAGAAGTAGGGTTTCAGGTATATATTTCTTTCTAGTGTTTTTAACTACTTGTTGTAGATGACTGCTTCTCGGTGTGCTGACTACTAGAAGACCTAGGTGAGATTCTCCGTCTGCTTGCAACATATATGTACACTTCGGCTCCTAACTCAGGTTTCAGAATGACACTCTGAGAGTTAGGCATCTGAAATTTAGACTTTATCTTAATTCCCTTAATATCCGTGAGATAAAAATATCTTTAAGTTCATGTGAACCATGAAGATAGTGGTGGTGTAGACTCAATCGACAATGTGATGGTTATCTTTAGGAAGCTCTCTGTGTATGTACTGATATTTTGGGAAGGCAGCATGATATTTTATTATTTATTTTTGACACAACATTCTTCTGCTGCTATAAGCTGTATTTTTAGCCTGACTTTTCCGTAAACTCACTGTCCCTTTTCTCCTTAGCATAGTCTCTGGTGATTGCTAGGTTTAGTGATTGCTGGTCCTGTGTTATTTTTTTCCCAAATTCTTTCTGAGGTTGTTTGCTTTCTTGTACTGATTTTAAATCTATGGTAGGTGCCAAACTTCACTGAGGATAAGAACAGAATAGAACTTGGACAGTGCTGCCTCTTCATTTTTTATTATATCTAAGTCATGTTTTCTGTGTTCTTCATTACCTTACAGGAGACCACTGATATGAGAACATGGCTTATAAGCAGAGATGAGACTACGTTTTGCATGTTAACTTCTCTTTTCCAATGCAAGATGAGCTTGTTTCTTTTGACTGTGACATTTAAGATGTAAGATGGATATCTTGAAACTTTTATTTCCTAGTTAACTTCTCTATCCCACATGTCCATTTTACTTTGATTATCTTTAATCAGTGTTTCCACCTGGTTCATTCTGAAACCAAAGTTTCACCTTCAGAGCTAAATAAGGTACTTCTTAAAGAGATAAAAATTTGCCAAAATCATCAAAATTGTCAACAGAAATTGATTTTCTGAGTTATGTAAGTAAGTACAAATTGCTGTGAATTTGTATAGGTTTAACCCTGAAGTCTGATGTCACCTTTTACCCATTTCTGGTTTAAGTAAACAAGTAATTAAATTAAATTAGAGCATTTTTTAATCTTTTCATTTAATCAAAAGTTTATATATTCAGGAATATTGAATCACTTGATATGTGTCAAATACATCTATCTCAGTGACACCATAGGTCTTGAAGGTACAATATCACATTCCTGCCAGCTGGACAATTTCAGTTGCCCTCACTTTGAAATTACTTACTTCTGGGATAGGGCTGCATGGATATAGTAGACAGAATGTAGCTCACTCTACTCTCCTGGCAGGACGACCAGACGAGAGGCCACTCTGACTTAGAAGCCAGCAAGTTTCCTTAGACTGTTATTTTTGCATTATTTTCCTTCTTGGCAACATTTACCAACTTGGGTGTAGCCTCAGAAGGAAAGGGCTATGTCTACATGCTAGTGAATTAGCATCAGGGCCAGACTGAGACTGGCTCAGTCTTTTCACCTTCAAACAGGATTTTTGCATCCAAATTGCCTCAGGAGAATGATTTCCTACTCCCTTGAGTTCCCAAACTGCATTTGGGAATAGCCTGGAAGAGTAACAATTGGCAAAGCCCAAAGCTGAGTCAGGGACTACCATGCCCATTTAACACAGTAAAATTTAATGTTCTACTGCTAAAGCTTTTAACTAGGTACTGACTGCGGTACTAGTGTAGATACTTCTGTAGGTGAGTTACAGCATGGAGATTAATTCTAACCAATAGTTAAACACTGCCTTAATTGCTCTTCAGTGTTGCAAAGAATAAACAAATTACCATTCCTAGCTCCTAACTGTATCCTTAAGTGACTACATTGCTCTACAATTCTAATCCTGAATTTCCAAGGTTATAAAAGCAATGTTTACTAGAACAAAGAAAATAATACATTTTCCAAAGCCACACTTAGCAGCTTAGTCAATGAAACATCCTTTTTCCCATTAACCTAAGAGGTCTTGACTCAGAAACTGAGACCTATTTAATTAGTTTCAAGTTACAAACTAAAAATCAATAGTTATTTTCAAAAGATAAATATCCTGTTTGAAATACACCAAGACACTTTGTAGGGTAACTTTTGTGAAACAAGAAAAAACAGTCAGGCAAATAGCTCTTCAATTTCATGGAACACATTCCTTTTCTAGCAGTTATTAGATATTTCAGACCAGTAGGCTGATTATCTGCATGTTCATAGGTGATCTAGTACTTTCCAAGGAAAAAGCAAACCACCAACAGTGTGACCTCAAAATCAGACAAGTCAAAATTGTTTCAACTTGATTGCTTGAGTAGATTAAAAATGAAATAGTCATGATTAAAAGCAGTACATGAAAATAAAGCAAATGCACATCCATAGTGAAAAATAAAATATATGGCTATTCACCATCAATTATTTTTTTTTTCTTCTTACAGTGCAAATCCAATTTGAATTCATTTTCACACAAAACTAGGTTATACTTTGTACATTCACTGCATTTAATAACTTCAAGGCAGACTATAGGTAATCTAACAGTAGTGATGCAAATATTACTCAGGATTACAGTTGAGGTTAGTAGCTGTGGGTTATGACTGCAAGAACAGAATCCTAAAACTGACAGAAAATGGAGGTAGAAAAAACTTTGTAAATAGTAACTCTGTCAAAAACATTATGAGTGCCATACATGGTTTCTGTCAAGAGCAAGCAATGAATTGAGTTAAGTAAGACAGATGAACATTAGTTACATCTAAAAATAAATTACTTAAAAGATGTTGCAACAGCCTCAAAAATACTCCAAACTACAATACATTTATTGAAGTTTATAAGATATTCCTAGTAAAGAAAACAAAACAAAACAAAACAAAGCAATAAAACACTAGAGAAGCTCCTAGGGAATGTTAATTACCTTTTCACTGATTAGCAGGATGTGACTCAGGTTTTAGGAGTGAATGTAGGAAAAACTGATTTGGAAGGATTTGATACTGAAGCAAGGGGGACGCAAAAATTCATTTTCAGTAGTCATTACTGAGAAAGAAGATGTAGGCTGCTTTCCTAAAAATCAGACAATCATAGAATAGTTAGGGTTGGAAGGGACCTTTAAAAGTCATCTAATTCAACTCCCCTGCAGTGAATAGGGACACCTTCCACTTGATCAGGTTGGTCAAAGGCCAGTCCAACCTTGAATGTTTCCAGGGATGGGGCATCTACCACCTCTCTGGGCAACCTGTTCCAGTGTTCCACCTGTAAAAAATATTCCAAGTAGAGAAACAGCTGAAGAGGAAAAAAATACAATTAAATTTAATCTATAATCACATTTTAGTAGTTTAATCTTCTGCTTTATAACTTTTCTTTCAATCCTATGATCTTTATAGTGTTTAAAATGAATCCAGAAGAATGTGAAGTAGTTTTAGTTCACCAAGGTCGGCAGATTGAAAAGATCTTATGTACATCAATAAACCCTTTGGATGCCTGGAGTATGGAGCAATTTCAGAAATCTGAGCAGCTGGAACAGTTTTCTGTCAGCCTTCCTGATAGAAAATTGTCTTGGGGAACTATTTTTAAGTTCTCGGGTGAGCGGAATAGTGTCTTGCTGCAAGTGTCAGCTAGTTCTTCTATTCGGAGATAAGAGGTAGAACAGCACCTGGCTTTGGCTAATCTCATGTTTTGAAAAAAAGTCCCATAAGCAACACAGAACTTTATGGTTGTTTTGCCTTTTGGTAATCTTTATACTTGTTACTTTTTCATCAGGAAAATCTTTTATTTTTTATAGCAGATGTTCTAATCTACTGTAGTGGATGCTCTTCTGCAATGGAATACCTAAAGCACCAAACAGTATGAAACAATGCATCAATTACCACAGTATTTCTTATTTAGTTTCAAGCTAAATTGTTTACATGCTGGCAAGCTATTTATCTAAATAGTCATTAGTTTTTTACACTTTTTGCCTGTCTGAATGTATTTCTACCATACCTCATGCTTTCCTTTATAGTAGCTAAGTAATAGTGTATCCTAATTATCATCAAGCATTTAAATATACTCCACCTGGAAATACTTTAATTGATACTTATTCAACTTCTCTAAATCTTTACTCTTCACACAGAAACTATTTTACAGCGACTTTAACATAAGTCACCAAAACATTGTTATTCTGGGGCCTGGACAATTCCCTCTCACATGGTTGAACCTAATTTACATATGTAATCTTGCATATCTAATTGCATATCTTAATGATATCTCTAGTCTCTAAGAGGACAAAAATGCAAGATTTCCTAGCTTATTAGGATACTGAAGGGGAAAATAAAAAAGAAAATATAAAAATCCAGTATATAGTGACTAGAAATTAATTCTAATTGTGAACCAGGTTGAGTGTTAAGGAACAAGATTTAAAATTTTAAGGAGGAAAGCACAACATTATTCAGGGGGACAGACAGCTAGATAGGGGGAAGCTTCTAAGAGACATAAATGGTAAATGATGATACAATGAACTGAAGTTTTGTTTACTGACAGCCCATGGTCTGGAGGTAACCACTTTATATCATCCAGCCACACTTAATTAGAAGTAGCATCAGCAGTCCTTATGGTTAGAGGATGAGAAAAAATGCTTGAAAAATTTCCCTTAAGAATGGCTCAACAAACATAAAAAGAAGGTAAGATTTTTTATAAAGAATAGGCCTTAGAACTTGCAGTGAGTGATTTCTGTATGTTAACAGCTTTTGTCATATTACAGGAACAAATATGGCCTTCTAACAGATCTATTTATTTCCTAATTTATTTCAGTATGAGTTTAAGGAACTGTGATGGCTGAAATCCATCACTAAAAACTTGACTTTTTGAGTAAGTAGTTTTATTTCTGGCCCTGTTTAAAATTTAAAGACATATTAGAATTAATAATTCTAACTATGGCAGATGGCTATCAGCAGGATGAAAAAAAAAACATAATGAGAACATTGTCAGAGGTATATTAGAAGCAGACTTGGAAAACTGAATCACTACTTGAAGGAAATAGATTTTCAATTGGTTAAAGGACCACAGAGATTTTTGAGAGAAGTGGAGAAAGACATGCTGAGAAAAAGTTATAATTTTGGCATCAGAACTAGAAACAGAGGAATAAGCTTCCTGAAACAGGAACTGCTTGTACCTGTTGATTGATATACTTGGGAAAAAAAATCGTGTTAAGTTATGAGCCACAGCCACTAAGATAGAGAAGAAAAGGTTATTTGTTTGGGCAAACTCTGAACTAATTAGAGAAAACATCTGAAGTTATTTGGACTTGTAATTCCTTAAAAGCTTACAAAGTGGAGAAAACATCTATATTTCTCCCAGGAAAACAGATACTGGGCACAAAGGGAAACAAAGTGTCTGTATGGTACAGATATTGAAGGAAGTCATCCTCCCAGCACCATTCAGATGATTCAAACGTGGGGTAGGTGATTGTCCTAGAAGCTATTTTAGCACCTCTGATAACTTCAACTTCTGCATACAAAAGATTTTATTTATTTTCCTGAGATTCATCCTTCCTAGCCTGTCTCACTCAGTCTATTTATTCAGTTAAGCAAAAGATGCTAGCTGCATTACCTTGCTAATTAAAATGGCTATGAGTTATGGGAGAATGGAGATCATAGTCGAGGTCACACAGAAAATTTCTGCCACAAATTACATCCTTTTTCTGCTATGTGCATGCTATTATGGCTATTATTATGAAAAAGACAAAAAAAATCAATGGGTTATTCTTGTGAACCAAGACCTCTGCTTGCACTGCACTTATCATGAGAACTCTGAAAAAGCAGAGTACTTGAGGACATAATTAACTTAGGATGAGTGACCTGATTGACTCCAGTGCTTTACCTTCACATGTGAAAAACTTGCTTGACTGAAGGCAGAGAAAAAGACCTGTTGACTTCAATGGAAATTGCTTTTCCCAATTCTCATCACAGGGTATGAATAATATATAAAGTAGTCTGTTATTGCCCAAAGTATTTTTTTTTAAGGAATGATAATCATTAACTGCCTACTCCATCCACTTCTCTATGTTGTCACAGAAAGATTGATTAAAATAGGCATGAGTGTGTTGTTTATAACACAACATAAAGTGTTTAACTACATATATACGAATTTTAAAGAGCTAATTTTACTTCTCAAATACTTATTTAATTATTGCTCTAGTTGCATTAACCTTGCCTGTTGTCAAATGCATTAGAATTTTTTCTCTTAGGACATGCAATTTTTTTTTCTGGAAAATCAGCACGAATTTCAGTACAAAGCTAATTTCTTTCCTCTGTATATCATCTTTCTGTTTCAGTACCCTTTTGATAGCATGATCTAATTTTTTTTGTAGCACATATTCACACAAAGGCCTGTCTCCTCTAAGAACTATAACTACTCAGCACTTCTGAAAACTAGGCCCAAAAAGGGACAAAACAATACTTGAGAAATTACAGTCCTTATTTTATGAGTAGTGATTGCTTATCTGACAGGTTGATATTAAACTACAGTGAGACATTTTGAGGCAAATAAGAGCTAATTACCCAGTACTCCCAATTTTTCTGCCACAGAAGAATAAAATAAATGTAGCAATGAAAGCCTATTCATACATCTGAAAATCAAGGCTGAAATTCCAACCATAAAAATTTAACAGAAGGCTTCCTTTGACAATTATGGTTGGGATTTCATTATGGCATTATAAATATTGCATCTGTGAAAACTAGTAAAAAATGTTACCAAACTGTCAAGGGCCACCTTTGCTTTTGGATATAGCCTGCAATTTTGGCTCTGAGAGCTTTGTAACCATAATTTGCATTATGTCTCATTTTCGGCTGTTACAGATGCTTAATTTTTACCTTGTGCTCACAAATAAGACCAGGAAATCTTAGAACTCCCAACAACTTCTGAACTGTGGTGTCACAGCCCAATACAGAATAAAGAAGAAAAAAATCTGTGAAGACTTAGTAGAATGCTCTTTGATTTTCCTTTAATGGTACTATAGCTTTCTGTAATAATAGTAGGACTACTTTTTAAGAAGTGCTGCATATGGTGTCTTTCGGGATAGTGAGGTTGAGTAGCCATCATCAGACATAGCTAACAGCTGCCCCTTGGACAGATGCACTCATGGTTCTAATTTCTAATTTCCTGCTCCTATACCTCCTCCAATGTGAAGAATTGGATTGACTGACAGGGCACCAACCAAGGAAATGCTTGGAGTGAAATTCATTAGAGCAGATGTAGCTCTCTTCATCTGAAATAGTTGACTGATGTCCTTTATAGGTAATGGAGAGAAATAGACTGTCTTAGAACATGACTCATCTAACTTATTTCAGACATTTATTTTGATGTGAGATGAATCAGAAGTGTTTATTTCTTTCCATTGACATTATCAAAAGTCTAGACAACTGGTTCAGATGTAGATGTCTATATTTATCCTGATGAATCCCGTCTACGGAGGTGAAATAATCCCTGCAGGGATTGAAATGAAAATCCGTAGTTGTATTCAAGGAAAGAAGTAGAGTGAGAAAGACATGCACATCTAGAAAGACCCTGCTGTGTACAGGAATTATTCTTGAAACCTGGGAAGAAATTTTATGCAATTTAGCTTAGATTAAAAGATAGACTTAGGTGAGACTAAATGTGTCTGGAGGCTTTTGGCTGGGTGATTGCTTCTTAACAATTTTTTATAATATAACTTTATTACAATTGCTAAATAAAACATATAATTTTTCAAAGAACTTTTATGAAGTTCTTGTCTTTACTCCTGAAAACAGAGGTGTAGCTGCCTGTAAACCAGACAAATGCGACAAGCTGCTGACATGCAGGCACCATTCTAGATGGACATAAAAAATCCAAAATATTTCATTTAAAGACAATCAAGAACCAGAAACTCAGCTGACCTCTGGGAATCACTTCTGGAAGAAGAAAGCAAAGTACAGAAAGTGTAACTAGCTCCAAAGTAGTGACAAAGATGAATGGATACGTTAGAAAACAATGCACACCACTGAATCAAATTCTGATTGCAACTATTTCCATTCCTTTCAGACTTCTGGAATCATTTTGTAGTGTTTCAAATTACTATGGCTTGACTTAGTATCTTTTTGGTTAATCCAGGCATCTGAAAACTGCTCTGATAATCTGAGCAGGCAAAAGGCTTTACTATTTTCTTCGAGCAACAGATGTGTGTATATGGCTGAGACAAATTACCTTGTGCCTTACTGGCTACACTTACAGTGGAAAAGTCAAAAGGGTGAGGGAGCAAGCCTGAGCACTAGCGCATGACTGACTTGATCATGAATTTCTCAGCAGGATTTTTTTTTTTGTAGATTTGGCTTAGACAAGGTAGCACGAGTACAGTTTAAGAGCTTAGGAAAGGATGGGGACCACTTCCATCACAGTTTGGGTGCCACCATCTTTTTAGGAGAAGTAAAAGAAATTTTCTGTCTTTCATGTGATGCAATTTATGCTTGTCCACTTACTCTCATGGCCAAACAAGAAACACTCAGTTGTTTCCCATACAATTATCAGCATCATGGTTCTGTTCAGTTTTCCTCTCTGGTGGTCCTTTTCTGTGAGTCACTGTGTTCATTTGAGTGTTACAGGCTGGGGCTGTAAATAGTGTATAGAACATGCTTTTAGTTTTCCAGGAAGCTGACTTAGGGTTTCTTGGAAAACAGTCATATACGCTTTCATCTTAGAGATTCAAATGAAAATCAGTCTAAGGCTGACTGATTAATGCAGTGTCTGTCCGTGTCTGCCTTGCATCAGTAAATGTGTCAAGGATTAAATCTGGATGATCAGAAATACTTAGGCATTAGAAATAAATTCAAACTGCTACATGGGCCTGAAACAACTGTGACATTTTAAAAGCTGTTTTATTAAAAAATTATGGTGTTGTTTCATCTACGATTTCTCCAGAAATAGTTATACTTGTAATATTATGACTACTGTGTAACTCTGTGCCATAGAATCATAGAATCATAGAACGGTTAGAGTTGGAAGGGACCTTCAAAGGTCTTCTAGTCCAACCCCCCTGCAAGCAGCAGGGACATCCCTGACTAGATCAGATTGCTCAGAGCCTCATCCAAGCTGGCCTTGAATGTTTCCAGGGATGGGGCATCCACCACCTCTCTGGGCAACCTGTTCCGGTGTTCTACCACCCTCACTGTAAAAAAATTATTCCTAATATCCAATCTAAATCTACCTCCCTCTATTTTAAAACCGTTACCCCTTGTCCTATCACAACAGGCCCTACTGAACAGCCTCTCCCCATCTTTCCTGTAGGCCCCCTTGAGGTAGTGGAAGACCGCTATCAGGTCTCCCTGGAGCCTCCTCTTCTCCAGGCTGAACAGCCCCAACTTTCTCAGCCTGTCCTCATAGGAGAGGTGCTCCAGCCCTCTGATCATCTTCATGGCCCTCCTCTGGACCTTCTCCAACTGGTCCATGTCCTTCTTATGTTGGGGGCTCCAGAACTGGACACAGTACTCCAGGTGGGGTCTCACCAGGGCAGAGTAGAGGGGGAGAATCACCTCCCTCGACCTGCTGGCCACGCTCCTCCTGATGCAGCCCAGGATGTGGTTGGCCTTCTGGGCTGCAAGGGCACAGTGCTGGCTCATGTTGAGCTTCTCGTCCACCAGTACTCCCAAGTCCTTCTCCTCAGGGCTGCTCTCGATCCTTTCTCCGCCCAGCCTGTATTTGTGCCTGGGATTGCCACGACCCAGGTGCAGGACCTTGCACTTGGCCTGGTTGAACTTCATGAGGTTGGCACGGGCCCACCTCTCCAGCCTGTCCAGGTCCCTCTGGATGGCATCCCTCCCTTCCCGCGTGTCGATGGCACCACACAGCTTGGTGTCATTGGCAAACTTGCTGAGGGTGCACTCCATCCCACTGTCCGTGTCGCTGACAAAGATGTTGAAGAGGGCCGGGCCCAACATGGACCCTTGAGGGACGCCACTCATGACCGGTCTCCACTTGGACATCGAGCCGTTGACCACCACTCTCTGAGTTCAGCCATCCAGCCAATTCCTTATCCACCGAGTGGTCCATCCATCAAACCCATGTCTCTCTAGTTTAGAGAGAATGATGTCGTGTGGGACAGTGTCAAAAGCTTTGCACAGTCCAGGTAGATGATATCCGTTGCTCGTCCCTTGTCCACCGATGCTGTCACCCTGTCATAGAAGGCCACCAAATTGGTCAGGCACAATCTGCCCTTGGTGAAGCCATGTTGGCTGTCACCAACCACCTCCTTGCTCTCCATCACATGTAAATTTAGCAATACAGTTATGTCCCCGGGCCAGAGTTTCTGATGTCAGGAGCCTTGTAAAAATCAAGAGGTGTGCCTTTTATCTATTTTGGTCACAAACTTATGAGACAGAGATAAGATTCTATATCCAATATCACATTGGATTGGGAACTGAGTCATTAGCACACCTAATTTTCTTTCAGTGATAAAATCTAGCAATTTAAATAAAAATGTAAAAATATACTGGTATGTTTCAGGGCCAGGTTGGGCGCAGCTCTGAGCAACCTGATCCGGTTGAAGATGTCCGTGCTCCTTGCAGGAGGGTTGGACTAGATCACCTTTAAAAGTCTCTTCCAACCCAAACTATTCTATGATTCTATGTTTTCATAACGAGGGAAATATGGGCAAATTTTTACCTAAAATAGGTTTTAAAAAGTTCTAGTAGTTCTATTAATTTTAGTTGTCTGATAGTTTAACAGTTCTAATAGTTCTATAAAGCTGTAAGATAAAATGTTACCTAGGTTTAAATTAGTTCAGCTCTCTTTGCAAAACTGTAATTTTCCTCTTAGCCCAAATACATTTATATAGAAGGCTAACATACATCTGTATTGCAGTGTAAATAAAGATATAAAGGGATAGTAATAATCTCCAAAACATGTTTTATTAATTCAAAACACATGCATCATAATCTCTGGGTTAAAGTTAAATGTAAATTAAATACTAGCATGTTAAATGCAAACACTTGCAAATTATATTGAGTATTCCCTATCTTGACGTCATGTATATTATGATTATTTGGATGCATTGATTTTCCTGGCCTAGATTATAATAGTATTGTCTTTTTAAAAAAATTTACTTTACTGATTATGTAATTTAAAGAGAGAATTACTGTTGTGCATTTATGTAAAATTATACAAATTTGAACAAAATATGTATTCGCCCCTGAGCGTCCACTGTGCCAGCAGCTGTTACGAACCTGTGAATGTAGTTCTTTGTGCTCATCTTTTTTGATTCTATTACAAGTTTTTGTATGTTTGTACAGTACTTAGATGCATGATGTTGTGATCCTGACTAAGATCTTTTATTCTACCTGGAAACAAACAAGCTCTTCACTTTTCATTCTGTAAATAATTCTGAACTACTTTTTCAAGTATTATAAATAAACTGCTTCTGTGTAGCATAACTTCTTCTATATATAATTAAGACCATGTGATAAATTTGATTTTATAAGTGGTTCTATTCTGAATATTTGGGAAGACAAGTACATAAAAACATTTTTGGCTTTTTGTTAATTTATATACCCAAAGCTGTGTATAGGCAAACCTATAAAGTCAGGCCAACTCAGGATACACCACATTTACTGAGACATCATTTAATTGTAGAAACTCATAATCTTTATCTTTAAGTTTATCTGTGGTTGACTGTCCTGATCAATCCAATCTCATTTTATCTGTCATGCAATTTAAGCAATGTATATTTTGAGATCAGGAACAAAATTAATCAGCAGGTTTTGCTGTAAAATACAAAGTAAAATCTTAGTATATAGAACAGAGTGTTTCATAGATAAATGACATTTCGTCCATACAAATGAATTTCCTGCCTAGGGCGTATAACTGTTTTTCTTTTTCTTCTGTTGGTATGTCATTCAGTTTAAACAAAGATGATGTAACATTTCTATTCCTTTGCTGATTTTAATAATCCTCATATAGAATAAAAGCTTAGCTTCTAGTAGAAGTAAGCCAAGTACTTCCTAATCCTTTTAATTCTCTTTTGACGGTCAGTGTTAGATAAAAAGCAGAGCTTAGAAGAAAGCAATACAAATCAAACACTACTAAAGCCTGGATGTTTGTAAATTAGTCCCTTTTCCTCTTATTCTCTAAGACAGAGTCACTGAGGCTGACTTTTAGTATTCCTTTATGTTTTGTACATAGGTGTCAGAAAAAAGTTGTCTGGCTAACAAGAAACCACTCACCTGCTTTTCAGTGGTTTTGTCAGTTTATAAAAACACTGTTCAGCTCCTGCAAGAAACTGTTATTTTATGAATTGTTTATTAAATGATTAAAAAATCAATTTTAGTGAAGGAACAGGATATAGGACAGAAGTACATTAGCTCTCCTGTTTTTCTGGTTTGTCTAAATGAAATATTTAATACTGGTAAAAAAGTAAGGGTATTCAAAATTTGTATCAGGAATCTAGACAAAGAACAAATCCAGAAAAAAAATCTAGACTGATGAAAAAAAGTGACCAATTAATAGAAACAGTCAATTAGGAAGAAAATAATAAAAGGGAAATCTTCCATTAATGTGGCTATTTCTTGTATGATTCCTAAGGATAAGTTCCCGGTCTTTTTTTCTTTGGTATCTTTATGAACAGAAAATAAAGATATTGCTGACAAAGTTCACAAATGTCACAAAAACAGGTACAGGAGGATGTAAGGAGAGGTCATATGAGCAGAACCATCATGCTGCATTTATAGCTGGCCTTATGATTTGCGCTTTAATTCAAGTAAATACAGAGCCATGTATCCAGAAACAGGAAAAAGGTCATATTTGTTGCATGAGAGGGCTACCACTACTTTGGAAGGCAATGACTTCCAGAGCTATGTAGTAGCCACGTGAGAAAATGTATTGAACATATATTTTCAGCATGTGTATATGTGCTTCTATTATGACATGGATAAACTTGGAAATGTAAAATATAAATTGGAAGGAGATTTTACCTTTGTATGCACTGTGGAAATCATTAGTAGCGTAGTGTCCACTTTTGGTAACTGTCACTCAAGAAAATATTATTAACTAAACTATTACAAGTGGTTCAGAAGATAAAAGAAACAGTAATAGATGAACAAATATGTCTTATTTATGAGTTAGGAATTGTCAAAGGAGTTACAAGAGCCTGCTGGAATTATTAAAACTAGAATTTTACTTTTAGAAAAGCTGAATTTCAATGTAAAAATATACACCTGCTTTATCTATGGATGCAGTGTACTGTGTATTTTGTTTTAGCTTAACACTTGGCTGTGGCTCCTGCACTAGACAGTGAGTTTTAGTTGTTTATTCATTCCTTTTTTTTTTTAAGAATTAAAAATAAAGTCTGGAATCTTAACTTTGCAGAGTTGAAACTTACATTCAGATTCTATGATAGAAGAGACTGTCAAAAACCCCTGTGCTTGGCATTGTGATAGATGGATTGTAGACAAGTAGATCAGAATGGTCCCTCTGCAAGTTCCAGCTGCTGTAAGTGCTTAAAATGCTCTAATAATATGTGATAGAGTTTACAGTGAAATATAAAATTCTATTTCAAATGAAATAATTAAAACCAGAAAAGGAATATGTTTTGGAGGTGAGGTAGATTCATAGGGTATGAATTTATTACAGAGTCTTAAAAAGAAGGGCTTGGATATATCACCTTTCTTTTGTCCTGACTTCCTCTTTCTCTTTACTTTAGCAGATTTTATTTTCTTCCCATCAAGTCTCCCAATCTCTCAGCTTGCCACAGCTAGTAATTATTTTTATCACATGTTGTCACTCACTTGCTCCTTCTCATTTCCACTGGGTGCCTAATAGCCCTGCCATAACCTCTGAATAAAATGT
Organism: Tetrax tetrax; assembly: GCA_009806455.1. Lineage (NCBI taxonomy): Eukaryota > Metazoa > Chordata > Aves > Otidiformes > Otididae > Tetrax > Tetrax tetrax. The sequence continues at coordinate 409,369 of WHYT01017532.1, forward strand.
AGAACAGAAAAGAGAAAATATATCTCTCTCATATTCCATAGTTTCCGTAGGTGCTGCCAGCTCAGCCTCCTGAGGCTCACCATTCATACTGTCCTCAAGGTGCTCAGCCTTGATATGATTCAGCAGAGCTGGTCTGAGAGAAAATTCCTGTGGGAGGGCTTCCTGAACAATAAGGTGATAGTGCTGTTATGTAGCAGCTTTGCAGTAGAGCCTAAGAAATACTTTAATGTTACAGCAATCATCCTTTTAAAATCTGAAATACTGTGTTTTTCTCACTCACAGTAATGAAGAGCTGTGTATCATGCAAGTGGGAAATGAATAGCTGATGAAGCATTTTGGTAAGTGAAATAGATTAACTTCCAGGAGGAGTAGAAATTATGTGAGAGGATGGCAAGAGAGGGTGAGTGAATGAAGCAATATCAGAATGTTTCATAAACAGTCAGTATCCAATGGATTCAGCATAGTTCAAGTATTCCTGAATTACAACCAAGGTTTTTGTATTAACTCATGGTGTTACTTGATATGGTCAGGCACTCACCTATACACACTTAACATAATTACCTCAACAGTTATTTATTTCTATTTCAGTAACTGTCTAAATTTGCAAGTGGTGTAGACAAATAGGAGCTGATTTGTAGAGTTGATCAGTTGATACTGTGGTCCCAGTGACTGCTCTGCACATGTTTCAGAAGATCTTTGTTTCTAACTAATTCTAGCCCATTTATGTGAACTGAACACTCCATGAGTTGGTGAAGTATATCACATGCAGTTCTGGAGCACATCTTTTAGTTCAGTTCTATCTGATTTCATCCAGCTCATGGTACTCAAAGGTCATTGTGTGATGTGAACCAAAGCATGGTAGGTGACCAGGGCTGACCAGGAGATCCACTTCAAAAGTGCATTTCTGTTCTGAAATGAAACACTAAGGGAGATGCCACTACTGTGTACCAAGAGTACAGATCACATTCATATGGCAAAAATCATGTTTTCTGCTATGAGTATATTACAGATCTTAGTACTGAAACAACGAAAGTGTGCAGTAAGGGGAATGGAAAATGCAAAAAGCCAGTAAAGCTTTACCAGTTAGCCAGATAGGGAATGCTATCAACATTTCACTTGCCAGTTCATAATATAGTTTTTAAAACGTACTTGGAGAATATGGAATTCAAGTAGAAAGGGATATGGACATATTTATGTGGCATTGCTCTTTTCAAAGGAGGAGGTGCTTGAACAAAAAATTATCAAATGAAATAACAATTTGTGCTAGGCTGTATTTATACTCATTTTTTAAAATGGAGAATGCTGTATAAATTGGTTTATTGCATATACTTTTTCTGGAATGTATTTATTGCCTTAAAATTGCTTTCTGTACCAGATTTTACATTCTTAACCCGCTGTAATGGCTATAAGCTACTTTATACACCAGTGATAACATTTGTGTCAATAGGGTTAAGTTTTGCAGTCTTTAAGCCATTGGCAAAGAAATGTTAGAGTTTTCAAAGAAAAGTCTTGGAATTTTGACTTGTACGTTTTATAAATAAATTAAAAAATAATTTCATGAAATAATTATCTTTCTGGAACATTAAAATGGCATTCCTCCTATTCTCTGCAAGTCAATAAAATCACACTTTTTAGAGCTGGAGAAGTTATCAGCTGGTATCTGTAAAAATTAATGTACGATATAAAAAAGTTTGTAGGAAAAAGCAGTTAATTAAGTGTGTTCAAGTACATTTAATTAATTTAATTTTTCTGTGAAATCATATTAAATGACAACTAAAGGTTTTGGACTTCACTATTTGAGCTCTTCATAAATAAACATATTTTACACCTTACAATGTACTGTAATATATAAAAATATGTTTCATTAAGTTAATTTCTCATATATACCCTCATATGTTCAGATTCTTTAGGCTTTAATTAGACTATAAAGGCAGTATATTGTAGGGTTAACTTAGCTTCTTTATATCCTAAATATTGCAGAGCAGGACACTTTTCTGTTGACACCAACACTGATTACTATGCCTTGATAGAAATTCCTTAGAAGATCAGGCATACCAGTGTAAATAAACAGTCAGTCTTTAGAATAAAATTATAGTGCATCATGCAGATAGCATTGGCAATTATTCAGAATGCCTTTACCTGTTGAGGAACCAAAACAAGGAATCCTGAAATAAAATATATGCACAGGATAATTTGCACTAGTTATAGACTATTTATCTGGGGAACACTTTGTTCAGCTGTAATTATCTTCTGGAATACTTTATGAAGTAGTATCTTAGTCAAAAGCATAATGAAGTAAATTCTAGGGCTATCATTCGTCCATTAGAGGAATGAGAAATTTAGAATTACCATATCTTAGATTGGCAGTGATGTGCAAAAACACTAATTTGAAACCTGAGCATGAATGATCACCTTAAAAGTGTTGCCCTGACTTCAGAGTGGCCAGGAGACTTCTCATGTTTTGGAATGCGTCGTTTTCCTGCTGACAGAGCAGCAATGTGTTGACCAAATGCATTCCAATTCCTTTTTCCTTCTGTTTAGGATACACTTGCCATTCCTGTTACTGCTTCTAACAAGAACAGGTTGCAGGCATTTTGACTCATTCAAAGGATCAGATGGGTTTTTATAACTCCACTTAAGGTAATTAGACTTGGTGGTGTTTCTCTTAGCATGACTTCAACTCAGCTCTTGTCTTAGAGAACCGTTTAATTGTTACCATGTTCATAGGTATACAAACCTGGGCATAGGACTTGGAGTCAAGAACAGTCATAATGCAATGTGTGACTCAGGCCAGTGTGTGCACTAGAAATTATATTACTAACAAAGTAACCAGATCTAGTTTTCTGCTGCTTCTGGAAGAGAGGAAGGGGCAGGGGGATAAAAAAAAATAAACTATCTGTGAAACAACAAATGAGGCTATAATGCAAATTATTCCCTAAATTCTTCATTTGATTGTCTTAAACAGAAAATCTATCTGGTCCATCTGTAAAGATACATTTTAGTGCCCTAAGCAGCTGGAATTACTGTTTTCACATCTTAGGCACTCCATCACTAAATAGAATCAAATTGTCTAAACTACGGCATTTACCTGCTCAGTTATGTGTGTTTATTCACTCTCTGCCTATAGAAGCCCCCAAATACCACTTCACTTTACATAGGTCTATCTCTTAAAAAAATGTAACAGTCTAAGGACAAATTCTGCCACCACATGCTCTCCGATAAACCTATTGCAAGGAAGGAAATAAGAATTCACTCTTCTGATACATAGTTCAAAGAGGTAGGTAGAATTGTGATCATGAAATGAGGACATCTTTGCCAGATACACCTTAATCTTCACCTTTTGTTTTTGTTAATTGCTGCATGTTCAAACAAGGTTGTAATCACAGTCTCAAAATGCAGTCTAAGACCACTATTATACAACAACCTTGAAAATCCCTTTTAAAAACCCCTCAAAATAGTGGGCTTTAACTTCAAACCACTTTATGAACCTCTTATTTGCTTTAAATAGTTCATTAGCAAAGTGGATGTTCTTTTGACTCCTAGAATATATTTTAAAAATTATGATGAAATGCCCACAGTACAAATGCGTGCACTTGCATATAGAAATGTTTGCAAGCATGTGTAAGCAACCCATAAATTCATTTAAGAAAATATCAACAAGCAAGTGATAAGTAAATGAAATGGAACGGCAAATCCAAATGTCCACATCCTAAAGCCTTGTGGAGATACTAAGCAAGTTCCAAATGTTTGTAGAGAAGTGAGGAAAGAGTGGACCTTGGCATATACGCTAAATCACAGACACCAGAAGGTTTGTATCCTTGAGATGTATGATGCTTCTCCTGAGAAAAGTGAGGTTTGCCATACCCAGCTTGCATCAGTGCAGCTGTCTTGAGGGTGCTCTTCCCAAACAGCTCTAGAAAAAAAAACATTATCACTGCAACTGCTGAGAAAGGGTATATTTCCTCATTTGTTTTGTTTCTCCTGAAGAACATGTTGTCTCTCATTATCTGATCAAAACAAGTAAATACAGCTAGGAAACTTCTCTGCTTAATAGTCTTAAAATATCAGGCATATATAGCAGAAGTAGAATACCTTGGCCGCAGGAAAAACCCAGGAGTCTGCTACCTACCCTGAAAATAGGTCTTCTTTCATTTTCTTGATTTATTTTTCACACCAGCATGATTACTTATTTTTCAACTGTTAGTAGCTTTGTCTCAGAGTTTGTGTGCCAGCTTTTCTGTGGTGGGATGCAAAAATGATTTCTCCTAAGCTAGATTTAATCAATTTTATAGAAAGTTAGTGCATGTTTTGCTAGCTTTACTGGAAAATCTGGGTAAGAACCAGAAAGGCATGTGTATCTTGAATCAGACTGGGGAGGAAATTAGCTCGGCAAAACTGCATATGAAACTAGAAAATTGTGTGTAGAGTTGTTTAGTAAGTAAGTTATTTAGGCATTTCGGCATTCAGCAGAGGAATTCTGCACATGGTAGACTCATTTAAGTCTGAAGTTGGTCCCTCTATTTCTCTTGCAAATGAGCAGACAGTCTAATTTACATTCCCATGACATGCCAGTTCAACAAACTATGTATAAAAAAACCCCAAACATGACAAGTTTTGTCCACAAGTCTTGTTAGCTATTTCATCATTTTGGAAATGGGAGATACAGGTTCAAATTTGCCACAAGGAAAAACTTCTCAAGTCATGTAGTTTAAATCAAATTAACATAAAAATGATTTATTGATTTATTAATGACAGATACTTATCTGGCAGTGGCTGAATCATACAGTTAGGATCAATATCATAGAATCATAGAATCTTTACAGTTGGAAAAGACCTCTAAGATCATCAAGTCCAACCATCAACCTAACACCACCATGTCCACTAAACCATGTCCTGAAGCGCCACATCTACATGTTTTTTGAATACAATATCAATAATACAATGGATAAACTATAATACTGGAGGCTTAGAAGTGTTATAAATACCTACAAATCACTGAACACCCGAAGACTAATGCCAAAAAGTTCTAACCATCTCCACCATCACTCACACACGGACACACACAGTTATATGCACAGCCTGTGCGTGCGTACACACACACACATGCCATGTAGGATAGAAGAGCACAGACCTTCTCTCCTCTCCTACTTGCACATCCTTCTCATAACAGACATGGGCACTTCCAGACATGTGAACACACAGTTGTCTGCTGTTTCGTTTATACCAGGACAACTTCCATCCATATGTCCCTTTTGCTTTGGAACCAGAGGGAGAATCAGGGTTTCCATGAGACATGATGCCTAAATGGGACTTAATAGCTCCTGTGTAATAGATCAAAATAGTTCTTAGCTATTCTTTTGCTTGAGTATGCTCTGCCATGAAGACACAGAAACTTGGAATTTCTTGCACTGCAGTTCAGGACATGGAATAGGCATCCTTTTGTGAACACAATTTTCATCAAAAAATTTTAGGGTATGGATTCTTCACCATACCACATATTAGGCATCACAGTGCAAAGCTAAACTTCCCAAGCAGAGCTCATTTAGCAGAGGTGTTGCAGCCATGAAGGCTCAGAACTAAGCTGTACCTGTGTTTTACATGAAAGGCAGGTCAGCAGGTTCCCCACCCTCAGCCCTCTATTTGGCATGTCCATGCAGGTTGAGACATAACTGAGTCTTATGTACAGACCTTGACAGTGGCTTTTATTGTATCTGGAGCAATTTAGATTAATTTTCAACCAAATAACCTTTTTTCTTTGAAAAATCTCATTAATGATGGCATGATCTTTTGTACATAATAAGGTTTGATTGCACTGTTTAAAGACCCACAGTACTTATGTTAAACTGATTTTAATTTAAATGGCAAGTCAATGGGTTTCAAAAAAACTACACTTGTAGATTTTTATGCCGGCATTTTTTTTACTTAATATTGGAAATTATGCTTTATTTGAAAGTGTTCTGTGTTTTAAAAAAATTATTATTCAAAGAAATTAACCATTCTAACATGTATGCAGAAGACATTTAAATGGTATTTGTAAAACAGAGACTTAATTTGGAAAACTGTATGCCACTTATAACTGAATACAGACTGTGGAAATCATATACAGTATAACTATAATTACATTTTGATTTGGGAAAAACAATATTTGGATTCTTATCCTCAATCAGAATCTAAAAAGGGGACCCCAGTAATCAATTTAAAACTGCTACTTCCCATTTCCAAATTTTTCCTCATATCCTATCTCATCTTTCAAGATCGTTTACAACTTATCTACATATTCTATCCACAAATGCCTGGCCAAATATGCTGGCATTTGTCAAAACAAGCTGCTGTCTCTATAATGGATGGTGTAGGTATGAGGATAATGAAAGAAAATTCAATAGGCAGGTGCTCAGAGAAGCTGCCTTTTTTTCAGTGAGTGATTTTTTTTTTTCTTATTCCCTGATTCTGAGACAAAAAGATGGTCTTTCCTAATGTTATGACACCTTGAGAGTTAGCAATACTTGTGATAATTTGTGTGGTTTTGGAGTGTGAAGTCTATACGCTGCCTCACTTAGACAAATTTAACATGGATAATTTTAGGCTTCGCTTGAAAACTACATCAGTATATAATCACAGCCTCTGTATAATATTAGAAATATTATTTAAGGGGATTGATTGTATGACGTTACCCTGACCAATGATCAAGCACTGGAAATATATAGGTCATTACAGAAGGTAAAGGCAGAAAATGATAAATTTTATGTGCTTTGTTTACTGAAGATATCTGTTGCAACATACAGTGACAAACTTTGGCTGATAAATAAGGAATTGCATTTTAAACAATTTTAAATAATCATGGACTCTGCTAGGAGTTTTTAAAAATACTTTGCCCCTCACCTAGCCCCTCATTACTTTCAAAATTACATGTTTTTTACAGAAACTTTTTCTTAGATACTCAAGAGACTGTTGATTTATCATTAAAGTATTTATAAAATAATAATTTAAAAAAAACATTGATAGGGCAGGGATTATAAGAAAAGTGATTTTAGGGTTTTGCAAATGCCTCAAAATTGGAGTAAAATGGTATTAGAGCTGTGGAAAACTCAGCAGTTCCACTTGTCAAGAGAATTCAACTGTTTCATGGCCATGGGGTTTTTATTCAGCTAACTCTGTGCACTTTTCCACTCCCAGTTCCACTTCTGTTGCTTTGAGCTGTGTTCATAAACCATGTGCTCCAGCCTCCTGGATCTTTCTCATCTTTAGGGTACCAAAAATGAGAACAATATTCCAGGTGTGGCCTAACAAGTGCTGAGTAGAGATGGGGATGGTTACTTCCTTTAGTCCCTGGCTGTGCTCATGGTCACACAGCCCAGGATGCAGTTAGCCTGTCGTGCTGTCCTAGTTTAATGCTCCAGCTTGTGCCCAGAGGATCTCAGGGGCCTTTTCAGAAGAGCTGCCCCCCTACGAGGCAGTTCCCAACCTGTATCACCACAGAGTGATATGTAATATGTGATGTGTGATATGTAATCCTACAAAGAGTTAAAATCTATAGAACTGTGATATCTTTTCCATTGTGGGATATTTATAGCCAAAAATAAAAACCAAAAATTCGTTTTTCATAAACCTGTCTTTTTTAATACTGTCAGATAACAGAAAAAAAAAATCAGTGTGGGTAAAATCAGTGAAGCAGAAATATTTAATTTTATGTGCAATTGTGCTATTCAATTAGAGATCACAAGGAAAACAGAAAAGTGAAATCATTTTCATACCTTTGATCTGAACCAATATAATAATTTCTATAAAGAAAAAAAGCTTCTATTCATTGTCTGTGTTCAGCAATGATTTAAAAACAGATAGCTCTCTGATTAAGTATTCTGATATTTAAAAGGTAATGTGGATACGCATACATTTAAGGATAAACAATAGCAACTATCCAGACAGAAATGATGAAGGTGGATGCTGTATATAATTTTCTCAGATACCTCAAAAAAGTAAAAATAAAAATTAAAGAAGAAAAAAGTCATTCTCCCATATTTCTACAAGAGCCAAAACACTGAGCAAGAGGAAAGTGAGCAATAACATCTGTCAAGGAACCTCATCACACACAGCAGGTAAATGGCTTTCTTCTTAGACAAACAACAACATTAATAAAATACAAGGGGCTGCAGACACTCATTCATACTGAGACTCAAGCCATCAGGAGTTGGTGGCAGCAGTGATTATATCAACCAAATCTATTACAATGTTCCTTTCAGTGCCCTCTGCTGACTAGCCAACTTTAATAATCATAAACTGCGGGACACTATTTGTGAAATAACTATTACCATTGAACTTTATCTCTGTAAGTAAATATGTATTTAATTAAAAATTCCTCTGGGGCAGGAGTGTAAAAATGTGATTGCTCTTTCCTCTCTTGTAAGGATTGCTCTTGTGAAGCAGTGTGGAGGGTGAGAATTCATACACTTTGTTTTCCCTCAACACTGTTATCAATTATGAAGTCATCAAATAAATGCCATTACAGTTGTTATGTCATTAACAGAAGAGTGATATATCTGTAATGAAACCACAAACACTTGCTTGGCTTTTAGTTATAAACCTACCTCTTTGCATAAAGGCCTCAAGCAAGGCTGAAACTAGTTTTGTTTTAGAGTGACTGGGTTGATATTTTAATTCGGTTCAGCCTGTGTTGATCAGAAATCAGGAGCTGGAATATTTGTAAATATTAAAGAATTCAGCTGTAGATAAGAATGCCAAGAATTCAAAGGAAAAAAGATCCACTTGCTATTCTGCATCCTGTGGATATGAAATGAGATCAAACTTTGCAAAAAAAATTTGGCTTGACATAGGGCACATAGGTGACAGGAAGCCTTAGCAACCAGAGCTTGTTCTAAAGCACTTTATGGATTATAAAAATACTTGGATGCTATGGAATTCCTCAGCTCAAAACCTTGAGCCACTTAAGTTTCTTCTAGTGCTGCTGATGCAGCTGGCTCTACAAATCAAGCTACCTTGTATTTTGGTGTACTACTTGATAAGTTCCTCTTCTTCCCCAGAAATGTTGCTATTTCACAGAAGGCCACTTTCATAGGACACCACAGAGGGAATAAGGAAAGAGTTAGCCAATACCATCTTTCTCCTCTGCCTTTTCCCTGGACCAGCACCCTGGTGAGGCCATTTTCATGTGGCTTTATCTGAAATCCTAGTGTCACAGCTGCATGTGCCTCCAGATTGAAGGAAAATTTAATATCACTCCTTGTGAATTGATTCCCTGGAGCTTCATGTTGCTCTAATTTTCAGATACTTGCATTTCTGGTGGGATGGATAAAAAGGGCAGTGAGGGTGGCAAATTCAAGCTAGTCTCTCCTGCTGTGAAAGCTAAGGTCAACTGGGATGTGTGAATATATCTAGCAGCAGTGGAAAGTAATAAGCTCCACAAAACAGGATCTCTCATTCAATTTATATTTTATGTTCTTCAGCAATGAGCTGTATAACCATCTTGGAAAGTTGCCAAAATTTGGATCGCATTATCTATACTGATTTATAGGACGTATCTGGGAGTGGCAGTGTGGAAACGTTCTGTATTGGGAAGTCCTAAAGTTATATTGTTTGGGAATGTAAAGTCATTGCCACTTGTCTGAGTTTAAGAACTCTCTGCACCATAGATTTATCATGCAAAGTCATCATTACTTATAATTTTAAGAACACACTGCCAAATTCTGCGGTGCTTATTCACTCTACCTGTCTATGGATATAGTGAACAGAGCAGCAGGTACACCCATTTTTTCTCCCTTTGTCTCTTTGATAGAGTCTGCATGAGAGAAAGTATACATGTCATATCCCAAAGAACAGTTTTTGCTAACACAATTCATTCAAAACATCTCAAAGCAGAAAAGAATTGATTAGCATCCAGCAGATTTCATATAATTTATACTTTAGCATGCTGTGGCCATTACTGGTTCAGTGCTGTCAGGGAACAGTCAGAAGCTGAAACAGTTCAGTTGTCTTCAACCGTATCTCAGCTGCCTGTGTTTCCTGGACATTATAAAGGGGATACAGTGCCCATTCTCTCTTCAGCTCCTTTTCTTTCCTCATTCATCCTGTTTGCTCAGGAGGTAGTATAACACAGGAAAAGTTGTGGTGTTGTATAACTATGGCACTGCAATTTCAGCCATGTTACCACCATGCAGAGCGAGGCCTGGACGTTATAGGCACTCAGCCTTGTCTCACAAAAACATGTGGATGTAGTGCTTCATTCACAGGGCTTTTGAAGCATTTCTTCAGTGCATAGTGATGGGAGATAGCGGCTTAGAAAATTGCCTTTCAAGGTTTTTTCCTTAGTTTCTCTCTCCTTTTTTGCCTACAGCAGGAACAACCACAACAACTTTATGGTAATTTTGATATGGAAATTTTCAGGGTAGTTATGACCGTGAAACTCCTGCAGAGTTCAGAAATAAGGATATTAGGAGTTTCTTCACAGACTTGATTCCCATCATATTGCCATGCATCGATGAACAGAGTATCTCTGTGAGGCCATGAAACATTATAGATTATCGCTCCTGTTCAGTTTTTCAGGAACTGAGAGGGAAATTAAATTATCTGAGATTGCACAGGAAGAATTTAGGCTTATCCCCTTGTCTTTTCTGTTCAAGCTTGTCCTTTAACCACAAGTTAATGCAGTCTCTACTTTTTACAAACACAAAGTTAAAAACCCATTTTTGGTGTAAGGCATTCACATAGTTTATATGGGACAAAACGTCTCTTATAGATGTGGATGTAGGTCAAACTGTAGGTTGTGGCTGAGAAGGAAAGCCACAGCAAGTTTAGTGTTTTCATATACGCTTATGCACATTTAGTCTGGATGGAGGGAGCCCAGGTGGGGAAAGATGCAGCCTGGCTTGATGTTCTCCCAAAATCCATGTGAGCTGCTCCTGGGTTCACTTCCTGTGATTTGGAGGCCAGAGGACTGCTACTGACCTTGCTTTTTGATCCTGTTGCAGTCATAAGCTGTAAAGCTTATGGGAGGAATTTGTAGTTGACTGAAGTATCAGTAACACCTGAAAGCCTTTTCCTCCAAAGTTCTTTAGCTCCATTATGACTATTCAGTCAAAGAAAATATTTTAAATGGATATACTTTTTCATATAAATACAGGTTGCAGTAAGTTTAAAAAAGAAAAGAATGTGAACATACACAAATTTTAATGAAAGCTACACTTTACTGAATGTAGACACTGTTATTTAATACATTTGTCGTTCTCTGCTGTCATCATGGTTTGCTTAGGCCTAAATGTTAAAAAAAAAAAGAGCCATGTTTCAGATTACTCCATGTAGCTGTTGGTACCCATTCTTACAATTCCTTGAGAGACTTCTTCCAGGAGAACAACAGATCATTTTGAAAACGTACCTTTTTTTTTTTCTTCTTTACATAATGATACAAAGACTTATGGTAAGGATATTTGATTTTGATTCTGCTTGTGGTGGTGATGACTAATGTAGGAAGACAGAATACATTAATGTGTAGCAGAAAAACCTTATGGTATTAAAGTAATAAGTGGATTATATTTCTCTAAAATAAGACCAATTTCCTGCTCCACAATGCTGCTGATTTGAGTCCTGAAATTTCATGTGTTGTATAACATTCCATGCTTGTTGGTGGAAAAGTCTCCATACTGTAGCAGGAAAGGGGGAAATGTGGGACCAAATCCATAGCTATTCTTTCAGTCAAGGCATTTTCGCCTAAGATTTTTTCAATAAATAATATAAGATTATGCTATCTTAAGAATTTAATTATAAATAAGAACAGACAGGGAGGTTGTTGAGGAATATCTGATGAGCTTTATGTTAGGAAAAAAAATGCCAAATAGTCACAGA